>OZ026500.1:10194816-10589816 GCA_964019985.1 Aurelia sp. 4 Dawson et al 2005 | reverse complement strand
TTTGCACAATGATCATAAAAGTTCCTATGATGATCTTCTTATTAGGTCAAAGGAGTGCACAATGCAAGTTGCTCGTCAGAGAACCCTTTGCATCGAAATATTCACGACAATCAAAAACTTGAATCCACCTTTTATGCAAAGCATTTTCAGCTCAAGAACTTCAAAGCATCCTTCACGGAATCGGAACAATTTAAATCATTTTCGACCAAATCAAGTGACGTTCGGTTCCAAGAGTCTTAAAGCCATTGGACCTCAGATGTGGAACTCTTTGCCAAATGAACTAAAATCAGCTGATAATCTGAACGGCTTCAAACGTATGATAAAACAATGGGATGGTCCTTCCTGCAAAGGCAACGTTTGCAAATTTAATCACGCCCTGTAAATTCTGTTCATTCACATCCCAGTTTTTTTAAAATTTAGCATTGTAAGTATTTATTTCCGTAGTTATTTCCTTTCATGTGTAATAGAGTAGATTATTTTCGATTTAGATTAGTTATATATGTATATATGTATATATATGTATGTATAGCTAGGAGCAAAATCAAAATAAAATAAGTTTACAAACAAACAAACAAATTTAGGCCCACTATCGATGCCCTTCGAGGATCTTGCTTGAACCAATTTCTCAACGCTTCTGCTGGTGTTATGGACGTTCTCCAGCGAAATTGCAAGTGTGTGACTATATCTCACATGCATGGCCTTGCTGAAGTCATAAGAAAACTGATATTATCTGCTTTTTAAACAGTTTGCGCGAGGCTTCGTGCGATCTTTTGGCTGAAACTTAGTTGTAAACATACCACGCCATGGCAAGCAATAGATCAGACTACGTCACAAATTCCACAAATTCCTGTTTGGCCGCGCAATTTTATTCGCAAAGAAAGACTTCAGAATTGGCACTTTAGGGCTTTAAAAAAGATACCTCTAGAAACAATATAGGGGAAATAATTACACCATTCGATTCAGCGGCTCTTGTTTTTTCAAAATCACAAAAAATTCACATTGCCAAAATTTTCACTAAGGTAGTTCAGTGGCACTTTAAAGCAAGAATATTGTGTTGTTAGCGATGTTAATATCCTGACAAAGATGTGATTTTAAGGGTTTAAATTTGCTGGATTCAGTGAGTTATGTTAATAGAACAAAGTTAAAGTAAATCTTTAAAAGAAACAAAAGGTACTGTTAAAGATTTTAATACCTTGTAAACAAATGCTTTTAAGGGTGTATATTCGCTTAATTCAGCGAATTAAGTTAAATACAACAAAATTAAAGTAAATCTTTAAAGCAAGAATATTGTGCTGTTAGCGATGTTAATATCCTTGCAAAGATGTGATTTTAAGGGTTTAAATTTGCTTGATTCAACGAATTACGTTAATATAACAAAGTTAAAGTATGGCTTTAAAAGAAACAAAATGTACTGTTAAAGATTTTAATATCCTTGTAAGCAGATGCTTTTAAGTGTATTAAGCTGCTTAATTCGTCAAAGTGAGCTAATGCAACAAAGTTAAAGTAAATCTTTGAAACGAGCATATTGTATGGCTAAAGATGTAAATATCCTTGTAAACAAATGCTTTTAAGGGTACATATTTGCTTAATTAAGAGAATTAAGTTAAAAAAAGAAAGTTAAAGTATATCTTTAAAACAAGCATATTGTACTGTTAAAGATTTCAATAATTTTAAGGGTACATATTTGCTTAATTCAGCGAATTAAGTTAAAAAGCAAAGTTAAAGTTAATCTTTATTGCAGGCATTTTGTACTGTTAAAGATCTTAATATCCTTGAAAACAAATGCTTTTAATGGTTTAAATCTGCATGATGGAGCTGTAGTGTTGAAGTATCATACGCATAATTAGAATAATTAGTATGCCGTAGGAGGACGTGTAAAAGTAGTCGTATTAGAGTCTGGCAACATGTAGGCCGTCAAACAGTAGCGTGCCAATAGAAGAGCCCCAAACACAACATTATGGCGACGAGAATGCGTTGGTAACGCTACATTACAAGCTTAAAAGCAGTTGTAAATCATGGCGACTGGTTTGCCTCCTTTTCCAGCATTTGATGCGGAAAATCAAGAAAATTTGGCGGCAAGATGGCAACGTTGGTTCGTGCGTTTTGAAAATTTAATGGTGGCTTTAGATGTCAAAGATGATAAACGTAAGAGAGCATTGCTTTTACATGACATGGGTGAATGCACCCTTGATATATTTGAAACCCTTGCAGAAACTGGAACAGCCGAAGACTACAAGAAAGCTTGTGATGCCCTGAACAAACAATTCACTCCTCAGAAGAATACATCCTTTGAAGTTTATAAGTTTCGGAATACAAAACAAAGGGTAGATGAAACACTGGATCAGTATCATGTTCGTTTGGTCCAGATGTCCAAGTATTGTGAGTTTGAGAAACCCAACAAAGAAATTAAAGCCCAAATTGAACTTGGTACAATATCTAAGCAACTCCGTCGACACGCCTTCCGCAACCCGAAGTTGACACTGTCTGAACTTCTCGCGTTTGGACGTACTCAAGAAATTACGGAGAGTGATGCAAAAGGAATCGAACATGACTTCAAGAGAGATTCAAAGGTTCAAGATGTTCAGCAAGTTAAAATTCGACCGGAAAAATTTGGAAACAAGAAATGCTTTAAATGTGGATATAGTTGGCCACACCCTGTTGCGTGTCCAGCCAAAGGTAAAACCTGCAACAAGTGTCAAGGTTACAATCATTTTGCTCGATGTTGTAAGTCGAAATTATCTACAAATGAATCTGGTGAAAAGCCTGTCAAAGAGAGTGAAAATAAGCCTCAAAAACCAGTTCAAGGAAAACATCATCGATTCAAGCAAGTTGAAGCTGCAGAGTCACCATCCAGTTCTGATTCTGATGAGTATGTGTACACAGTACAAAGCAACACGGTTTGTACGGATATGAAGTTAACCTCTGTGTCAGATCAAAGTAACAGCACTTACACGGTAACTGAAAAGCATGGTTTTTATACCACAGTAAAAGTTGATGATTTTGCAGTTAGAAAGAACATTGACTCAGGTGCAAGTGTTAACATTATTGATAGCGAGGTATTTGAGAAATTGAAGGGTCGAAAAGATGTCAAGCTGAGTAAGACGAAAAATAAACTTTTTGGTTATGGCAGTAAAACACCTTTAGAGGTTCAAGGTTGTTTTGAGGCACAAGTCGAATCAAAGCATAAGATTTCGCTAGCCACTTTTTATGTCATAAATGACACATCTGGTTGTTTGCTAAGTGGTCCCACTGCCATTGACCTAGGTTTACTGAAAATCAATTCAGTCTCGCAAGACCCTGAACCGAAACCGTTTGTTTTCCAAAACCAAACAATCCAGAAGAAATTCGTATGTGCATAGACATGCGAGTACCCAATAAGGCAATTTTGCGAGAAAGGCATCCGTCCCCGACGATTGATGATCTGATTCAGCAATTAAATGGATCGTCATATTTTTCTAAGCTAGATTTGAGCTCTGGGTACCATCAACTTGAGCTCGATGAAGAGTCTCGTGACGTCACCACTTTTGTCACACACAAAGGTCTGAAGAGATTTACCCGTCTTAATTTTGGAACAAACAGTGCCAGTGAAATATTCCAAAATGTTATCCAAACAACATTTCAGGATATTGAAGGTTGTTTAAACGTTAGTGATGACATACTAGTCTTTGCTAAAACACAAGAAGAACAGGACAAGATTTTGCAAGCTGTTTTGGAACGACCTGACGAAATGTGTCTTCGTTTCAATGGTCGAAAGTGCGAGTTTGACAAAAGAAACTTGACATTTTACGGTCATGTTTTCTCAGAAAAGGGAGTTTCTGCATTTCCCAGAAAAATTGCAGCAATCCAAGCGATGACACCCCCGTCTAATGTGTCAGAGCTGCGAAGCTATTTAGGAATGGTGAATTATTGTGGACGTTTTATCAAAGATCTTGCAACAGTAACTGCGCCTCTGCGTCAGCTTACTAAGAAAAATGTCCCGTTTGAATGGAAACCTTGTCATCAAGAAGCTTTTGAGAAACTGCAAAACTTGTTGACTGAAAAGAAAGTCATGTCCTATTTTGATTTATCGAAAAAAACGGAGCTGCTTGTTGACGCGTCCCCTACAGGACTTGGTGCGATTCTTTTACAATGCACACCAGGTAAAGATGACAGTCGAGTCATTGCATATGCCAGCCGAGCGCTAACGGAAGTAGAACAAAGATACAGTCAAACTGAGCGCGAAGCATTAGCTATTGTTTTTGGCTGTGAGCATTTCCGTTTGTATTTGCATGGTATTCATTTCACGCTGTACACCGATCACAAACCTCAGGAGATGATTTTTGGAAATCTGAATTCGAAACCACCAGCCCGACTTGAACGATGGAGATTACGCTTACAGTCGTATGATTTCGAAGATAAATATCGTCCAGGACACGATAATCCATCCGACTACATGTCCCGACATCCGATGCAACGATCGAAGCCTCCAAGAGAAAGTGCAAACTCAGAACAGTACATACAGTTTATTGCTGAAGTGCTGCACCAAAAGCCATCATGCTCAAAGATATCAAAAAGGCAACACTTGAAGATGCTACCTTACAAGAAGCCATAAGAATGATTCGCGAAAATCGATGGCATAAGATAAACGAAATCGAAAATCCTCACATCGACAAAGATGAGCTCAAAATGTTGCAAAATGTGAAAGATGAACTCACTGTTTCGAGTCAAAACGACGTCTTATTGCGAAATACACGTATTGTTATTCCAAGGAAATTACGTCCCGATGCAATTAGCCTTGCTCATATTGGACACCAAGGACTTATAAAGACCAAGAGCCTACTTCGAGAAAAAGTATGGTTCCCATTAATAGATTCACTCGTGAAAAAGGAAATCGATTCATGTATTCCATGCCAAGCATCAGGTCGCGAAAAGCCTCCTCAACCACTTTGCATGAGTTCGTTACCCGAAAAAAACTTAGAAAAAGTTTATATTGACTTTTTAGGTCCATTGCCTTCTGGTGAATCTTTACTCGTTGTACTTGATGGACGTTCGAGATACCCTATTGCCGAAATTCAGAAGAAAACAGATGCACCAGCTCTTATTCCTCGTTTGGACAAAATTTTTGCATTATTTGGCATACCAAAGGAAGTTGTTTCAGATAATGGACCCCCTTCCAAAAGTTATGAAATCAAGAAATTTATGAGAGCGAATGGTATCTACCATCGAAGGATTACTCCTCTCTGGCCTCAAATTAACGAAGCCGAAACGTTCATGAAACCGTTGATGAAAGCAATCGAAACAGCTGATGTCGAAAATCGTAACTGGAGACGTGAGCTACAAAAATTTCTCCTCAATTTTCGAGCAACGCCACATTCGACAACAAAAGTTGCCCCTGCAACTGTGATGTTTGCAAGAAACATTCGTACAAAGTTACCTCAAATCGAAGTCAAAGTTGATAAATCTGCAATCGACAAGAAATTGAAAAAGAAGACAAAGATGCAAGACAGAAGATGAAAGAATATGCTGATAAACGCAGAAACGCGACAGCTACGACCATGAAAATCGGCGATCGTGTGCTGGTAAAGCAAAAGCGAAAGAATAAGTTGTCTACAAGGTTCGATCCTCACCCATTGCGTGTAACGAAAATAAAAGGTACCATGATTACAGCGCAGAGAGAAAATTTTACGACAATTCGCAACCAATCGTTCTTCAAACTCGTTGACGATGCTTGTTTGCACTCAGATGGGGAAGAGGATTATGATGATGATTATCAAACTGATGGAAACGAACATTTAGAAGATGAAAACAAAAATGATGATGCAGTCAGACCAGGACAGAATCCTCAAGCTCGATACCCAATGAGAGACAGACGAAGACCTCAGTACTATCATGATGAGTACAATGTCAGAAGGTGAATGAACTGAAACTGTAAGTGAATTACTTTACTTATTTTGCTTAATACTTTGCTTGCTGATGTGTTGGACTTTTAGTCCCTGTTCTGTTAAGAACCAAATTACTTGATTGGCTGACTGATCTTAATTCGTAGACATACGTCTAATGTAAAGGAAAGGAGGGATGTAGTGTTGACGTATCATACGCATAATTAGAATAATTAGTATGCCGTAGGAGGACGTGTAAAAGTAGTCGTATTAGAGTCTGGCAACATGTAGGCCGTCAAACAGTAGCGTGCCAATAGAAGAACCCCAAACACAACAGGAGCGACTTAAAATCATAGAACAAATTTAAAGTAAATCTGAAAATGAAGCATATTTTACGGCTAAAGATGTTAATATCCTTGTAAGGAACTGATTTTTAAGGTTGAAGTCTGTTTAATTCAACGAATTAGGTTAAAAAACAAAGTTAAAGTAAATTCTTAAAACAAGTATATTGTTGTGTTAAAGATTTTAATATCCTTGTAAATGAATGCTTTTAAGTGTACAAATGTGCTTAATTCAGCGAAGAAAGTTAATACAACAAAGTTTAAGTAAATCTGTAAAGCAAGCATATTGTGTTGTTAAAGATGTTAATATCCGTTAATATCCTTGCAAATACCGGGTGAGTCAGAAAAAACGTGGAGCGTTTGTCGGACTGTGGCGTCGCACTGGGCCGCTCGATCATCTGCAACTAAATTTTTCCATGCAGCCAACAGCCTAACTTAGATCGTAAAGCTTTTTCCAATGAAATCAGTTTCTTAATGCATTTGTTAAAAAAGATTTTCTTCCTAGGACCTTGTATGGGAGTCTCTTGCAAACTGATGAAACCTTTGACCAAACCCCTTCAGCATTTTAGCCTTGCCAGAGTTGAAGGTGCATGTGGAATTATCAGGGGATACTGAAAAAGTTATGCCTGGTTCACACTTGGTGGTTGAGGTCGTTAAGATCGCGTGGAAAGACACAAAAGGCAAAGACGCAGAGTTTGAGCCATTTGCCTTTTAGATCTTTCTCTATGACTCTAATGACTAAAAAGACCTGGCTTATGAAATAGCATTGTCTGCAAGAGATCCCATTGCGATTTACATAACATTTATCTGTTTGATAGAAACCTCTTCGCAAGACAAAGAAGCACGCATTATTTATGTCTTTCAAGCATTCTCCACGCAGTTCCAGTTTGATGACACATCTTAGGGGAGAAAATTACATCTCCTAGCTATTTCATTCTCCCCTGATAATACCACGTTGTACCTGTAACTTTTGCCAAGATAAATTGCGGAAGGGGCTTGGCAAAAGCTTTCATCAGCTTGCAAGACTCCCATACAAGGTCTTACGAAGAAAATCTTTTTTAAAAAATGAAGCAAATGGTCGATTTCAATTGGGAAAGGTTTACAATCCAAATTAGACTCTTGGCTGCGCGGAAAAATTTAGTTCACGACGATTGGCTGGCTAAGTGAGATGTCACAGTCCGCCAAACGCCCAACGTTTTTTCTGACTCACCCGGTATGTGATTTTTATTGTTTAAATCTGCTTGATTCAGCAATCTACGTTAATAGAACAAAGTTAAAGAAAATTTTTAAAAGAAACAAAATATACTGTTAAAGATTTTAATATCCTTTTAAACAAATGCTTTTAAGGGTACAAATGTGCTTAATTCAGCGAACTAAGGTAATACAACAAAGTTAAAGGAAATCTTGAAAACAAACATTTTGTACTGTTTAAGATTTTAATATCCTTGTAAACAAATACTTTTAAAGGTAGAAATGTGCTTGATTCAGGGAATTAAGTTAATACAACAAAGTAAAAGTAAGTCTTTAAACAAGCACATTGTGGGAAAATGACATCGACAATAACGAAGGCCGTCTATTCGAGCCAATATCGTCTGATAATGGTCTTTATCAGTTGATCTCAGAACCAACTCACTTGATGGGCGATTCTAAATCCTGCATTGACTTAATATTTACTGATCAACCTAACCTTATCATTGAATCTGGTGTTCATCCTTCACTGCACGAGCAGTGTCACCATCAAATAGTTTACGGAAAGTTATCTGTTTCAAACATAGCACTTCCTCCATACACCCGTAAGATTTGGTACTACGATAAGGCAGACTTTGTAGCCATTAGAAAGAGCATTAAAATGTTTGCTTGGCGCGAACATCTTGAAAAACTGATCTGCCCCAATGAACAGGTAAAACTGCTCAATGAAGTCCTCCTAAACATTTATTCTAATTTCATTCCCAACAAAGTTAAAACAATTAGGCCTCGCCAAGCACCTTGGATAACCCAAGCCGTCAAAAACTTTCTTAGGAAAAAAAATCGTGCATATAAAAGTTTCGTGAGGAGTGGACGGCCAGGCGACAAGCTAGAAGGTATTCAAAAGATGATATCTGAAGGCGTAAGGCTGGTTGAGGAAGCGAAGCGGAATTACTTCTTTAAGGCTGGAAAAACCTTGGCTAATCCTGGAACCAGTAGCAAAACCTATTGGTCTTTGATAAATACAGTTTTAAACAAAGCTAAGATTCCCATGATACCACCTCTTCTAGAGAACGGGCTGTTTGTAACGGATTTTGCGGAAAAAGCGCAGATCTTTAACGATTATTTTATACTTCAGTGCACGACCATTGACACAGACAGTGAAATTCCACAAGAAACTCCAGTTACTACGACCTTGATAACTGATTTTGTCATCCCCGAGGAGAAGATACTTAATATAATACGATCACTTAAACCTAATAAAGCACATGGCTGAGATGAAATATCTGTGAGGATGATAAAGTTGAGCGATGATGCATTGGTTCTTCCACTGAAAACAATTTTCATAAATTGCTTGCGGCGTGGTTTATTTCCTGAACTATGGAAACATGCAAATGTGGTGCCGGTTCATAAGAAAAATGAAAACAATGTGAAGGGGAATTACCGTCCCATTTCTCTGCTACCAATCTTTGGGAAAATACTTGAAAAACTCATATTCGATTCTCTTTACTTACATCTTGAATCACATGATCTTCTCAACCCGAATCAATCAGGTTTTCGCCCAGGAGACTCAACAATCAACCAATTACTCTCGATAACGCATACTATTTTCAAAGCTTTTGACTGTAATCCTCCTCTTGATGTTCGCTCGGTGTACCTTGACATTTCGAAAGCATTTGATAGGGTATGGCACAAAGGTCTAATTTACAAGTTAAAACGATGTGGTGTCTCAGGGCAACTTCTTTTTTGATTCAAAGTTTTATCAATGATCGAAAGCAGAGGACAGTACTGAATGGGCAAAGTTCTAACTGGGGAGATATTTCGGCAGGTGTGCCCCAGGGTTCTATTCTAGGACCCTTGTTTTTCCTTGTGTATATAAATGATCTATCTGTAGGCTTGAAGTGCAATGTTAAGCTATTTGCCGATGATACATCACTATTCACAGTGGTTGAAGATTCAAATACAGCTGCCAGTGATATGAACCATGACTTGGACTTGATAAGTCAATGGGCTCACGCTTGGAGAATGACCTTTAATCCTGATCCACAAAAACAAGCTGTTGAATTGACATTTTCAGGGAAGAAAATTGAAACTGATCATCCAATGATCCTTTTTAACGACATACTTGTGAAAAAAGTAAGTGAACATAAACATTTAGGAATTATCCTAGACTCTAAGCTTTCTTTCTCTGTTCATATCAAATCTGCTATTTCTAAAACAAGAAAGGGCATTGGTTTGCTGAAATATCTCTCCAGTTATCTGCCCAGGCATACCCTGAATGAGTTGTATAAATTCTATGTTCGACCCCACCTGGACTATGGTGATGTTATTTATCACATTCCTGCTAAATTGTGTAATTTCAGTCAAAATATCATTCTGCCAAACTTAATGGAAAAACTTGAGTCTGTTCAGTATTCTGCTGCTTTGGCTGTTACCGGCACATGGAGAGGAACATCTCGGGAGAAGTTGTACACAGAGCTTGGTTGGGAGTCCCTGAGTTCCAGAAGATGGAGTAGACGTATTACCTTGTTTTACAAGTTTGTAAACAATCTTAGTCCTGAGTATACAGTAGATCCAATTCCCCCTCTTCACCAGTCGCAGTACTGCCTTCGCAACCAGGATGTCATTGGGCGTTTGAATGCAAGGACAGAAAAATTCAAGTCGACTTTCTATCCAAATTGTTTATCCGAATGGAATAAGCTTGAGCCTGAACTGAGAGGTGCACCTTCTATTGCTGTTTTTAAGAAGAAACTCTTGTCAATAATCCGTCCTCCTGCAAAATCTGTTTATGGAATTCACGATCCTAAAGGATTGTCCCATCTTACTCAACTTAGGGTTGGTCTTAGCAAGTTAAATTTCCACAAATTCAAGCATAATTTTAGAGATACCATAAACCCGATGTGCCCAACAAGCGATGGTATTGAGGATACGGAGCACTTTTTGTTGTTCTGCCCCTCTTTTGATGCTCAACGACAAGATCTTCTCGCTGGAATGGTTGAATTATTACGACCATTTGTGCAAATCACCGATCTCTCAAATGACGCTTTGACACAGCTTTTATTATATGGTGATCAAGACCTCTCTTATGAGCTGAATAAAAATATACTCGAATTGACCTTACGTTTTCATTCGCGAAACTGGTCGCTTTGACTAAAATCATTCAGCCCTCAGCTATGCACGAAGCAACCACCACGTCGTTAACGTAAATGTCCTTTTACTTTGTAAATTCTGTTTCACATCAGATGTCAGGAATTTGAAATTACTTCAAAGAACGTAAACTATTCGCAACCCTGACCTTACATCTGATGTGGAACCGAATCTAGTTCAGTAGATACTAAATTGTCCGTAGTGTTTGTTGTATTTAGGTTAGCATTGCGTGTCCTTTCATATTGGCCATGGGGTAGTCATTGTCGTTCGCTCCCCATGGTATCGTCCCCGTAGTATTGTATAGTAATTAGATCCGTATAGTAGAATGTAAGATTTGTTGTATTACTTTTAATGAATAAAAAAAAGCACATTGTACTGTTAAAGATTTTAATATCCTTGTAAACAAATTTTATTGCAAGTGTCACGACGAACAGTTTCATGGTTTCATTTAATTAATTCTCAGGATACTCAGGATGACATGACGGAAAAGACGACATATCCAGTAGAAAACAAAATCGACAATCCAGTAATTATGACATATCCAGTAGACAATCCAGTAGTTAAGAAACATTAAATAAATTAAATTAAGACATGATCAAGTTAGTACGTTTCGGCGCTCAAACTCGTGCCATCCTCAGCTAATAAATCAAAATACAAGTGCTGTTTATATAGCACTGATTATAAAACCGGTTTATCTGGTCAGTCAAGGCAACTTGGAAAAAACAACTAAGTAGTAAACAAGCCAAATACCCCAGGGATCAGAACAGAACGAGGGGTATTGATGAGTTTTGAGCGTTAAGGGACGGTCTATCACGCAAAATTAATAAACTCTCAAAATCAGAAGATCATATTCATTATTGGCCTTCTCCAGAATAGTAAAATTTTCTAAATTCGCACAATGGCTTGTTTGTTTAATGTGTTCACTAATGGCCAATGGTGATGTCTTGATAGGCTGACCTTTTTTACCTATTCCCAAATGTTCCCTACTTCTAATCAACAAGTGGCGAGATGTTTTACCTATGTAGTAGGCCTGGCAGCCTGAGCACGAATACTTATAAACCACATGGGAGCAAACATTCTTAGGAATACGATCCTTAAAATGGGAAAAAGTGTTCAATACGTTTTCCTGATCGAAAAACAACACGAAAGTCTACGCATGGGTAAGCTTTGCGTAATAATCTGGAGATCTTGCGCCTAAGTTGAAGGCTGATTTGACCTAGATAGGGCATATAAAAGCACAAGGGCATTTTCTGGACCGTAGTAGGCTTAGGCCTAGGGTCAAATTGTTTATTCAAAAACCTCTTAATGAAACGGTCAATTAAATATTTAGGGTAACAATTATCGTGCAATACTTCTTTAATAAACAATAATTGCTTATGAAAGCTTATGTAAGTAGAGCATATATGAAAAGCACGATACACCAAGACCGTAATAAGATTAGTTTTGTAATTGCTTGGTGTCAAACTGCCAAAGTCCGTACAGAGCCCAGTGAATGTTTTCTTACGAAATAAATCAGTAGCAAAATCGGAACCGTCCCAAGTGACCAAAACATCCAAGAAGGGTAGCGAGTTATCTTCTTCAATTTCATAAGTAAATTTAATATTCCGATGCTGTCCGTTGAGATACGCCAGAAACTTTTCAACATGCTCTACTTTTTCGAATAAACAATAAGTATCGTCAACATATCTACGGTATAATATTGGCTTAAATTCAGAGGGGCAATTTGCCATAAACTTAGTTTCGAGAACTGACATGAAAATATTTGCTAATGTAGGCCCCAGTGAGGATCCCATTGCCACTCCATCTATTTGATCAAATAACCGCCCATTGAACAAAACATGATTCTCTTTAACGGCTAATTGCAACAGTTTTCGAAGCTATTCCTTATTAAACGAACAATCATTATAAACATAAGTATCACTGTTTTCGAATACCAAATTAACTGCATAATCAATAGTTTCATCCAAAGGAATATTAGTAAACAAACTACTGACATCAAAGCTAGCCATATATACTTTAGTATCACTCTTAAAGTTGGTAATTTCCTTGACAAATGTGAACGTATTATAGACGGAATACTGGTTGATACTAAAAGGTTGAAAAATCGGGACGAGAAATTTAGCCAGCCTGTAATTGTAGGTTCCTATTGCTGACATTATTGGCCTAACCGGGCAGTTTTCCTTATGGACTTTGGGTAAACCATACAGAATTCCCGGTTTACTACCCGTTGGAAATAAATCTTTATAAACGCTTTCAGAAATGATATCATTCTTTAGTAGTGTGTCCCTTAAATAGCGAATCAATTTGCCTTCACGTTTGATACACAGATCTATCCAGTGGACAAAATTTTGTGGCATCTTGTAAACAAATGCTTTTAAGGGTATATATTTGCTTAATTCAGCGAACTAAATCAATACAACAAAGTTAAAGTAAGTCTTTAAAACAAGCATATTGTACTGTTAAAGATTTGAAGATGCTTGTAAACAGATGCTTTTGATGGTTTAAATCTGCATGATACAGCGAATTATAATAATACAACAAAGCTTAAGTAAATCTTAAAAAGAAACATATTGTACGGCTAAAGATCTTAATATCCTTGTAAAGAAGTGATGTTTAAGGTTGAAGTCTGCTTAATTCAGCGAATTGAGATAAAAAAGCAAAGTTAAAGTTATTCTTTAAAACAAGCATATTGTTCTGTTAAAGATATTAATATCCTTGTAAAAAAATGCTTTTAAGGGTATAAATCTGCTTAATTCCGGGAATTAAGTAAAAAGAGCAAAGTTAAAGTAAATCTTTAAAAGCAACATATTGTACTGTTAAGTATAATAATATCCTTGTGAACAAATGCTTTTAATGGTATATATTTGTTTAATTCAGCGAACTAAGTTAATACAAGAAAATTAAAGTATATTTTTAAAGCAAGCATATTGTTTGGTTAAAGATGCTAATATCCTTGCAAAGATGTGATTTTAATATGCTTGATTCAGCTAATTAAGTTAATACAACAACGTTAAAGTAAATCTTTAAAACAAAGAAAGTGTACTGTTAAAGATCTTAATATCCTTGTAAACAGATGCTTTTAAGGGTACAAATGTGGTTAATTTAGCGAACTAAGTTAATACAACAAAGAGTTAAAGTAAATTTTTAACACAAATAAAGGGTACTGCTGAAAATCTTAAGATCCTAGTAAACAATTGCTTTTAAGGGTGTAAAACTGCTTAATTCAGAGAATTAAGCTAATGCATCAAAGTCAAAGGTAATCTTTAAAACAAGCATATGGCATTGTTAATAATTTAAATATCCTATTTAAAGAATACTTTCAAGGGTACAAATCTGCTTAAATCAGCAAACTAAGTTAATACAATAAAGTTAAAGTAAATCATCAAAACAAACAAAGTGTACTGTTAAAGGGTTCAATATTCTTGCCAAGAAGCGCTTCTAAGGGTATAAATCTGCTTAGTTCAGCGAATTAACTTGATAGAGCAAAGTTGAAGTAAGTCTTTAAAACAAGGACATTGTGCTGTTAAATCTATATATATAAGGCAGGTAAACGATTATCCAATTAGCTTTGTTCTCTTTGTTCTCCACTGTGAATTTAACAATCAACACAATGGGAAGACAAAGGTGGCATTCGACGAACTTGTAGCAATAACCCTAAGGAGATGTGGAAAACGATTAACAAAGTCTTAAACAAAAATCAGAGTTCCACGACTCCCAGATCCGTTATGTACGAGGGTCAACTGGTTGAAAAGCAAAAGGAAATTGCGGAAGCATTCAATAACCACTTTACCACCATAGGCCCAAAACTTGCGGAAAAAATCGAAACTAAAGAATCCGATGACCCACTAAAATACCTAATTGATGAAGGGCCTTCTACAGCCCCTCGTTTCGAATTTCATCCGGTTGATCCAAGCACTATCGAAAAAGAAATCAAAAAGTTGAAGTGCTCCAAATCTGCAGGATATGATAAAGTTTCTGTAAAATTAGTAAGAGATGCAGCAGGAATTTTATGTAGGCCTCTAGCTGCCATATTCAACTCTTCATTTGAAATGGGTATTTTTCCTGACATGTGGAAAATAGCAAGAGTAACCTCTATTTTCAAGTCTGGTTCGAAGAACGACATGGGCAATTACAGGCCTATATCCGTGTTATCTGTTTTCTCGAGGTTGCTAGAAAAACTAGGGCATGATCAAGTTTCAAATTACTTGAAGATGCATAAGAAATTTTCAAAATGTCAACACGCATTTTTAAAGATGCATAGCACTTTAACGTCACTACTTAACGTAACAGATGCGTGGTTTTCTAACATTGACAAACGCAAAATTAACATAAGCGTATTTCTAGACCTCAAAAAGGCTTTCGATACGGTGGACCACGGTATTCTCCTCTCAAAGCTTACTAAGTACGGCGTTGTAGGGACACCTCTTCGGTGGTTCACATCGTACTTGACGAATAGAAAACAATACTGTCAGGTGAATGGCCACAAATCTAGCCTAAAAACTGTTCACTGCGGTATTCCTCAGGGTTCGTGCTTGGGGCCTCTCCTCTTCATTCTGTATGTCAATGACTTTGAGCAGTGCCTCAATAAATGCACCACAAACATGTATGCGGATGACACCAGCGTAACTTGCTCTGCTGAAGATATTGACGAACTCTGCAATGATCTAAGAACTGAGGTTGACAATATTGCAGAATGGTTACGGCAGAATAAGCTCAGTCTGAACACTGATAAAACAGAATACATGGTTGTTGGTCACAAAAGACAAACTAACCGTATCCAAGGTCCACTAGAGGTAAACATAAATGGAGGACCAATCAAACGGGTCAAAAAAGTCAAATACCTTGGAATTACAGTGGACGAAAACCTTACATGGAACGAGCAATATAAAAACCTCAAAGGTAAAATTAAAAATGCTCTCTCGTCCCTGCGGAAATTAAAGAACATACTACCGCAATCAAAATTGGATCAGGTGTACAAGGCACTGCTTGAGAGTCATCTGAGATACAGTGATGAACTATGGGGCAGTTTGTCAAACACAAAGCTTGATCATCTTCAGCGTCTGCAAACTAGAGCACGAATGCTAATAGAAGGCTCTAGATTAAAGGATGGGTGGAGATGCAATTGGCTTTCAGTCCAAAACTTGATAAAATTTGACAGGGCCGTGATGATCTATAAAATAATGAATGGCCTCTGCCCGGACAACTTAAGAGGGAGACTTGTTACCAGATCTCAAATATCTAGTTATCAAACAAGAAATCAGTTAGATATTGACACTCCAAGGCAGAACCTAGAATTCTCCAAAAACAGTTTTTTCTATTCTGGTGCAAAGACGTGGAATGAAATCCCATTAGAAATCAGAGCAAGTTCCACTATCACCCTATTCAAAAGGAAACTGAAGGAATTCCTACAAAATTAGCATCCTTCCCGAAGCACGATCCCTAGGAAGACCAGCAAAGTTGCAAGATTTTATCTATATATATGTAAATAGACATTTGTATAGTTTCTCTTTTGTTTTTTTTAGCTGATAGGGTTTTGTGTTAAAATATGATAAAATGAAAATGAAATGAAATGAAAAGACAAGGGGACCATTCGATGTATATCCTTGTTTATTCACTTTTTGATTGGCTGTAAAATCAATAGCTTTGGGGCTCACCAGGGCTCACGATGTCATGCGCTTCGGCCCTATTGTTTCCTGCACTGTTCTCAAAAGCCACCGCTAATTTGCATATTACGTCTCCGAAATAGATCGTAAATGCGCATGCGACGTGGAGCCTTTTGGGGATTCCTTGACCTTCACAACTTTCCATGTCGTGTCCCTTGCAAATGACGAGCTGGATGTGCAAGAATGGCTTCCAATTACTGCAGAGACGATCACAGCTGTGGTCTTTTTAGCAGGCCTAACTCAAAAGAGAGCATTATCAGATCAGAAGAAATTCGTAAAAATTGCAGATGAAAGGTAAGGTAATGTTAGACAACATTTACATTGCTGTAGACGCCTCTCAATCCTGATTGATTTGAAGGATTTTCATCCTCATTTGCTAGCTTTTAGGCCCCATCATGGCCATGCTATCTTATTGCTTGAAGCATCAGTTGATTGTCCTTATGACATGGTGGGACCTCAAAAGCAGTGGTGGCGCCAGGCCAGAGGCCAGTGTGCATTCCAATACCAGAATGCCCTCCCGCCACTGGCAGCATGGAGGAACATTATCCGCCAGTGGTTTTGGTGTGAAATTTATACTGTTTCAACTGCTGGGAACTTTGGTTAATTATTTAACTAGAATTTTGGAGCAGATTTTCATGTTATCCAATTGATGGTCGAAATTTGTGGCAGACAAAATTTTACAGTATGCAGCCTATGACCTATGGGCGCCAGGGGGAGGGCTAGGGACCTACAGCCCCCTTCTCTAATTGATGGTGGAAATTTGTGGCAGACAAAATTTACAGTATGCAGACTATGGGTGCCAAGGGGGAGGGCTAGAGGGACCTACAGCCCCCTTGGCTGTTGGAAGCATGTAGCCCCCCATGTTGTAGGAAATTTCAGTTTCTGTTGGAGGAATTTTGGCAAAATGATGTACGCAAACTGCATTTTTTAGCCATTTCAGGCCCTGGTAGGAAGACTGTAGGAAGCTGTGGAAGCTCCTACCCCTCTGTCAGAAGATTTCTGGGCCACCCCTGCCTCAAAGTTGATTTATCCCAAACATTTCAAGAAGTATTTACAGCACAGGTTATGGAAATTTCACACAAAGCTGTAAATTGTATCGTATCATAACATTTTTCTAAATTTTTTCCCAAAAACATGCATAACGCAGTGGTAGTAAAATAAATTGAAGGTGTAAGCTGCAAGTAAACTGTTAAAGGCAGTAAGAGTAAACATTGAGATACTCTGTTATGAGATGCAAGAACATGTTGTTGTAGCCTGTGTGCAAACTATACCCAGGGAAAAGGTATAGTCTGCGCAACGCCGCTCACTGTTGTGTAGTACGTGCTTCAGCATATGTGATAACAAAGAAAATGCATTGTTGCAACAGCCAATAATATCGCTTTCCTGCGAAACAAGGAAGCAATCAGATTTGAGAACAGCTATCGCGTGATTAAATCTCAGGCTTCGCTTTGTGCTCTAAGCAAATTACGTTAACAACACAATACTCTGGAATTTTAAGTACCCTACGGCAGATAATGCACAAACGCTGAGTAGAAGGGGCCATTCAAAATGCAATTGAAATGAAATGCTGACTCATACAATACTTGATATTGAGCAGTGTTGTGCAGACTATACCTTTTCCTTGGGTATAGTCTACACACAGGCTAATGTTGTTGTAGCTGCAGGTGGCAAGCTGCAAAAATTTGTACAGCTCATAGACAAAATCGGCTAAGGTTTGTTTATACCCATTTCAAATCATGTGATCAATCTCTTGATAAAACATCTTTTGATTTCTCCGACAAATTTCATGCCATGCAAAATTGTGCCATGAACGCAAAAAGTAGCATAGTACCAAAACTTCCCATGTGCATGGTCATATGACTTGAAATGGGTAAAACAAACCTTAGCCGATTAGGTCTATTAATTGAAATTTTCCAAGCTGGCCTGGAGTAACCTTTCAAGTAGTATATATTACAAATAGCCAATTTTAAGAGTATCTAATTTCTACCCTCTTTGGTATAACTGCCACTTATAACAAACAGTTAGTTTCATATTTTCAAGATTGAGATGAGATTTTTTAATGCAAAATAGTATTTTGACGGCAAAAGAATAATGTGCGGTATGGAAACAGCTCATAAACAAATAGTTATTATTGAGGTGGGATGTGTAGTGGTGATCAGCAGATCATAAGTCCATTTTCATTATCAATTTCTGTAATTCTAAAATCATGCATATAATGTGATTATGCGATCTTGGTGGTCTAATGTGAATGCACCATTTGCAGTTTGCGCCATATGCAATGTACAGTAACAATGTGTTGTCCTTCTTGATGATGAACTTGAACATTGGTGTCCAAATTAATGTTCCATACAGTGCTCCCTTTTATTGATTGTTGAAATTCATGGAACAAAGATTTCAAGATCAAAAGGTTTATATGCTTTATACCCTGTATTTAGGATTTTACTTTTTTCAATTCCTTTAGGTTCCTGGAGACCAGATTGGAATGCATTGCATGATTTGGCCTCTGCGTAGTGATGAGTAAAAGAAAATGACAGTTGCAAGCCCAAGTAACGTTTAAAGGCTGTGAGGGTAAAAATAGATCCTTATCAGATGCAAAGAACCTTTGTTGTAGCTGCAAGCTGCAAAAGTTGTACACCTTATGAATGCAAGTTTTCTAAGCTGGCCAGCAGATCAGACTGCTACCTTGCTAAGGTTTCAGGGCACCCAATTTCTAGACTCTTTGATATAAGAAATTTTAAGGAAAAGTGGGCTGTATTTTTCAAATGATAACATGGGATCATTTGATGCAAAATGCAGTATTTTGGTGACAAAAGCATTATCTGGGGCTTATTTCTATTGAATTAGCAAGATTTTGATGTTACAATTAAGGTTGAGACAATAAACAAGCTATTATCACTGTCAAGGGGTGCTTCTTGGAATGATCATACTAGGATGCAGATCTTGGCAATCTGATTGAAGTGCACAACTGCACCGCATATGGATTCCAGCCATAAGTTGAAAACAATTGACTGTATTTTCCTTTGATCCAGTGTTAGAATTTATGTAACAATTATTTCAGGATCAGCCTGACAAAAATATACTGTGAAGAAGTTCCATTGACAAACTCAAACATGATGCAAAGTCAAGAACTCACTGCATTTCTTATATTGTTACAATATTATGAAATAAATATATGCAGGTCAAGCATATGATGTGAGATGTAAGCTCATGGTACCAGCCACAGCACATTGATCAACTTTATTGTAAAAAATTCTTTGAATTCTTAACATTTTTCAAGAATCCTTCACTTTCTGAAGGAATTCTTCTTTCTGTTGTAAAATTTAAAGAACTGAACACTTCTGTGCATCACAAAAAGAGGTTTGTTTTATACCTGGTGCGGCAAAATGAAATTAATGACAATAATCTGTTGTATCAAATTGTTCAAATCCAAACAAAAACAAATTAAAGATGCTATGTGAGCTGATTTTGTTGTGGTTCAGAAAAGGGCAGTAATAGACCATTTTGCGGATTAAAATCAGAGACTGGGGAGAGCGGTTTGTTCTGGTAAATGGCAGATGCAGTTCTGGTAAATGGCTGCCACGGAGTGAGCCGGTTAAAGTGAATAATGTAAACATGGCAATTGCTACTGCATAAGAACACAGCAATAGAGCTGTCACAGGATTTAGTCAAATACCTGTCCATGCGAAATACATACAAATGTGCAATTTATCTCTATTTGCAACTGATTTCCTTTTCAACCTTTATTTCAGTGCTGCAAAAAGCAATGCTTGCTTCGATTTTAGGCCCTTTCCGCATAACTTGACGAAATACTTGATGTATTTGAAGTCTTTAAAATAAGAAAGCTTACCCTGACTGCGATTTTCAAGAGCATGGAATTCAACTGAAGTTTTTAACTTTGAACATCCTTCTTGAATTCGATTAGAATTGACGGGAGGAAAAACTTCAAACATAATTTGAATTTTCTTAATCTGCCGGTTGAACATACATCAAAACTGATATTTCAAAACTGAAATTCTAAAACAGTGCCGATGCGGTAGCAATCCTTGCCACAACTTGCAAAACTCAATGTTCACATTGTATTCACTGCAATGGCCCAACTACGCGGCAGCCATTTACAAGAACTATATCCGCCATTTACCAGAGCAAACCGCTCTCCCCAGTCTCCCATTTCAATTGTTGAAATGGTCTATTGGTTCATACTGCAATGGATTATTTTGTCAAAATGCAAACAATCGTTCACTTGGCCAAATGTGAAATCTTCCTATTTTCTTACTCTTTCAACTTACACCACAGAAACACTGCATGCAGGTTAGTGCACTGGGCATTTGCTGATGTTCATATGCTTATAGGCAGTTGAGGTGAATCACAGCCATTTTTGGGTGTGAATTGTGGCAAGAAAATATTATTGCTTTGTGAATGAACTTAAGAACATGAAATAAATTTTAGAAACAGAAGGGGATGTCACAATCAACCTTCTAAACAACAGACTACACAAAATTTTCCACTTTGATGGATGCATAACAAGAAGTTTACATCCACAATTACAACTATTTATTGTACATTCAGCATGGATTATGAGATATTCTTTGAAAGCTCTCCGCAGGAGCTAGGAATGTTGAAGCGCGAGCGAAGCGAGCGCTTAACTTCCTAGTATTTTAATATGCTTGTAAACAAATGCTTTTAAGGGAATAAGTCTGCTTAATTCAGCGAATTAAGTTAAAAGAAGAAAGTTAAAGTAATCTTTAAAAGCAGCATAATGTACTGTTAAAGATGTCAATAACTGGATGTAACTGCTCGGTCGGGGGGATTGATGGTACTGATCAATGAGAATATTTCATCTAAAACCCTCGATGGGATCGATATTGCTTCAGATATGCAAATAATTCCCATTGAGCTAAATTTGCGTACGAAGAAATGGTTGTTACTACCTGTCTACAGGCCCCCCAACCAAAACCCTGCGTATTTTAGAGAAAATTTACAACGAACAACTGACTTCTTCTCGTCTACCTATGATAACATACTAATGTTACGGAAGTGCACTTGGAGTGAAGACGTGTTTTCGACGCTCTGAAAAAAATGTAGTTGATTCGTCGAAATGTGTGTGTTTGGTTGGTTATGATGACTTTGGTTATGATTGATGTGATTGTGAATTGGTTATAGTTCCATTTACTATATGAATTTGAACAATAATAGATGTTTATGGTTGTGATTCATGAGCGGAATTCCCAACGCGTACGGACGGCCTAACACGAGATCCCGTTGTGCAGCAATGGCAACTGTCGTTGAAATCAAAAATATTATTGACGATGCATTAAGTCCAATAAAATCAGACATTGGAAAGCTTCTAAAGCTTTAAGAAAGATTTGACGCTCAAGACGAAGCTATTAAAAGTTTGGAGGCACGAATTGAACACTTAGAAAGTCTGGAAAGTCGTATTGAAGAATTTGAAAGCCTCCAAAACCGCGTTGCCGCTCTCGAGAGTGAACTGGCAGTAGTCAATAAACTTGACAGGAGAATAGAAGAAGTCGAGCAGTATGGACGGCGCGTGTGTCTCCGCTTTGACAACATTCAGGTTTCTGCTAACCGTGGTAAAGAGGACTGTGTCAAAATCATTGTCGATATCCTCAGCAAGACCAAGTGTGGGGTTGGAAAAGCAGCCATTGATCGCGCTCACCGAATTGGCCTTACAAAGACAAAGGATGGCGTCACTACACAGCAAATTATTGTGAGGTTCAAGTCCTTCACTGAACGTACAAAAGTATACAGATGCCGCAAAGAGATTACAAGTGATGTCAAAATTAGGCTTGATCTTACCAAAAGCAGGCTGAGTACCTTGATTGCTGCGAATGATTTTGCAAAGGTTTCCGACGACATTGAATATGCATTCGCCGATATTAATTGCAGATTGGCAGCTAAACTTTCAAACGAAAAGACAGTGTTTTTTGATTCAATGTGTACGCTGAGAGATAAAATAGCAAAAATGAAGAATGAATCTGATGAAAACGAATGAAAGCCTGTATTGCCTTCCTTGGAGACATCTATGAAACAGAAAGCCTGTGCTTTGCAATACTAACTGGACCTTGTTGTCACTTTTGTGGTTTGTTTGTTAGGGAACCCCTTTTCGTTTCTATGTGCCATGTTTGGAGTTTTTTTTTTAGCAAATCTTGGTTCACAGCAGAGGAAGGAGCGTTTTGAAATGCATTAGTTATGCAATAGAAATAAGTCCTAAATTGTCTTGCCTTAATTCTAGTAAAATTTAGTAGAACGGAGGCTTAATCCCGAGTTGTCAGTGTCAAATCTTTTGCAAATTTCAATTTCAGCTCTTTGCTCTGGTGTGAACTCAAGCCTTAAACCTATGTTTAGTTACTTCATTCTTTTTCAAAATGCAGGGTTGATACATCATCCCTTTTTATGATGACAGGCCGTTTTAGAAACAGAAGCCCCAAGGCACCCAGGCTGTATTTAAGTCTCTTTTCCTTTAAGTTCTTCTGCGCAGAAAAACACGCGCGGAGAAAACGTGCGGAGAAAGACGTATCTATTTATCCGCCTAGAAATTCTGAAATCGCTCCGGCTGAATTTTTAACTTGGTAAACAACTCAGATGTTCAAAAAAACCTTAACTTTTTTCGTACACTTGGGCACCAGAATGCTCTCTCTCTCTCACCTTCGAATGAGTATTGTTACTCTGAGCATTGTTTAAATATTACTTTGAAATATTCCTACTACGCATTCAAGGTCCCTTGCGAACTATTTCCAGGTTGAAAAAGTACGGGATTCTCTCTCGAGAATTACAACTATTATCTGCTCAATAAATCAATTATCACAACTTGACTCCCCAAAACCCTCAAGGCACATGCATCTTAACTCACATGCACTCACCGCTGTCTTTTGATAAAGTTTGTGTGATATTTGTGTTTCTTTGTTTTGTGTATCGTGCAGTAACTTATTTATGTTTCTCCCTGGGACTTACTTATGACTGTTGCAACATGACTTATTGCCTGTTGGGGCCAGCGAGACAATTTTCTTTTGATGATGCCGGTTGAAATCAACCAATCGCGAGCAACAATAGGATGTTTTTGTCCAACAATACTGTTATCACTCCCAGTAAGCAAAACTATTAGGCCTATTTCAGTGTTTACTCAAGTTCTTAAGTTGTACTGGTTTTGCTGCTATTTCATTGCAATCTCAATCCTTGTTCTGCCATTTGCATTAGCAGCACAGTTTCTTGCAGTGCACACTGTGGTAACTCAGTTACGCTTCTTGCCTTTGTTTGCCCGTCTGCATCAACTTGCAAAGAGAATAGTTTACACGACTGTGGAACTCCTGAAACGAATCCCATTTGCTATCATTGGTCTCATTTGCTTTAAGAATTCTGCTGTCAGGCGGTTTCTTTTTCTGTATTCCTATTTTTACATCGGGTGTTTAACATGTTACACACTTCATGCGCAATGGTTGGTTTTCAGGACGATTTTGCTCAGTGGTGATATTGAAACTAATCCTGGTCCTGACACGCTTAATTTTTGCACTTGGAATCTAAATAGTATTACTGCGCATGATTTCTTAAGAGTTTCTCTTATGGAAGCATATAATTCGGTATATAATTATGACTTAATTGGGATTGTAGAAACTCACCTTGACAGCACCATCGATGAAGAAAGACTGGCACTAGATGGCTACTCGTTCCATAAAGAAAACCATCCCCAAAATGTTAAAAGAGGTGGTGTTGGGCTATACGTTAAGGATTCCCTTCCCTCCAAAAATCGTCCAGATTTGGTGACTCTCCCTGAGTGCGTTGTATGCGAGGTCCAATTAAAAAGGAAAAAATACTTTTTTGTGGTAGTTTATCGGAGTCCCAGCCAGAACCAGGGTGAGTTTGAAAACTTTACACTTAACTTTGAGCTGTTGTTATCCAAAATCCACGCAGAAAATCCTTTCTGTGTTGTTATCACTGGTGATTTTAACTGTCGGTCAACACAATGGTGGGCGAAAGATATTGAGAACAGTGAGGGAAAAGAATTCGAGCCATTGACATCTGACCTTGGGCTTCATCAATTAATTTCAGAACCAACTCATTTGATGGGTGATTCTAAGTCCTGTATTGATTTGATTTTCACTGATCAGCCCAACCTTATCGTGGAATCTGGAGTTCATCCGTCATTGCATGAGCAATGTCATCATCAAATTATTTATGGAAAAGTATCTGTTTCGAGTATACCAGTACCTCCGTACACTCGTAGGATTTGGCATTATGACAAGGCTGATTTTGTAGCAATTAGGAAAAGTATTGCAATGTTTCGTTGGCGCGAGCATCTTGAAAACTTGACATGCCCTAATGAACAGGTTAAGTTACTTAATGAAGTCCTCTTGAACATTTATACCAATTTCATACCTAATGAGGTTAAGACGATTAGGCCTTGCCAAGCACCCTGGATAACACGGACTATTAAAAACTTTTTGAGGAAAAAGAATCATGCCTATAAAAATTTTGTTAGGATTGGTCAACCAGAAAACAAATTTGAAGGAATTCAAAGGATGATAAGTGAAGGTTCGAAATTGATAGAGGATGCAAAAAGGAATTACTTTCTGAAGGCTGGGGAAACTTTAGCAAATCCTGGTACTGCCAGAAAAACATATTGGTCCTTAATTAACACCGTTCTTAACAAAGTCCAAATTCCTATAATACCGCCCCTCTTAGAAAATGAGCTATTCATAACAGATTTCACAGAAAAGGCTCAGTTATTCAATTAATATTTTATACTTCAGTGTACTACAATTGACACAGGCAGTCAGATTCCACAACATGATCCAGTAACAACTCCACTGATTGATGGGTTTGCCATTTCTGAGGAAAAGATACTAAATATAATCAGAGCACTTAACATTAATAAAGCACATGGCTGGGATGAAATATCTGTAAGGATGATAAAACTAAGTGATGCTGCATTGATTTTACCATTGAAAATAATCTTTACAAACTGCTTGAGGCATGGATTATTTCCTGAAATATGGAAACATGCAAATGTAGTGCCAGTTCATAAGAAAAATGAGAAAAATCTCAAAGGGAATTACCGTCCAATTTCTCTCCTTCCAATTTTTGGGAAAATACTTGAAAAACTAGTATACGATTCATTATACACTCACCTTGTTTCTTGTGAATTATTGAATCCAAATCAATCAGGTTTTCGTCCCGGTGATTCCACTATCAACCAATTAATCTCTATAACGCATACAATTTTTAAGGCCCTCGATTGTAATCCCCCCCCTCGATGTTCGCTCAGTTTATCTTGATCTTTCTAAGGCATTTGACAGGGTATGGCATGATGGTCTAATTTACAAACTCAAGCGGTGTGGTGTCTCAGGGCAACTTCTCTCCCTTGTTGAAAACTTTCTGAAGAATCGAAAACAGCGAACTGTGCTGAATGGTCAGTGTTCTGGTTGGGGAGATATTTCAGCTGGAGTGCCGCAGGGTTCCATTTTAGGTCCCTTGTTCTTCCTTGTTTACCTAAATGATCTAACTATGGACTTGAAGTGTAATGTTAAGCTTTTTGCTGATGACACATCGCTTTTTACGATCGTGCAAGATCCGAATACAGCTGCCAGTGATATGAATCACGACTTGGAGTTGATAAAAAAGTGGGCCCATGATTGGAGGATGTCATTTAATCTTGATGCGCGAAAGCAAGCTGTCGAAGTAATATTTTCAAGGAAAAATAAGGCAGTTGATCATCCAGTAATCGTCTTTAATAACACACCTGTGAAGGTAGTAGATGAACACAAGCATCTGGGAATGTTCCTTGACTCAAAACTCTCGTTCTCCACTCATATCAAAGAAGTTATCTCTAAAACAAGGAAGGGCGTTGGCATGCTGAAGTATCTCTCCAAATTTGAATGCTGTATCGAATTAACTTGAAGAAAACAAAAACAGAGTTTGTATTATTCGGAACACACCAGAAACTCGCCAAGTCCGAGAAAGTAAGCATTTCGTTGAACGAAAAGATGATCAGCGAATCAGAGATGTACGAATATCTAGGTGTTACCATGGACAAAAATTTGACAATGAAAGCGCATCTCGAAAAGACCTACAAGAAAGTCTTGTCAAGAACAAAATTGCTCGGCCGTATACGACATAACATCAGCCCATGGGTAGCAGAAACAATCTAAAAGGTCATGATTTTGCCACAGATGTTGTACTGCAGCAATGTCATGCTTGGTATGTCAAATAGACACAAATTGCAGTTTGAAAGAATCCGGATTCGAGTCTTAGCTATAATCAATGGAAATAGCCAAAGAGTGATATTGCCAACTGTCAATCATGCGAAAAATAGGAGATGCCTAGTTGAAGTTTTTAAATGCCAAAATGGACTGGCACCTCGGCTGTTCAAAGACTATTTCAAGAAAATTCTACATCATAAGGAAACCCGTGGGAATAACAAAAACCTTTTGCTTCCAAAAGTTCGCACAGAAGCTGGTCGGAAATCATTCCTGTTTCAGGGATCAAAATTATACAACAAACTACCTGATGCTTTGAAACAAGAACAGTCTATAATGAATTTCAAGAGACAATGCGATCAACTTGACTGTGAATTCAACTTTTAAATATGTATTCCATGGATATTTTTAAACTTGATCTTGTAATTTGATATCTATTAATTTTCTTTAACTTTTAATTTTAACAGGACCTTGACTGATAGCAGCTTCTGAGCAAGCTGACCAAGTTTTATCCTGTATAAATGTAGATTATTATTATTATTATTATTAATATCTGCCCAGGCACACCTTAAACGAATTATACAAGCTGTATGTTCGACCACATTTAGATTATGGGGATGTCATTTACCACAGTCCTGCAAAAGTTTGCGAATTTAGCCATAGCGTCATTTTGCCGAATCAAATGGAAAAGTTAGAATCCGTTCAATATTCTGCTGCTCTAGCTGTATCCGGCTCATGGAGGGGGACATCACGAGAGAAGGTATACGCTGAGCTTGGTTGGGAATCGCTAAGTCTACGAAGGTGGAGTAGACGACTTACTCTGTTTTACAAATTCATAAATAATCTGACTCCTGGGTATACTAAGGATCCAATCCCGCCACTTCGGAAGTCGCAATATTCTCTTCGCAACCAGGATGTGGTCGGACAAATATTGGCAAGGACAGAAAAATTTCAATCTAGTTTTTATCCAAATTGCTTAACTGAATGGAACAACCTGGATCCCGAGATTAGACTTGCACCCTCAGTTGCTGCTTTTAAGAAAAAGCTACTCGCGATAATCCGCCCCCCTGCAAAATCCGTTTTTGGTATTCACGACCCAATTGGCCTATCCCATCTTACTCAACTCAGGGTTGGTCTCAGTAAACTGAACTTGCATAAATTCCAACACAATTTCAGGGATACCTTAAATCCAATGTGCCCTTCGAATGATGGCATTGAGGATACTGAACACTTCTTGTTGCTCTGCCCCTCGTTTGATTTGCAGCGACGAGATCTTCTCGCTGGAGTTTTGGCAATATTACGACCATTCGGATATAACAACCTTTCAAATATGGTCCTGACGCAATATTTATTATATGGCAATAAAGACCTACCCTCTGATCTTAACAGAATGATTCTCAAGTTGACTTTAGCTTTCATCCACAACACCGGTCGGTTTGATTAAGGTCATCTTAATCTTTGTCATACGCCAAGTAACCATCAAGTCCCTTTACTTTTTTTTCGTCTTCTATTTCTTCTGTCATTTAGAGTAGTTACGTTGCATTATTTTAATTACTGGAAATGAACGGTTGCGGAAAGACAGTGGTATAATCTTCAAATGAAAACCCTGGCTTTCTGCAATTAATCCATTGATCAAATTTGACATAATTCGGTGGGAAGCAGGGAAATTGTTCTGAAACTCTTTTCCCACAGTCCTTTTGCCGCAAGCGTTCATTTTAATTGATTTAGGTTGTAGTTAGCGTACAGTGATTAGTTTACAAGTATTCTTCATTTTCTTTTGTGTATTGTCCTAGTAGTGTTATATGTAAGAACGTGGGGTAGTCATGCCATTTTGCTCCTCACGTTATTGTCCCTGTAGTGTTGTGCAGTTGTATAGTATTAATATGTAGAGTAGGTAAACATGTATTGTAAGCATTTTATATGGATAAAAAAAACATACTAATGCTTGGTGATTTTAACATGGATGAAAACGAGGCTGGTATGCGCTGTATTATGGAAGACAACGGGCTGGTAAACCTTATTAACAGTTCAACTTGCTTTAAATCTGCAAATGGTAGATGCATTGACCTAATAATGACAAATAGCAAAATAATTGCTTCTGCAGCAGCACATTCGAGACAGGTTTCAGTGACTTCCATCATATGGTGTATACCATCCTTAAAACTACTTATGACAGATTACCGCCAAAAGTTGTTAACTTTCGTTGTTACCGAAATTTCTCTGAAACTTGTTTCCGAGAAGCATTAGCGCGTAAAATGAATGAAAATCCACCTGAAAATTATGCAGAATTTGAAAATTTGTATATTACCACCTTAAACAGCTTCGCCCCCAAGAAATCTGTCACTATACGAGGCAACGATAAGCCTCATATGTCTAAAAAACTACGCAAAGCTATGATGAAACGCACGCGATTAAAAAATAGAGCAAATGTTTCTCGGGATGACGAAGACATACGGAAGTACAAGATTCAGAGAAATCTCGTTGTAAGAATGAATAGGGAAGCAAAAAGAGATTTTTACAAGAATCTTGACCCAACGAAAGTCGGAAACGAGAGGGCGTTCTGGAAAACATTCAAACCTCTTTTGTCTGATAAGGTAACGAACACAAATACCAACATAACACTTGTTGAAAATGGGCGCACAATCTCAAAAAGTGATGAAATAGCTGAATGTTTCAATTCTTATTTTGCGACTATAACGGAAACACTAAACATCGAGCAAGCTCCCACAAGTAATGTCATTGAACCATCCCCTCATCCGGTTTTTGAGGCCATACAGAAATTTAGATCGCATCCAAGTGTCATCAAAATCAGACAAATGGCTGAGGAGAATGCTGTCTTTCAGTTTCGCCGTTTCGAGTATACAGAGGTATGGGATGAAATCAATCGCTTAGACGTAAGTAAAAAGACGAGTGGGGATTTGCCCGCACATATTCTTAAGTTGACCTCTGATCTTTCTTTCAATGAGGCTACTAAACTTGCTAATGAAATGGTTGAGCAGTGCATATTTCCTGAAAAACTGAAACTCGCAGATGTTTCACCTGTGTTCAAAAATGGTGATGCCACAGTGAAAAAGAACTTTCGTCCAATTAGTGTCCTTTCGTCACTATCAAAGGTTTTTGAGCGCCTACTGTTAAAACAAATTCTACCGTTCATTGAAAAGAGACTATCGTCGATCCTTTGTGCTTTCAAAAAGGGGCACAGTACTCAGCATGCTCTTTTTCGGGTTATTAATAATAATAATAATAAAACCATATTCATACAGGTAAACTTGTTCAGCAAAATGAATTTGCTGCTATCAGCCAAGGACCTGTGAACCTAATGTACCTACGATATACAATTTATAACAATATAGCTCAAACAGTTATTTACAATAATAGACCCTACAGAAAATGTTAAAAATCAAAGTTGAAATCCTTGCAGTTACTCTTGAACTTCAGTACTGATGTTTCACTCTTTAGTTTGTTGGGGACTTTATTAAATATTTTTACCCCCTGGAATGCAAATGTTTTCCGTCCTGCTTCTGACTTTACTCTTGGGAGCAACAGACTGTGTTCATTTCCACGAGTTGCTTTACCGTGTTGTAAGCGTTGAAAGTATTCAATGAAGTCAGGTGGCGCAAGACCGTTCAAGCACTTAAAGACCTCGACTGCACACATTCTATTTCTGATGTGGTTTATTGATGGTAGTTTTACACTATTTCTTCTACCATTTATAATCTTTAATGATCGTATTTGGATGCTTTCAAATCGTTGTTTCTTAGAAGGTGACATTTCTACAAAAATGTTGTTGCAGTAAATTAGAAGTGGCAATATCATGACTCTGTATATTGTTTCTGCTGCGTGAGGCGTCAAGTTCGGTCTTATCCTGGACAGTAATTTGACTCTTGAGCCTGCCTTTTTAAGAGTTTTCTCGATGTGTTCCGCGTAAGTGAGGCTTTTATCCATCACGACCCCTAAATATTTGTAGGTTGCTGATTCAGCAATTTTCAATCCATTTAGCTTTACCTCAAACGCGGCCGATTTAGATGTTTTTTGTTGTGTCCCGTAAAGAACGCACTCTGTTTTTGATTTCTTCAGATTTATAACAAGGTTATTTTTATTGAGCCAACGAGCAATCTGCTCTAATTCACTGCCCAAGATATTCTCGATTTCAGTACTTGTCTTTCCGGCATAGAACAAAACCGTGTCATCAGCATAGAGAATTATATTACATAATCTTAGATTTGACTCGATGTCATTTATTAGCAGTATAAACATCAATGGTCCAAGGATAGATCCTTGCGGGACTCCACAAGATATTGGTAGCATTTCAGAGCTTTGTCCATCAATTGCAACATATTGTTTTCTGTTAAACAAATAACTACTAAACCATGATATCTCTCTGTCTTTGATGCCATAAATTGATAGTTTGGACAGAAGTCGTGCATGATCCACAGTATCTAATGCCTTGCTTAAATCAATGAAAACTGCACCAGTCATGAGGCTCTTATCCATATTTTTCCTGATTGAATCTGAAAAAAGCGTAACTGCATGTTGGGTTGACGATCTATTTCTGAAACCAAATTGTCGTCTTGAAAGCAGTTCATTTTTTTCCAAATAGTCATAAACCTGTTGGTGTACTACACGCTCAATGACTTTTGAAAGGACTGGAAGCACTGATATAGGTCTGTAATTATCCATTGAAGATCTTTCACCAGACTTATAAATTGGGGTTACTTTGGCGATTTTTTCCTCTGAAGGAAAAACTGACGTCTCTAAACAATGGTTTATCAGCTCTGAAAGGGGTGCAGATATTTCATTTGCCCCATCTATAATCATGCATGTTGGGATATTATCGTGGCCAGGGGCCTTCCTTCTTTTGATCTTTCTTAGAATCGCCAATACTTCATTTTTGTTTGTTGGCTTGAAGTGAAAGCGGCAACTTTTTGGATTGATAGTCTGTTTCATAGTCTCATAGTCATGATGCTTCCAGATGTTATCACTCAACGAGGGTATAGCTATTTGTAGTGCTTTGCCAATACTGGCAAAAAATGTGCAAAACCCATTCGAAATAGCTTTCAAGTCCGATGTCTGTTTGCCGTTTATTTCAAAGACTCTGCTGTTTTGTTTATTTGTGCTCTTAGTTGGAAAACACCGCTTTATTTTGTCCCAAAATTGTTTTGGACGATCTATATTTTCTTGCAGAATTGATTTAGTATAAGTAGCCTTGCTATATCTGATTGAGCGTGTGACCGAGTTTCTGAGCCGACGATACGTGGACCAGTCATTCTCTTTTCCAGTTTTTCGCGCCTTTCTCAAAAAGAAATCCCTTTCGTTAATCTTTTTGCGGATTTCGTTTGTAAGCCAGGGACAATCACGCCCTCGTATCTTCTTCTTTTCTAAGGGTGCGTGCTTATCGATCACAGTTTTCAATAAGCTTTTAAAAGTATTCCACCCATTGTTCACATTATCCTCTCTCGTTGCTTTTATCCATGGTTGATTTCGTAGATCTCTTTTGAAATTTTCTATGTTGTATTTAGTATAATTTCTTTTGTAAATAACTCTGGGAATAAACTTCCTGTTGTTTTTCTTTATGATCACACCAGTAAGATCGTGATCGCTTACTGAGTTTCCGTAAACAATAGATTTTAACACATTTTGTTCATGGGATGTTGCTATTATATCTATTAGTGTTTTGGTATCCTTGGTAACACGAGTAGGTTCCTTGATAATCTGTTCCAAGCCGTTTTCTCTGATTATTCTCTTTACTTCTATGTCTTTTGATTTTCTTAAATAATCTGCATTTAGGTCCCCAAGGAGGATCGTTTCTTTACTTTCGCAAGACCCCGTTGAAAGCATGTCATCAAATTGTGCTAAAAAATCTGGATCTAGGTATTTTGACGTGTCTGGCGGCTTATAAACAAAGCATACGAGAATGGACTTTGATTTTTGGACAAAAATTTCAATCCATATCGCCTCAATGTCCTTTTCAAGGTCTTCTCGTCTTTGCCATTTCATACCGTCTCGAATATAACAGCCTACTCCACCATTGGGTCCTGTCTCTCTATCATTTCGCACAAACGAGTATCCCTCCACTTCGACCTCTTCATCCTTTATGTTTTCATGCAGGTGAGTTTCAGTTATTCCAAGAATATCAATGTTTCTTTTTGTTTCCGTGAGGAGTATATTCACATTTTCAAGTTTGTTTATTAGGCCATTTACATTTTGATGAAATATTTTCAGGCCCTTTGGTTTCAGGAAATCAGCCAGATTTTGATAAATATTTTCTTTGCCATGAGTAACGGGCTCTCCTTCCAATGTTTCTTTCGCTATACATGACCTGCACAATATCTGTTCGTATCCATATTCAATCTTGTCAACCAGGCATTTTAAGTGAAAATCGTTGCCACATTGAAGGCATTTTTCTTTGCTCTGATTTTTGCGAATTGATTTAGTGCAGGTTGGGCATTTTACACATGGTCCTGGGCAAAGCTCGATATCACCAGATAGAAGCAGCAATAACGTTAGGCCTGCATGCGATTCTCGGCCTAAGTGAATTCCTCTTTCCTGTTTGTCAATCCAGAGAGAAGTAGTTAACCAAGAGGTTTGCATGTCCCTCGCTTCTTCTCCATGTAAAGAGTAGCATACCGAATTTGCATTCACAAATGATGGCTTTTTAACACACGTTAGGCTAAAGATTATCAGAGCAAATCTCAGTGCGACCGCCATTTTCGAATCTCGATTGAAATGATTCGTCGCTGTGTTGACAAGGGGGGTGTCACTGCAATGGTACTTATGGACCTCTCAAAGGCCTACGACAGTCTGCCACATGATCTGCTTATCGCTAAACTTGAGGCTTACGGCTTCGGCATAGACAGTCTAAAACTCATTCACAGTTACCTTACTGAGAGAAAGCAGAGAGTCAAAGTAGGAAGTAGCTTTAGTAGTTGGAAAACATTGTCAAAAGGAGTTCCACAGGGGTCCGTACTTGGTCCCCTCTTATTTAACGTATTTGTGAATGACTTCTTTTATGCTATAGAGCACTCTCAGGTTTGCAACTTCGCTGACGATAACACGATCTTTGCATGTGGTGAAACCCTAGACGAAGTAGCCATATGCATTGAAGATGACATGAGAGAAGCCATGAACTGGTATAAGCGTAACGAAATGGTTGCAAATCCTGACAAATTTCAGTTAATTTTCTTTGGGCTCAAAGAAGACCACGAGTTATGCATTGATATTCGTGGCAATATCATAGAAATGTCTGATACGGTGAAACTCTTGGGCGTCACCATTGACTCAAAACTAAACTTCAATGGGCACGTCAAAACTATCTGCCAGAAGACCAAAAATAAGGTTAAAGCTTTTTCGAGGATTGCAAGAAACCTTGACTATCAAAAGGCTAGCCTGCTGTACAACTCATTTATAGTGACAAATTTCAACTATTGCCCACTCATCTGGATGTTCTGTGGAAAGACAGCCAATGAAGAAGTCAATCGGGTTCATAAGCGTGCCCTGAGTGTGCTGCTAAATGATTTTGAATCTAATTTTGAAGAGCTCTTACACAGGAACGAGGAAGTTACAATACATGTAAAAAAATTGCAAAAACTTATGTTAGAGGTATACAAATGTATTACCTCTGGAAACCCCTCCTTTCTGTGGGAGTTTTTCAATCGAAAGATGCTTCCATAAAGCTTAAGAATAAACAATCTCCTCCAACTTCCTAAAACCAGGACTAATAGATATGGAAATGAGTCTCTTTCATTTTGGGGTAGCATAGTCTGGAATCGGCTTCCAGACAAATATAAAGCTGCAAAAAGCTGTGAGGAATTCAAAATGAAAATCAGAAGTTGGAAGGGATCTGGATGCAACTGCCGCATATGTATCGTTTAAATAGGGTAGAACATTTGTAAATAGGGTAGAGTTGGCCTTTATTAGCATTATTAGCTATTCTTCTAGCCAACTGTAAATAAATTGTATTATTATTATTATTATTATTATTATTATTATTATTATTATTATTATTATTATTATTATTATTATTATTATCATCATTATTATTATTATTATTATTATTATTATTATTATTATTATTATTATTATTATTATTATTATTATTGTTGTTGTTATTATAGAAATTACGCACAATATACAGTTTCTATATATTGGAGTCAATCTTGAATATCAAGTTACAACAAGTATCCTCAGACTTCAAGAACGTTCCTCAAAATTCTTGCTGTTCCCAGTAACACTGATTTCTGGATTTGCGATGCCTTTAAAGGAATTCCAATTTCCTTCAAGTTGTCCTTTAACCGAGCTGGTATCGTTCCCAACACTCCAATTACAATTGGAATGACTTTCACTTCCATACTCCATATCTTGCGGAGTTCTCTGGCTAAGTCCTGATATTTAACAAACTTTTTCATCTTCCTTTTCTTTCACTCTTTTATCTCCAGGGCACGCTACGTCAATGAGCTGGCAGGTTTTCTTATCCTTATCCACTACTACAATGTCTGGTCTCCTTGCTGTTATATAATGATCCGTTTGGATCGTAAAGTCCCACAAGATCTTACATTTATCATTTTCAACTACACTTTGTGGATTGTGTTCGTACCAATTCTTTTCATGCTGTAAGTCATTTTTCCTACAAAGTTCCCAATGCAATGCTTGCGCCACCTTGTCGTGCCTTGCCTTGTATTCCAGCTGTGCCAATTTACTGCATTGACTAGCAATATGGGTCACTGTTTCATCTGCCTCCTTACACAATCTGCACAAGCTGCAATCACTGGTCTTATCTATTTTAGTCTTGATGATATTCGTACGCAATGCTTGGTCTTGGGCTGCTGTTAATAAACTCTCTGTTTCTTTTTTTAATGTACCTTCTCTTAGCCATAGCCACGTGTCCATACTTTTGACGTCTTCTGTTTCTCGAAGATATTGCCCATGTAGCGGTTTTTCTTTCCACTCAGACACCCTTGCTTCTACCCGTTTCCTTTTCACTGTTTCAGTACTCTCTTGCTCTATTATCTCACATCCCCTTGCCCCTTCTATCAATTTATCTTGACTTTCGTTGACATAGTTATTTAATCCCAAAATGGCAAGCTCCACACAGTCTTCTATTCCAATCAGTCCTCTACCTCCCATTTTCCTTGGCACGTACAAACGACACACGCTGTCCCTTGGATGTAATGCTCCATTCATAGTCATTGTCTTCCTTGTCATTCTATCCATATCCTTTACCTCTTCTTTTGTCCAGTTCACAAATGGTGCTGAGTGTCTTAGAAGAGATACAGCCCAAGTATTGATAGCTTTGATCGTGTTTTCACCATTTAGTTTAGACTGCAGAACCTTTCTAATCCGTCTCTTATATTCATTCTTCAGTACATTTTTTATCTGCTCTTTCTTAACTTCCTCTGCTTCTAAGACACCTAGATACTTGTACGCATCCCCTTCTGCTAATCCTTTAATCACACTCTCATCAGGTAAAATGATGTCATCTGACCTTGCCAACTTCCCCCTTCTTATCACCATCACTGCACATTTCTCCACACCAAACTCCATTCCAATGTCATTACTAAACATATGCACTGTCTGTACCAACGAATCTAATCCTGTTTCACTCTTGGCATATAACTTGAGGTCATCCATAAACAACAGATGATTCAATTTCACTCCACTCTTGAACTCATAAGCATATGACACTTTTCTCAAGATCATTGACAGTGGAATCAGGGCAATAATGAACAGCAGTGGTGATAGTGAATCTCCCTGAAATATGCCTCTCTTTATTTTTACTTCTCCAAGACTCTTGCCACCAAATGTCAAATCTGTTTTCCATTTTTTCATGCTATTTACCAGGAGATTGTCAACATTACTTGCGATGCCAAAAACCCTAAAGCATTCCTCCAACCACGAATGTGGAACCATATCATAGGCCTTTTTGTAATCTACCCATGCCATGGCAACATTCCTCTTCCTACGCTTCACCTCCTTCAGTACCATCTGGTCAATATACAACTGGTCAGCAGTTCCTCGGCATTTCTTTCGTCCACTTTTCTGTTCTTGTGGCAGCAGATCATTTTTCTCAAGGAACTCGTACATTTCTTCAGCTATCAATGATTATTGCTATCAGCTATTATTATTATTATTATTATTATTATTATTATTATTATTATTATTATTATTATTATTATTATTATTATTATTAATTATAATATCCTCGTAAGCAAATGCTTTTAAGGGTATATATTTGCTTAATTCAGTGAACTAGGTCAATACAACAAAATTAAAGTATATCTTTAAAGCAAGCATATTGTTTGGTTAAAGATGTTAATATCCTTGCAAAAATGTGATTTTAATCTGCTTGATTCAGCGAATTAAGTTATTAATAGGAGTTTGAAGTTTGAAGGCCGGCGTGTGGACTGGCCTAATTATCGCTGCGTAACTTTCATTTCTTTCTTCGTTGTTATTTCACGAACGACAACATGAGCGAATCAGATCCTGCAGTAGTAAAAAATATCAAGGCTGCTGACTTAAAAGCTGAACTTTCTAGGCGAAATTTGCCATCTGCAGGCAAGAAAAACGAACTAGCTTCGAGGCTATTAAACTCGTTAGGCCTAAACAGGTCAATGGCTGATGATGACGGTGAAGTCGCAAATGCCAAATACAACTCAACAACAGCAGCAGGAAACCAGGAAAACACTGAAAAAGAGCCACAAGGCGTTGAAGGTGCTAAAGAAGTCGAACCAAGCAACACAGGAGGTGGCTATGATGACTCTTTATCGAGTTCCTCGATGGAGTTGTAACGCCCACCAAAGAACAAAGTCAGAAGCAAGTCTTAGCCCACGGCCTATCCAGTTTCGACACCCCTCGTTCGTATTTTGGAGCGATACATGAACTGGTTCAGACTAACACCTTGATAAATAAGGATCTTGCAGCCGAGAGAGATAATAACCGAAAGCTTATGCAAGAAAACTTTTATTTGAAATTAAAGATTTTGGATCTTCAGAACGAAGGTCATTTCCACCAGGAAAGTCCAGTTCAAAGCACACCTTCAACAGAAACTGTCACTGTAAATAAGTCCCAAGAGCTTGGAAATTCTGAGAAAATTGCCAATCAACTGAAAAGTGTTCTGCTGGAGAAGCATGGAAAATACATGCTTTTGAAGTCTAATGATCCACCTAACCAAAATAACAACAAGAGAGAGAATGGCAACAAAGAGAGTAAAAGTAACAATGAATCAAGAAACAATGTGAAATCTGCTCAGAACAACAACAGAAAGAGTAAAAAGAAGCGAAATAAGGAAAGGGAAACCAAAGCGCAGCAGCAAGAACAAATCAACAATCAAGCTCAGGCAGCCACTGCACCTCACAAACAACAACATCAGCAGCAACAAGACAATGGTACAGCAGTTACACCAAAAGTCCCTGCAAATAGTGACAGCAACAGTAACCAGGCTGGGAGAAAAATTCACACTTGGCCTAATGATACTGTCCTGGTAACAGGTGACAGCATCATCAGTGGTTTACGAGAAAACAAATTTCATGGCCCTGGTAAGATAAAGGTAAGAAGTTTCCCAGGAACAACTATTTTAGATATGAAAGATCACATCAAGCCCCTAATGCGCAAGAAACCAGCAAAAATCATTTTACATGTATCAACTAATGATGCTGGAGATCTGAATGCAGATGAAATCCTTGCTGACTTGTTAGATCTTAAAAAAGATATTGAAACACAGCTACAAACTTGCCAAGTCATAACTTCCCTCCCTACTTTAAGATTGGATAACAAAAAGGCCAAGAAGACACTTTGGCATTAAAGCAAAAGATCAGATCAATACATTTGACAATGATAACATCAATGAGAGAGACCTATCAGGACCACAAAACTACATTTGAATTTCAAAGGTACTGAAAAGCTAGCCAGTAACTTTGTAAATAAGCTGTGTTTTTAGCGGAATTAAGGAGGTGGAAGTGGTTGACATACTTCCATCCCATATTTCAAATAGGGAGGATGCCACTGCCACTGCCACTGGTACGGGTTCAGGCTGGTGTCATCAGCACCTTGGCTACTAGAAGGACATGGCAATTGCATCCCTGAACATCAATGGTCTCCGTAGTCACCTTGATGAACTTAAATTGATGATCAAAGATCTTGGGATTCATATTCTTGCCCTTAATGAGACTAAGTTAGATCCGGGATATCCAAAAGAGTTGACTGATATTTCTGGCTTCCATTAAGAACGTCTTGATAGAACATGCCATGGCGGTGGTGCCTCTATTTACATTAGGGATTCTATTAAATACCAACTACGTTCTGATGTTCCCACTGATGACTTGGAAATCGTTTGTATTGAAGTAGAGCCACCCAAAAGCAAGTCTTTTCTTGTTCTTGCATGGTACAGACCACCTAGTGATCCTGTTGGGACTTTCAATCAGCTGGAAAGGTTCTTTCTTTTCTGGAAAAAGAGGGTAAAGAAATAATCCTCTTAGGAGACACAAACTGTGGTCTCACTCCAAAACAAGCTGAGCAGCCTATAGACAATGATTCAATGCACATGATTGACCTCTATGAGTTGTTCAGTTTCAAGCAGCTTGTTGAGGAACCAACAAGGGTCACGTTAGCAACCTCTTCCATTATTGACCATGTCGCTACAACGTGTGCCAGAAATATCTTAAACTCAGGTGTTCATGAAGTTTCTATGAGTGATCATTATATGGTTTACTACATCCGCAGGTTTAATGATGCAGTAGATAAAGGCCATAAGATGATCAAAACCCGGAAAATGAAGAACTTCTGTGAGGAAGCTTTCCTTGCTGATGTTTCTGGCATATGCTGGGAGCAAGTGGTTAGTGGAACCGATGATATCAATCTGCCTGTCAACCGTTGGTCTAATTTGTTCTCTATGACCATAGAGAAGCATGCTCCAATCGTTGAAATGCGGGTTTCTGAAAAACATTTTTTCCCTGGATTGATAAGGATCTTAGGGATTTGATGCGCACAAGGGACAAACTGAAAAAACAGCAGTCAAAAGTAAATCCCCAGTCCTTATGGACTCTTATAGACAGATCCGTAATAAGGTCACTACCCTAAATATTTATTTGAAGAAGCAGTATTATACCAATAGGATCTCTGCATGTAAAGGCAACATGAAAGAGTCTTGGAAAGTGATCAATGAACTGCACAATAAGAGATCCAAGTCCAGAAACATTGATTGTCTGAAGGAGTCTGGCACTGAATCTGTTCATAAAAAAGATATTTCCAATGTTATGAATAACTTCTTTTGCTCTATAGGCAAGGAACGTGCTGATAAAATTGATCCTGCCCCTAATCCCCTTTTATCAGGTTAATATAAAGTTGATAAAAGTAAAGCTGTATTCAACTTTGAAACTATTGAACTGAAAGGGATCAAGGATGCATTGCCAAAATTAAAACAGCAAAGAGCTTTGGGATAGACAATATCTCTAGCTACTTTATGAAGCTTGCTTTGCCTTTCATTGAAAATTCCCTGGCTGTATTGTTTAACACATCCATTGAAACCAGCCAGTTTCCAGACTCATGGAAGGTAGGTAGAGTAGCTCCAATTTTCAAAGATGGTGACAAGACTGAAAAGTCCAACTATCGTCCAATATCTGTCCTACCTGTCATCTCAAGGCTCTTTGAAAAACTTGTCTTTGAACAGCTATATGAATTTATGGAAGAAAATGGTCATTTTACCTCTGACCAATCTGGCTTCTTACGCCAACGCTCCACACTAATCTGTTTGCTTAAAATGTCTGATGATTGGTACAACGGGCTGGATCTTGGCAAGCTTGTGGGAGTAGTGTTTCTAGACCTGAAAAGGCATTTGATACAGTTGATCACAATATTCTCTGTAAAAAGCTTGGACTTTACGGCGTCCAACACCGAGAACTCTCCTGGTTTCAGTCTTACCTATCCCACCGTAAGCAATATTGTAGGGTTAATGGTGTTGATTCTAACATTGAGGAAATAGAATTTGGTGTCCCACAAGGCTCCTGCCTGGGTCCCCTTCTCTTCCTCATCTATATCAATGGTCTCCCACAAGCTGTTCAAGTTTCCACTGTGTCCATGTATGCTGATGATACCAGATTGTGCCGCCAGTCCAGTGATTTGAATCAGCTTGAAGTGGCTCTTAACAGTGATCTTAAACAACTGACTACTTGGCTACAAGGAAACAAACTTTCCTTGAATGTTGCAAAAACACATTCCATGCTCATTTCTACTAAGCAGAAACATAACATTCTTAAAAGTCAAAATGAGGTCCTGGAACTGAACATTCGTAATAATAAGCTGGATGTAGTTCAAAAAGCAAAATACCTTGGTGTACAAATTGACGGTTCCCTATACTAGAGGGAACAAATCAAAGTAGTTTGTACCAAGGTATCTAGGGCTGTTGGCTTCCTGAAACACGCAAAATCTTTTTTACCAAAAGAAAGTTTGGTGACTCTTTACACTGGCATTTTTGAGCCCCACTTTCGATACTGCTGTTCTGTTTGGGGTTGTGCCGGTTCTATAGAAATTAACCGGTTGCAAAAGCTTCAAAATCGTGCTGCCCGAATCATAACCAACAGCAGCTTTGATACCCCTAGCAGACCTCTTATCGAAGGGCTTGGTTGGTAGACCATTGAAGAACTCATTAGCTATGAGTCAAAGATTATGGTCGTCAATTCTCTTAATGAGCTGGCTCCGCAATACCTGTGTAGCCTTTTCACCAAAAACTCGCAATGCTCCTCCAGTAACCTCCGTAATACCGAGACCTACTTAAGGTTACCAAAGAGAAAATCAGCCAATGGGCAGAAATGTTTTTCTTTCGTGGAGCTAAGCTTTGGAATAGCCTTCCAGCTGAGTCAAAGAAGGCATCCTCCCTTATTAGTTGTAAAAATTCTATCAAGGGTTGAACTTTTCTTTTATTGTAAATATTGTATCATTAAATTGTAAATAGGTTTTTAGCTTTATGGTTCTTTATTATGTAAGTTCAATTTTTCTGTATATTGTAATTAGAACTCTTTATTGGAGGGCCCCTTGAAAATCAATTGTTATTGAAGGGCAACCCTCCCTAACTGAATATAATGAAAAAAATGAAATGAAATGAAATGAAATGAAATGAACAATAACGTTAAAGTAAATCTTTAAAACAAAGAAAGTGTACTGTTGAAGATTTTAATATCCTTGTAGACAAATGCTTTTAAGGGTACAAATGTGCTTAATTCAGCAAACTAAGTTAATACAACAAAATTAAAGTAAATTTTTAACACAAATAAAGTGTACTGTTAAAGATTTTAATATCCTAGTAAACAATTGCCTTTAAGGGTATAAAACTGCTTAATTCAGCGAATTAAGTTCATTTGATTTGATTTGATTTTGATTTGATTTGATTTATTTATCTAACAGGGATGGTAGCCCCTCAGCAGAAATGCTGATTTTCAAGGGGCCCTCCCATAAATTAAGACTAAACTAAATTACAAAAATGAATAATACAAAAGCTTCAGAATCTAAAAGCCTAAGCCTATTTCACAACCTAAAATCTATTTACAATATCTGATATTTATCTCAAAGGAACAAAAAAGAAACCCTATATCTTCTGCTTAAATAGGCTAACGGTGGGTGCTTGCTTTGACTCAGCTGAGAAGCTATTCCACAACTGTGCTCCTCTGAAAGAAAAACATTTTTGACCGTTTGCTGTTTTTTTCAAAGGTAGCATCAGGTCCGTGTTTGTATTGCGGAGGATACGAGAGGAGCATGCTGAGTTTCTTGTGAAAAGGCTACTCAAGTACTGCGGAGCCAACCCGTTGAGGGATTTGAAGACCATTGTTCCACATTCATTTTTAATGAGTTCCTGAATGGTCTTCCAACCCAGCCCTTCAATAAGTGGTCTGCCTGGGGTGTCGTAGCTGCTGTTTGTTACAATTCTTGCAGCGCGATTCTGAAGTTTTAGCAATTGATTAATTTCATTTGAACCTGCGCATCCCCAAACAGAGCAACAGTATCGAAAGTGGGGCTCCACAATATCCGTGTAGAGGGTTTTCAGCGATTCTCTTTGTAGGAATGATTTGGCATGCTTCAAAAAGCCTACTGCCCTGGAAACCTTGGCAGAGACCGCCTTGATTTGTTCTTCTCAGTCCAAGGAGCAGTCAATTTGTACACCAAGGTACTTCGTTTTTTCAACAACTTGCAATTCATTTTCACGAATTTTCAATTTCAAGTCTTCATTTGGACTTTTGAGAGCAGCATGTTTCTGTTTGGTGCAAACAAGCACGACATGAGTTTTTTCAACATTCAAAGAAAGTTTGTTGCCTTAGAGCCAAGTGTCTAGTTGCCTAAGATCGTTGTTACTAGCCTCAGTCAGCTGAGTCAAATCATTGGACTGGTGGCATACACTGGTATCATCAGCAAACACGGACACTGTGGAATCTCGAACAGCTTGTGGGAGGTCATTTATATAGATCCGGAAAAGTAAGGGACCAAGACATGAGCCTTGTGGCACACCAAATTCTATATACCCAAAGTCTGAGTCAACAATGTTAACCCTACAGAACTGTTTACGGTTGGTAAGGTAGGATTTAAACCAAGAAAGTTCTCGGTGTTGGACACCATAGTGAGCAAGCTTTTTGCAGAGAATATCATGATCAACAGTATCAAATGCCTTTTTAAGATCGATGAATATTAGCCCCACAAGCTTACCGAGATCCAACCCATTGCACAGTGATCCAGCTAAAGGAAGAAAATACAAAATATCAGAAAAATAATATTTGGTCAAAACATTTATCGTGATATATGGTCTGAAAGAAGATATCTTAAGGATCAAAATAAAGCAAAAAGTAGACTTTTGTGACTTCGGAGTCTGGAGATATTTGCTTGCGAAGTTGGGTGAAACTGACATTGTTTACTTTTCATGTAATTTTTGGTAGATTTCTACAGAATGCTCATTTCAACAACAAATTCATTTGCTAATATCTCCGCCCAGGGTTATCCGATTTTAGCTCTTTTTGTTTTAATTGATAGAACTACATGTCTGCTTATAAAGCAGTTGGTCACTGCCTCTTCTGGTACACATTTGTTTATTTTCTTGTTATTTTTCTTAAATGTGCTTATTTTCCAGAAATTGACACCAAAAATGTGTAATTTGAAATTAAAAGTACCAAATAAAAGAATTAAGGAAGAGTAAGTCTATCAAACCTAAATTTTATTAAAGTAGCACATTTCAGCAGGTAGTCTGCCAAAGCAATCATTCAGGATCGTACAGAGAACAAAACTGTGTTATTTTCAATGTGTCCACTACCACTTTTTTGCTACTATTGACCCCCCATTATTTTGATGTTTGCCTTCGGGTAAGCGGAAGTCCTGTAACCCAGACTTAAGATATGCAATCCTGAATGGTTTAATCCTCTCTAACTAGTGCTCTGACAAAAATGAGAGAAAATTTGATTTCACTGCCTTCTTTGCAGAGGCATTTTGTGGCATTTTTTATAGAACTGTCTCAAGTCTTGGGGTCTATGGTCTGAAAATGCTATTTTAGCCTTGAAAATGTACATCAGGAACATTTTGTAGGCAACCAGCGTCAAGACAATGCAATATCATAGGGAAAATTTTGTTTCTGGTGTTTTTGTGAGAAATATGATCATTGTACTTCAGTATTTACGATAAAATGAGTTGTTATGGTGTCTAAGTGATGAAACTTTGCAGTTCCAACTCTACCAGTTTTGAAGAGCCAGTGCTGAAAACATTTACAACTTTGTATTGATCATTTCTATCAATACGAGTCGAAAAAGCAATAAGTATATCATTTTCACAATCTTTTTTTCAATCATATACAGATAGGAGTCTCAATGCTTAAGAAAATTCAATTAAAAAACTACAAAAAGCCACTGCGGAGGAGCCAGTGAAATCAAATTTTCTCTCACATATGCCAGAGCACTTGTTAAAGAGGATAAAACTATGTAGGATTGTTTATCTAAAGTCTGGGCTGCAGGATTTCCATTTGTCTGAAGGTAAACATCAAAATAATGGGGGGCCAATAGTAGCAAAAAAGTGGTAGTGGACACATTGAAAAGAACACAGTTTTGTTCCCTGTACGATCCTGAATGATTGCTTTGGCAGACAATCTGCTGAAATGTGCTACTTTAATAAAATCTACGTTTGGCAGATTTACTTTTTCTTAATTCTTTTATTTGGTACTTTTGATTTCAAATTACGCATTTTTGTTGTCAATTTCAGGAAAATAAGCACATTTAAGAAAATAACAAGAAAACAAAAAATGAATACTAGAAGATACAGTGACCAACTTCTTCATAAGCTGACATGTAGCTCTATCAATTAAAACAAACAGAGCCAAAATCGGATAATCCTGGGCGGAGATATTAGCAAATGAATTTGTTGTTGAAACGAGCATTCTGTAGAAATCTACCAAAAATTACATGGAAAGTAAACAATGTCAATTTCATCCATCTTCGCAAGCAAATATATCCGGACTCCGAAGTCACAAAAGTCTACTTTTTGCTTTATTTTGAACCTTAAAATATCTCCTTCCAAATATATATCATGATAAATGTTTTGACCAAATATTATTTTTCCGATATTTTGTACTTTCTTCCTTAATTTTCGCATGCTGGATCACTGTGCATTGTACCAATCATCAGTACTTTTAAGTAAACAAGTTACTGTGGACCGAAGACGCAAAAAACCTGACTGGTCATTGGAAAGTTGACCGTTTCTCTCCATAAGTTGGTACAACTGGTTGGCCACAAGTTTTTCAAAGAGCCTTGAGATGACTGGTAAGACTGATATTGGTCGATTGGTCGATATTGGTCGACTGATCAGTCTTTGCTCCATTTTTAAAAATTGGTGTGACTCTAGCTACCTTCCATGAGTCAGGAAACTGACTTTTTTCAATGGATGTATTGAGCAGGAAAGCATGCGAGTTTTCAATGAAAGGCAATGCAAGTTTCAAAAAGTAGCTAGAGATATTGTCAGTCCCAAGACTCTTTGCTGTTTTGACCTTGGCAGTGAAGTGAAATTTAGCCTTATCTGAGTTGACTTCGTAGTCACCTGAAAGGAGGGGATTTGAAACCGGGTCAATTTTGTCAGCAAGATCAAAAAGGTGTTCATTTTATTAGAAATTTCTTTTTTGCAAACAGTCTCTGAATCCGATTCTTTAAGGCAGTCAATGTTACTTGACTTAGACCTCTTGTTGAGAAGTTCATTTATCGTCTTCCATGATTCTTTCATGTTCCTTCACAAGCAGATATCTTATTAGTGTAGTATTCCTTCTTAAGCTGAATGCTCAGGGTATTAACCCTATTTCGTACCTGCCTATATGAGTCCATAAGGACTGGGGACATTCTCTTGGTTGCAGCCTTTTTAAGCCTGTCTCTAGTCATCATAAGGTTTCTAAGGTCCTTATCTATCCATGGGCAAAATTTCTCTGAGACACGCATTTCAGCTATTGGGGCATGTTCGTCTATAATCAGAGAGAGCAAGTTGGACCAATTGTTGACAAGATTATTAACATCATCTGTTTCATTGAGCATTTGCTCCCAACATATCCCAGAAAAATCAGCCAGGAATGCTTCTTTATTGAAATTCTTCATTTTAATCACTTTGTGGCCTTTTTCTACTGCACCATTAAATTTTCTAACACAGTAAACCATAAAGTGGTCAATCAAAGAAGCTTCATGCACGCCAGATTTTGTAATGTTTCTGGCACATGTTGTAGCAATATGGTCAATAATGGTGGAGGTGTTCAAAGTAACCCTTGTTGGCTCCTTAATGAGCTGTTTGAAGCTGAACAGCTCATAGAGATTACACATATGCCTAGAATCATTGTCTATGGGCTGGTCCTGTGAGATCACAATTTGTATCCCCAAGGAAGATCATTTCTTTGCCCTCTTTATCCAGAAAAGAGAGAACCTTTTCTAGCTTCTCAAAGTGCCAACAAGACCACCTGGAGGTCTATACCAAGCAACTACAAGAAATGGCTTACATTTTGGTGGTTCTATCTCAATACAAATAAGCTCAAGATCATCTAAAGGGACATCGTCTCTTGACTTAAATCTTACAGTGTCTCTAATGTATATGGATAAACCACCCCCATCTCAAATCCTATCAAGCCATTTTTGTTGGTAACCTGAAATGTCGGTCAGTTCCTTTGCAATGGAACCGTCAAGCTTAGTCTTGTTTAGGGCAAGAATTTGGATCCCTAGGTTATTCAAAAGCAATTGAACCTCATCAAGGTGACTACGAAGGCCATTGATATCAAGAGATGCAATCACCATAACTTTTTTGAATCCAAGATGCCGGTGAGACGCGGTGCCCACCCCATGCAATTTAACAGTTTCAGGATTTTCAGCACCCACCGTAGCTACTTTAGAATTGTCTTTATTAAAGGCACTGTAACTTATTAACTAGATTTGATATAAAAATAGCATTACCTTTAGCATTCAAATAAAGGCCCAACCTTCCAAGGTGGTCACGTGCTATATTGTCATTATCCATAGTGTTAACTTCCAGGCCTTTAAGTTTCTTCTTCACAGCATTGAGTGTGTGATTGGCTTTCTTGTTGTCAGCTCCCAACATTGGCAATGATATCACGACAGCATCAAATTCATGCATCATGCATCAAATTCATGCATCATGCATTAATTCATACATTCACATTCATGCATCAAAGTCAAAGGTAATCTTTAAAAGCAGCATATTGTACTGTTAAAGATATTAATATCCTTGTAAACAAATGCTTTAAGGGTATATATTTGCTTAATTCAGCGAACTAAGTTAATACAACAAAATTAAAGTTGATCGTTAAAGCGAGCATATTGTTTGGTTAAAGATGTTAATATCCTTGCAAAGATGTGATTTTAATCTCCTTGATTCAGCGAATTAAGTTAATACAACAACGTTAAAGTAAATCTTTAAAACAAAAAAGGTGTACTGTTTCAAGATTTTAATATCCTTCTAAACAAATGCTTTTAAGGGTACAAATGTCCTTTATTTAGCAAACTAAGTAAATACGGCAAAGCTGAAGTAAATATTTAAACAAACAAAGTGCACTGTTAACAATTTTAATATCCTTGTAAACAAATGCTTCTAAGGGTATAAATCTGCTTAATTCAGCGAATTAAGTTAATACAATAACAGAAAAGTAAGCCCTTAAAGCCAACATATGGTTCGAATAGAAATGTTTATATCCTTGTACAGAAGTGATATTAAGCGTATGTATGAGCTTAATTCAGCGAATAAACGTAATACAACAAAGTTAATATAAATCCTTAAAACAAATAAAGGGTACTGTTAAAGATTTTAATATCCTTTTTAAAAAGTGATTTTAAGGGATTTAAATCTGCTTGATCCAGCAATTTCAGTTAATACAAAAAAGTTAAAGTAAATCTTAAAAACAAACAAAGTGTACTGTTAAAGATTATAATATCATTGTAAATAAATGATTTTAAGGGTACAAATGAGCTTAATTCTTCGAACTAAATTTATGCAACAAAGTTAGAGTAACTTTTTAACACACATAAAGTGTACTGTTAAAAATTTTAATGTCCTAGTAAACAAATTCTTTACTATAAATCTGCTTATTTCAGCGAATTACGTTAAATGAAGAATGTTAAAGTAAATCTTTAAAACAAACAATGTGCACTGTTAAAGATTTTGATATATTTGTAAATAAATACTTTTAAGGGTATCAATCTGCATAATCTAGCGAATTTAGTTGAAAAACAAAGTTAAAGCAAACCTTAAAAAAAGATATTGTACTGTTAAAGATTTTGATATCCTTTTATACAATTGCTTTTAGGGATAGATATTTGCTTAATTCAGCGAAGAAAGTTAATACAACAAAATTAAAGTAAATCTTTAAAGCCAGCATATTGTGCTGTTAAAGATGTTAATATCCTTGCAAAGATGTAATTTTAATCTGCTTGATTCAGCTAATTACGTTAATACAACTGCCTTAAAGTAAATCTTTAAAACAAAGAAAGTGTACTGTTAAAGATTTTAAGATCCTTGTAAACAAATGCTTTTAAAGGAATATATTTACTTAATACAGTGAAGAAAGTTAATACCACAAAATTAAAGTAAATCTTTAAAGCAAGCATATTGTGTTGCTAGCGATGTTAATATTGTTGCAAAGATGTGATTTTAAGGGTTCAAATTGAATTGATTCAGCGAATTACGTTAATAGAACAAAGTTAAAGTAAATCTTTAAAAGAAACAAAATGTACTTTTAAAGGTTTTAATATCCTTGTAAATAAGTGCTATTAAGGGTATAAAACTGCTTGATTCGTCAAATTGAGCTAATAACACATAGTTAAAGTAAATCTTTGAAACGAGCATATTGTGTGGCTAAGGATGTTAATTTCATTGCAAACAAATGCTTTCAAGGGTACATATTTGCTTAATTCAGCGAACTAAGTTAATGCAACAAAACTAAAGTATACCTTTAAAGCAAAAATATTGTTTGGCTAAAGATGTTAATATCCTTGTAAACAAATGCTTTTAAGGGTACTTATTTGCTTAATTCAGCGAGTTAAGTTAGAAAAACAAAGTTAAAGTAAATCTTGAAAACAAGCATATTGTACTGTTAAAGACTTTAATATCCTTGTAAACAATTGCTTTTAAGGGCTTATATTTGCTTTATTCAGCAAATTAAGTTAATAGAAGAAAGTTAAAGTAAGACTTTAAAACAAACAAAAGTGTACTTTTAAAGATTTTAATATCCTTGTCAACAAATGCTTTTATGGGTATCAATCTGCTTAATTCAGTGAATTGAATTAAAAAACAAACTTAAAGTAAATCTTAAAACAAGGCATATTGCACTGTTAAAGATTTTAATATCCTTGTAAAGAAATGCTTTTAAGGGTACAAATCTGCTTAATTCAGGGAGTTAAGTTGAAAAACAAAGTTAAAGTAAATCTTAAAACAAACATATTGTACTTTTAACGATTTTGATATCCTTGTAAACAAATGCTTTTAAGGGTAAAAATGTGCTTAATTCAGCGAACTAAGGTTTTACAACAAAGTTAAAATAAATCTTTAAAACAAACATATTGTACTGTTAAAAATTTTAATATCCTTGTAAACAAATGCTTTTAAGGGTGCATATTTGCTTAACTCAGCGAAGAAAGTTAATAGAACAAATTTAAAGTAAATTTTTATCACAAATAAATTGTACTGTTAAAGATTTTAATATCCTTGTAAACAAATGCTTTTAAGGGTAAAATGTGCTTAATTCAACAAACTAAGTTAAAGAACAAAGTTAAAGTAAATTTTTAACAAAAAATTAAGTGCACTGTTAAAAATTTTAATATCCTAGTAAACAATTGCCTTTAAGGGTATAAAACTGCTTAATTCAGGCAATTAAGTTATTGCATTCAAAGTCAAAGGTAATCTTTAAAAGCAGCATATTGTACTGTTAAAGATATTAATATCCTTGCAAACAAATGCTTCTATTGGTACAAATCTGCTTAATTCAGCGAAATAAGTTGACAAAGCAAAGATAAAAATCTACAAAATAAGCAAAGTGTATTATTGAAGGTCTTAAAATCCTTGTCAACAAGTGCTTTTTTGGGCATAAATCAGCTTAATTCAACGAATTAAGTTAATTCAATAACAGTAAAGTAAGCCCTTAAAAGCAAGATATGGTTCCGGTAGAAATATTTATATCCTTCTACAGAAGTGATTTTAAGCGTATACATCTGCTTGATTCAGCGAATAAACGTAATACAACAAAGTTAATATCAATCTTAAAAACAAATAAAGGGTATTGTTAGAGATTTCAATATCCTTGTAAAAAAGTTATTTTAAGGGTTTTAAATCTGCTTGAGTCAGCAATTTAAGTTAATACAACAAAGTTAAAGTAAATCTTAAAAACAAACAAAGTGTACTGTTAAAGATTATAATATCCTTGTAAATAAATGATTTTAAGGGTACAAATGAGCCAAATTCTTTGAACTAAGTTTATGCAACAAAGTTAGAGTAAATTTTTAACACAAATAAAGTGTACTGGAAAAAAGTTTAATGTCCTAGTAAAAAAATTCTTTACTATAAATCTGCTTATTTCAGCGAATTACGTTAAAAGATGAAAGTTAAAGTAAATCTTTAGAACAAACAATCTGTACTGTTAAAGAGTTTGATATATTTGTAAATAAATGCTTTTGAGGGTATAAATCTGCATAATTTAGCGAATTAAGTTGAAAAACAAAGTTAAAGTAAATCTTAAAACAAAGATATTGTACTGATTTCAATATCCTTGTATAGAAAATGCTTTTAAGGGTAGATATTTGCTTAATTCAGCGACGAAAGTTAATAAAACAAAATTAAAGCAAATCTTTAAAGCAAGCATATTGTGTCGTTAAAGATGTTAATATCCTTGCAAAGATGTGATTTTATTCTGCTTGTTTCAGCTAATTACGCTAATACAACAACGTTAAAGTAAATCTTTAAAGCAAAGAAAGTGTACTGTTTAAGATTTTAACATCCTTGTTAATAGATGCTTTTAAGGATATATTTGCTTAATGTTCAGGAGACGTTATGGGACACAGTTGATTTTTTAATTATTAATTGGAACAATACTTGTTTTTTTCAAAAACTTGTTTACGCAGTTCGAAACAATAGTTGTTTACGCAAAGTTGTTTTTAATTAAGTTGCTTACGTCAAATCGAACAAAAGGTGTTTTTGCTATACTAGTTGTTTTGCGTTAAGTTGGACAATTAGAACATGTTTATGATTCCTTCGAGGACATTATTAATCAATCCGTTGCGTAAAGGACAATACAGTGAGTGACAATATTCCGTAGTTGTTTACGACGTTAGGATAGTATAAATAGGGCTCATATTCGTAGTTTGGTAGTTGGTTTTTAGCCTTCGGGCTGATAGGATCGAAACTCCGGGACGGTCTTCCAAACATTTGGTAGCAGAGGGTAGTTTTGCCGCGGACAAACTTGGATAAAGGAGGGCCAACAGACGAGGAGTATTACTTCAAACACGGGCGAAAACGCAAGGACAGAAGATGGAATCGGGAGAAGAGAAGAAGTGGGAGATTTGGAGGAAAGTTTGGAAAGCTTGAAGCAAGAAAAGGCGAAGGCAAAATCGGTGTTCACACGAGCAAGAAAGCAGTTGTTGGAACTGGTTGAAGAAATGGATTTACCGAGCAGACGTCAGGTTCGAGATGGGCAAGCGAAATTGGACAGCACACAAGAAAGGACACTGAAGATCATGATCGCACTGTCAGAGCACTATCAATGGCAGAAGAATGGAAGGGCAAGACAGAAAGTCACTCAGGAAATGGAGCAACTGGTGCAAGAATTCGAAGAGGCACACAAAAGAGCACAGGAGTATCTGGATGAACGAAGAGAAGAAGAATCGATCAAGACAGCAGGATCTTACAACCCACGAGAGTTTCGAAAGGAAGCAAGATGTGATTCTTCCAACTTTCACAACGATGCTGAGCGACAAGAAGAGCTACAGCACAAGGCATTCGATGCTGGTGGTGGCACGAGAAGAAGTAAGTTTCCAATGACCCTAGAGGAACATTCACGGCAACTGCAACAGTCAGTCAGATTTGGCGGTGATCACAGAAGATCTGAGCGATATTCATACGAAGAGTTACTTGGTCAAGACATGTGGAGAAAACTGCAGCGTGTTGCAATCCCCATTTTCTCTGGTGATAAGCGAAAGTACGAGAACTGGAAAGCTGCATTTCTAGCCTGCATTGACAGAGCTCCTGCGACTCCTGAATACAAGCTGCTGCAGTTGAGGCAATATCCATCTGGCGTTGCTCTGGAAGCGATCGAGAATCTTGGCTTTTCTGGAGCTGCATATGAAGCTGCAAAGGACAGGTTGGAGCGAAAATTTGGTGGCAAGAGGAGGGAAATCGCAATCCATTTGGAGGACTTGGACAACTTCAAACCAGTGAGGGATGGATGTTCAAAAGACATGGAGAAGTTTGCAGATCTACTTGATGTCTTGGTGGTGAATCTACTGGAGAGTGGACGTCATGACGAATTGGGAAATGGATCTCTGTACGTCAAGCTACTGAAGAAACTTCCAGAAATACTGCTGACCCAATACAATCGATGGATCTCTGAGAATCGAAGAAGAGAATGCGTTGAAACACTGAAGACATGGGTGATTCAAGAAGCTGAATTCTAAACAGTTGCAAGAGAGACAGTGCATGGCGTATCAAGTGATAGAAGAAGTAGTGGATCAAGAGGCTTTGCGGGAGAGAAGAAAACCACATTCTTTGGTGCTACTGAAGACAGACAACAAGTGAATCACTTTCATTTGGGTAAATCAGGCGTCACTCTTGGGAATTATGGTAAGCAGCGACTGTGCAAAGTGTGCAATGGTAGACATGGTGTCTGGGCATTTGATTTTTTTCGAAACATGGAAATTCGACAGCGATGGAATGTAGCAAAGCAATTCAAACTGTGTTTTCGATGCCTTGGTGATGACCACAGTGGCAGTCAGTGTACTCGAAGTAGAGTGTGTGATATTCATGGATGTCAGGAAACACACAGCAAGTTGCTACATAGCATGGAAAACAGGAATACTGGAAAGCAAGCCAACAATGAAACAAAGAAACCAGAAGCTTCCACTCAACAAGCAATGAACAGCAGCAGTCAGCAACAGTCGTCTTCATCAGCCACGGAGGGGTAGCATTTGCAGAGGAATTTTGCAACACAAACAACAATGGTGTGTTCAAAATCAGAAGTCAGAGGAGCAACTGCATTGAGAACAATTCCAGTGATTTTGAAGAATGGCTGTCGAAGATTGACAGTGAACGCACTTCTAGATGATGCAAGCACTCAAACGTATGTGAACGAAGATGTTGCAGCAGAACTTGGTCTCAATGGTACCCTTGAAACAATAAAGGTCCATGTTTTGAATGGCGATTTCAAATCTTTTCAAACCATGCGCGTTAAGTTTGGACTGGAAAGTGTAAATGGCGATGTTGACATCAGAGTACTAAAAGCACTTACAGCGAAGAAAGTAACTGGCAACATGAAGTTCATCCAATGGTCACAAAATGCACACAAATGGCCTCAGTTGAAGCACATCCATTTTTCAGGCACAGGCTTGAGACCTATCGTGGATTTGCTGATTGGTATTGACTACCTTGACCTGCACTGTTCCTACAAAGAAGTCAGAGGACAAGAAGGGGAGCCCATTGCCAGAAGAACACCATTGGGATGGACATGCGTAGGACGTCCAGAAGGCAAGAACATTCCTGATGCTCATACCAATTTCAGCATGACGACTCTGTTCACAACAAGGAGATGTGATGTCGATGAAATCAACTCAACAATGAAGAAGTTTTGGGATATCGATTCAGGTGGAACGTTCACTCAGACAACGATGTTAGATACTGATGAGAAGGCTGCACTGCAGAAAGCTGAAAGTTCTTTTAGATTCATTGATGGTCGATATGAAGTTGGAGTGCCATGGAAAGAAGACAGTCATGGAATGGTGAACAATCATAAAATGGCGATGAAAAGACTTCAGAACACCGAGAAACGTTTGCTCAAGAATCCAGATGTGTTGAAGGCATATGATGAAGTCATTGATCAATATTTGGACAAAGGATACATACGAAAAGTTCCAGTCTCTGAAAAGCAGCCTGACAGCAAGTGGTATCTTCCTCATTTTGCTATCTTGAAGCCCAACAAAGCAACCACCAAGATCAGAATTGTCTTTGATGCGTCAGCAAAGTATGAAAGGACATCTTTGAATGATATGATATATTCAGGCCCAAAGCTGCAACGTGAATTGTTTGATGTTTTGCTGCGCTTCAGATGTCATCCCATTGCCATAGCCTGTGACATTGCTGAGATATATTTGAGAATTCAGATTCCAGAAGCTGACCGTGCGTATCATCGATTTCTTTGGAGAGGATGTGACCAGAGCAGAGAGCCAGAAGAGTATGAATTCAGTCGAGTAGTAATTGGTATAACAAGTTCACCGTTTCAAGCACAGTTTGTGATTCAAAAACATGCTCAGTTGCACAAATCAGAACATCCGATGGCTTCAGAAACTGCACTCAAGTCAACCTACATGGATGACAGCATGGATTCAGTGCAAGATGAAGAAAAGGGAGTCCAACTCTATCATCAGCTTGCAGCTCTATGGAACAAGGCTGGCATGCATGCACGTAAATGGCTCTCAAATTCTCCAGAAGTTCTCTCTGCAATCCCAATAGAAGACAGAGCATCTGAAATTGATTTGGACAGTGGAAAGCTTCCAACTGTAAAGACACTTGGGATTCTTTGGCAAGCAAAGAAGGACATTTTCAGTTTTCACTCAAGCCCACCTGAAGGAAATCAAATCATAACAAAAAGATCATTTCTCAGAACAATTGCAACATTGTTTGACCTTTTTGGTTTTTTGGCCCCATTCATTATAAGAGCAAAGGTGGTAATGCAGGAAATCTGGCGAAAAGGCTTTGACTAGGATGAAGAGCTGGATGGCGAAGTCAAGTCAAAGGTTCAGAGTTGGTACAGTGACCTTCACGAGTTGTCAAACCTTTCAGTGCCAAGATGTCTTCACATTGGCAAGCATAAAGATGTCCAGTCAATGCAATTACATGTTTTCAGTGATGCATCAGAAGAAGCGTATGGAGCTGTTGTTTATGCGAGGTATGTCTATGTCAATCATGCAGTCACCACCACTATTGTCGCAGCAAAGTCACATGTAGCACCACTGCAGCCATGAGCATTCCGAGGATGGAACTGATGGGAGCAGTGACAGGACTTCGATTGGCGATGTCTGTAGCAAATTCATTGCAAGTGTCAGTGAAGCATGTCAAATTCTGGTGTGACAGCATGAACAAGCTTTGGTGGATTAGAGGGCACAGCAGAAGTTTCAGGCCATTTGTTGCAAATCGTGTCGGTGAGATTCAAAGCATGACAAGCCCTGAACAATGGAGATATGATTCCACAAAGGATAATCCTGCTGATCACCTGACAAGAGGGATGGCATCATCTGCGTTGGCATGCAATGAGCAATGGTGGAAAGGATCAGAATTCTTGCGAATGGATGAAGAAGAATGGCCTCCGAATCAATTTGAGATGTCAAAAGATGCAGTAACAGAACAGAAGCAGTCTGGTTGCCCAAAGGTGAAGTCTGCAGCAGAGAATCACGAAGAGAATCTATCATTGTTTGCTGATGCAGTAAGTACGACGGAATCTACGATTGAAGAACCAATGGAGAATAAACCGATAAAAGCAAGTGAAGAGGATTCTTGGTATTTGGATCCGTCTCATTTTTCAAGCTAGCTTCGACTTACAAGACTTGTAGCATGGGTTTGCCGTTTCTTGCACAACTGTCGAACATCGAAAGAAGAAAGAATTCAAGGAGAATTGACACATGAAGAAATCAAAGATGCAGAAATTCACATCGTCAAAGAAGTGCAGCAAGATGCATTTGCAACTGAATACCAGCAACTACTGAAGGGAAAGCAAATGAAGAGTGACAGCAAGTTGGTTGCTCTACAGCCACGTATCGATGAAGATGGACTTCTACGGTGTAATGGAAGATTGGGGTATGCTGACATCCTGCCATACGATGCAAGACATCCTATCATTCTACCAAGGAAGAACTGGGTTACAAAGCTGATTGTGAAATTCTACCATGAAAAAGATCATCATGCAGGTGGTACAAATCAGACACTGGCAGCTATCTCAGCTCGTTTTGGATCATTTCAGCAAGAGAAGAGATAAGAGAATGGGATAACGAATGCAACTGGTGTAAAAGACGAAAAGTGAGAGCATGCAGTCAGATCATGGCACCCCTACCAAGCATTAGATTGGCGATGTCATTACGAGCCTTTGAAAGAGTAGCTGTGGATTATGGAGGACCATTCATCACCATCCAAGGAAGAGGAAAGTAAAGACAAAAGCGATATCTATGTCTTTTCACATGCTTAGCTACCAGAGCAGTACACTTGGAAATGGCATTTGCCCTGGATACGAATTCATTCTTGAATGCCTTTTATCGAATGGTGAGTCGTCGTGGAAAGCCTGAAGAAGTTGTTTCTGACAATGGTGGCAATTTTGTAGCAGCTGACAAGGAGTTACAAGAACTCGTTAGAAGTCTGGACCAGGATTGCATCATCAAGAGTGCTGCAAATCGTGGTATCAAATGGCATTTCAACCCTCCTTTGTCACCGCATTTTGGTGGAGCTCATGAAATTATGATCAAGGCAGCAAAACGTGCGTTGAAAGCAATCCTGACGAATGCAAATGTGTCCGATGAAGAGTGGATGACTGCCATCACAGGAGCAGAATCGTTGCTGAATTCAAGACCGCTGACATATCAGACAGCAAATGTGGCTGACGATGTGCCTTTGACCCCAAATCACTTTCTCCATGGTCAAATGGAAGACAGTTTTGCACCAGAGACAGTGAACCAGACGACGTTCAGTCCAAGGAAACGATGGCGACGTGTTCAAGAATTAATGAAGCACTTCTGGCAGCGTTGGCTTAAAGAATGGCTACCAGGTCTAAACCCAACAACAAAATGGCATAAAGAGAGGAGAAACTTAAAGGTAGGAGATATTGTTATTGTGATGTCACCTGATAGTCCCAGAGCTCATTGGCCCCTTGCAAAAGTCATGCAGGTATTTCCTGGAAAAGATGGAAAAGTGAGAGTGGCACAAATACAAATGGGACAAAAGTTATTAAAGAGACCAGTGAACAAACTATGCCTTTTGGAAGATTGTTGAATGGTTGCTGGTGACATTATCATGGTGGATGTGTATTTGACATGGTGTTAGAGACATCACAGGATGAAGAGTATCAATTTACATGCGTAGCTGTCAAGGAGGGGGAGGATGTTCAGGAGACGTTATGGGACACAGTTGATTTTTTAATTATTAATTGGAACAATACTTGTTTTTTCCAAAAACTTGTTTACGCAGTTCGAAGCAACAGTTGTTTACGCAAAATTGTTTTAATTAAGTTGTTTACGCCGAATCGAACAAAAGGTGTTTTTGCTATACTAGTTGCTTTGCGTTAAGTTGGACAATTAGAACATGTTTCTGACTCCTTCGAGGACATTATTAATCAATCCGTTGCGTAATGGACAATACAGTGAGTGAAAACATTCCGTAGTTGTTTACGACGTTAGGATAGTATAAATAGGGCTCATATTCGTAGTTTGGTAGTTAGTTTTTAGCCTTCGGGCTGATAGAATCGAAACTCCGGGACGGTCTTCCAAACAGTGAAGAAAGTTAATACAACAAAGCTAAAGTAAATCATTAAAGCAAGCATATTGTGTTGTTAGCGATGTTAATATTCTTGCAAAGATGTGATTTTAAGGGTTCGAATTATATTGATTGAGAAATTTACGTTAATAGAACAAAGTTAAAGTAAATCTTTCAAAGAAACAAAATGTACTGTTAAAGGTTTTAATATCCTTGTAAACAAATTCTTTTAAGGGTATAAAACTGCTTGATTTGTCAAATTGAGCTAATACAACAAAGTTAAAGTGAATCTTTGAAACGAGCATATTGTGTGGCTAAAGATGTTAATATCCTTGCAAACAAATGCTTTTAAGGGTATAAAACTGCTTGATTCGCCAAATTGAGCTAATGAAATAAAGTTGAAATAAATCTTTGAAACGAGCATATTGTGTGGCTAAGGATGTTTTATATCCTTGCAAACAAATGCTTTTAAGGGTACATATTTGCTTAATTCAGCGAACTAAGTTAATACAACAAAATTAAAGTGCATCTTTAAAGCAAACATATTGTTTGGTTAAAGATGTTAATATCCTTGTAAATAAATGCTTTTAAGGGTACATATTTGCATAATTCAGCGAATTAAGTTAAAAAAACGAAGTTAAGGTAAATCTTAAAACAAACATATTGTACTTCTAACGATTTTGATATCCTTGTAAACAAATGCTGTTAAGGGTATAAATGTGCTTAATTCAGCGAACTAAGGTAATACAACAAAGTTAAAGTAAATCTTGAAAACAAACATATTGTACTGTTAAAAACTTTAATACCCTTGTAAACAAATGCTTTTAAGGGTAAAAATGTGCTTAATTCAGCAAACTAAGTTAATACAACAAAGTTAAAGTAAATTTTCAACACCAATGAAGTGCACTGTTAAGGACTTCAATATCCTAGTAAATAATAATAATAATAATAATAATAATAATAATAATAATAATAATAATAATAATAATAATAATAATAATAATAATAATAATAATAATAATAATAATAATAAAACCATATTTATACAGGTAAAATTGTTCAGCAAAATGAATTTGCTGCTATCAGCCAAGGACCTGTGAACCTAATGTACCTACGATATACAATTTATAACAATATAGCTCAAACAGTTATTTACAATAATAGACCCTACAGAAAATGTTAAAAATCAAAGTTGAAATCCTTGCAGTTACTCTTGAACTTCAGTACTGATGTTTCACTCTTTAGTTTGTTGGGGACTTTATTAAAAATTTTTACCCACTGGAATGCAAATGTTTTCCGTCCTGCTTCTGACTTTACTCTTGGGAGCAACAGACTGTGTTCATTTCCACGAGTTGTTTTACCGTGTTGTAAGCGTTGAAAGTATTCAATGAAGTCAGGTGGCGCAAGACCGTTCAAGCACTTAAAGACCTCGCCTGCACACATTCTATTTCTGATGTGGTTTATTGATGGTAGTTTTACACTATTTTTTCTACCATTTATAATCTTTAATGATCGTATTTGGATGCTTTCAAATCGTTGTTTCTTAGAAGGTGACATTTCTACAAAAATATTGTTGCAGTAAATTAGAAGCGGCAATATCATGTCTCTGTATATTGTTTCTGCTGCGTGAGGCGTCAAGTTCGGTCTTATCCTGGACAGTAATTTGACTCTTGAGCCTGCCTTTTTAAGAGTTTTCTCGATGTGTTCCGCGTAAGTGAGGCTTTTATCCATCACGACCCCTAAATATTTGTAGGCTGCTGATTCAGCAATTTTCAATCCATTTAGCTTTACCTCAAAGGCGGCCGATTTAGATGTTTTTTGTTGTGTCCCGTAAAGAACGCACTCTGTTTTTGATTTCTTCAGATTTATAACAAGGTTATTTTTATTGAGCCAACGAGCAATCTGCTCTAATTCACTGCCCAAGATATTCTCGATTTCAGTACTTGTCTTTCCGGCATAGAACAAAACCGTGTCATCAGCATAGAGAATTATATTACATAATCTTAGATTTGACTCGATGTCATTTATTAGCAGTATAAACATCAATGGACCAAGGATAGATCCTTGCGGGACTCCACAAGATATTGGTAGCATTTCAGAGCTTTGTCCATCAATTGCAACATATTGTTTTCTGTTAAACAAATAACTACTAAACCATGACATCTCTCTGTCTTTGATGCCATAAATTGATAGTTTGGACAGAAGTCGTGCATGATCCACAGCATCGAATGCCTTGCTTAAATCAATGAAAACTGCACCAGTCATGAGGCTCTTATCCATATTTTTCCTGATTGAATCTGAAAAAAGCGTAACTGCATGTTGGGTTGACGATCTATTTCTGAAACCAAATTGTCGTCTTGAAAGCAGTTCATTTTTTTCCAAATAGTCATAAACCTGTTGGTGTACTACACGCTCAATGACTTTTGAAAGGACTGGAAGCACTGATATAGGTCTGTGATTATCCATTGAAGATCTTTCACCAGACTTATAAATTGGGGTTACTTTGGCGATTTTTTCCTCTGAAGGAAAAACTGACGTCTCTAAACAATGGTTTATCAGCTCTGAAAGGGGTGCAGATATTTCATTTGCCCCATCTATAATCATGCATGTTGGGATATTATCGTGGCCAGGGGCCTTCCTTCTTTTGATCTTTCTTAGAATCGCCAATACTTCATTTTTATTTGTTGGCTTGAAGTGAAAGCGGCAACTTTTTGGATTGATAGTCTGCTTCATAGTCTCATAGTCATGATGCTTCCAGATGTTATCACTCTAAGGGTATATATAATTGCCTTTAAGGGTATAAAACTGCTTAATTCATGCAATTAAGTTAATGCATCAAAGTCAAAGGTAATCTTTAGAAGCAGCATATTGTACTGTTAAAGATATTAATATCCTAGTAAGGAAATGCTTTTAAGAGTATAGTTTTGCTTAATTCAGCGAGCTAAGTTAATACAATAAAATTAAAGTATATTTTTAAAGCAAGCATATTGTTTGGTTAAAGATGTTAATATCCTTGCAAAGATGTGATTTTAATCTGCTTGATTCAGCAAATTAAGTTAATACAACAACGTTAAGTAAATCTTTAAAGCAAAGAAAGTGTACTGTTTAAGATTTTAATATCCTTGTAAACAAATGCTTTTAAGGATACAAATGTCCTTAATTCAGCAAACTAAGTTAATACAACATAGTTAAAGTAAATATTTAAAACAAACAAAGAGTACTGTTAAAGATTCTAATAGCCTTGTGAACAAATGCTTTAAGGGGTATACATCTTCTTAATTCAGCATTTTAAGTTGATCAAGCAAAAAATCTTTATAACAAACAAAGTGTAATGTTGAAGATTTTAACATCCTTGTAAACAAATGCTTCTATGGGTATAAATCTGCTTACTACAGCGAAATAAGTTGACAAAGCAAAGATAAAATAATCTATACAATAAGCAAAGTGTATTGTTGAAGGTCTTAAAATCCTTGTCATCAAGTGCTTTTTTGGTATAAATCAGCTTAATTCAACGAATTAAGTTAATTCAATAACAGTAAAGTAAGCCCTTAAAACCAAGATATGGTTCGGTTAGAAATGTTAATATCCTTGCATAGAAGCGATTTTAAGCGTATACATCTGCTTAATTCAGCGAATAAACGTAATACAACAAAGTTAATATTAATCTTAAAAACAAATATAGGGTATTGTTAGAGATTTCAATATCCTTGTAAAAAAATGATTTTAAGGGTTTTAAATCTGCTTGAGTCAGCAATTTAAGTTAATACAACAAAGTTAAAGTAAATCTTAAAAACAAACAAAGTGTACTGTTAAAGATTATAATGTCCTTGTAAATAAATGATTTTAAGGGTACAAATGAGCCTAATTCTTTGAACTAAGTTTATGCAACAAAGTTAGGAACCCTTAGTTCCCCTGAACAGTAATGGACGGAGTGACGTCATTTTTCCTTTGTACCAATTATTTCCAGAGCGTCGTGCGTAGAGTACAGCACATTTCTCAGGTTTAACTTCGAGTCCTGACTGAATACTAACTTCTTCGCTGACATCGAACATCTTTTGAATAAGCTTAGCGTCATGATGGGTAGTGTTAATATCGTCTGCAAATGCCTGAACCGGTAATGGATTAACGATCTCATCGTTCAAAATGTTCATTTCATCTAAAGCTCTTCTATACATTGGCCGACACACAACATCAATCACCAGAATGAAAATGAGGGCACTAAGAGGGTCCTCAGTTTTGGTACCACGTATTATATAAAACAGTTCACTGAGTTCACATCCACAAATCACTGAGAAGGACGAATAACAATAAATGTCCTCAGTCAATGCACAATAAATCAAGGGTATGCCGATTGACTTAGTGTTCAAAGATGAACCCATGCTCCACGCTGCCGAAAGCATCTGCAAAATCAATAAATACTGACACCATTTTCGAGCTCTTATGGCGAAAATCATCAAATGCTGATTTTAGTGTGAAAATCAAATCTTGCCTGTCACGCTTGCTGAGGAATGCACGTTGCCAAAAAGCTACTTTATCTGAGACAAAAGGAAGCAACCTGCTACACAAAGCTTTTGAAAATACCTTGTACGACACTGGCAACAATGATATGTCCCGGAGAGTCGAAAGGTCATCGGGGTTAAAATTCTTCTTGAGTATCCTACTTATCACACAATGTTTCCAAAATGCAGAGACACGTTGATTAACCAAACAAACATTCATAATATTCACAATTTCTTCATCACGATTACACTCTCGAAGATCTTCGTAATACACTCCAGCGATACCGCATGATTTCCCTCTGGGGCATTGCTTTACTATTTCTGCGATTTCTTCCACATCAAATAGATCTGATTGATTTACCAAGGAGCGAGCCAAAGCTCGATCAAAATAACGATTTTCTGATGGCATGAACTCACTACGAATTGCACATTTCGGAGATGACTTGAAATAATTTTCGTTCTGTGAAACAGTAGAACGGGCAATTACGGTTGCAGGCCAACAACCGTTGTTTCTTATAACAGCGATAGCCTTCTTACGTCTGTTCAACCACAAATCAACCAGTTTTTCCTTAGAAACTTTGTTCGAATCATTCGTTGCAGCGTTTTTAATGCTGAAGAAAGGGCATATTGTTTTCCTGATAAACTCCAACTGATTGTTTATGTAGGCAAGGGTATTATTCTCACTTTGAATAGAGTATTCATCGTTTCTTGGAAACGTCTTGACAACGCGTGCTGCGTAGCGCTGCAGCGCCACGCTCCAATGGCGACCATTTGGTTGCACAAATTGGAAGTTTTGGTTCTTGTAAAATATGCCATGAAGGATTTTATGAACCTGCATCCAAAGACTAATGTCTCCCTTACAAATGAAATCCCTATGGTTTAAGCGTCTCGAAGCAATCTGTGCACGAAACTGGGATTCTTTTTCCTCAAAACTTGACCACTCAGCTTCATCGAGGACTCGCAAATAACATTAGTTGTAATCAAAACCTGCTGATAATTTCTTTCCGACGAAACATATCTTTCCACTGCGAATTGCTGCCTTGTATGCTCGTTTCAATTTCTCAATCATAACAAAGACAATCCAACTATATCACCAGCAGCATTAACGGCGGCAGCTACGACGGGATTATTAAATCAAAACAGAAATGTTGGACGGAGCGCCATTAGGCACGACCGCCCTCCATTTTGCAGTAATACTAATAATAATAATAATACCAATATAATATAATATAATATAACATAATATAATATAATGTAATATAATATAATATAATATGATATAATATAATATAATATAATATAACATAATATAATAATAATAATAATAATAATAATAATAATAATAATAATAATAATAATAATAATAATAATAATAATAATAATAATAATAATAATAATAATAATAATAATAATAATAATAATAATACTAATACTAATACTAATAATAGCGAACTAAACCATCTTTCAAACCAAACAGAAAATGAAATATAAAAACAAACACTGTTGGATCACATAAACGTTTCGATTAAAATCTTCTTCAGTATAAAAACTTTACATGGCAGTCGAGAATTTATAGACATTACGTTGTTTACGCCTAAAATTATTTACATGCTGATAATGCTATATTTACGATTGGTCTGAAAAACCTTACAACAAACAATAGAAGTTTTGCTGCTATGCACTAATACTAATAATACTAACAATAATAATAATAATAATAATAATAATAATAATAATAATAATAATAATAATAATAATAATAATAATAATAATAATAATAATAATAGTGGTAACACCATATTAGCAATCACATCATGAGCTGTCTCCCTTATCAGGTATGGTGCAGGAATAATAGCATGGACTAAAAGTGAACTCCAGAAGATTGACCGAAAAACAAGGAAACTCATGACAGAATACAGATGCTTTCACAAGCAAGGAGACATAGACAGGTTGTATTTCAAGAGAAGTCAGGGGGTAGAGGAATGATCAGTGTTGAGGACTGTGTCAGCATCGAAGTTTCAAATTTGAGAAATTATGTTGAGAAAAGCCAGGAGAGGCTGTTAATCATTGTGCGGCAAGAAGAAATATTGGGAGAAGGTAAAGAAAAGAAGGTGATCCAAAATGTTCATAAAGAGAGTCACAAACAGAAATTCCTGCATGGACAGTTCTACAAGAACACAGAAAGTGCGAGATCCATTGACCTGGGATTGGTTAAAGAAAGGCTATTTAAAGAAAGAAACCGAGGGAATGATAATGGCTGCACAAGACCAAGCATTGAGGACCAGATATATCAGGAAGGAGATTGATAAAGAAGACATTTCCGCTGAATGTCGGTTATGCAACGAGCGCAACGAAACGGTATCTCACATTGTTTCTGAGTGTAAGATGCTTGCTCAAAACCACTACAAGAACTGGAGACATGACAAAATTGCTCAAATACTCCACTGGAAATTGTGTCAGTTATATTGCTTTGATTACTCGGAGAAATGGTACGATCATAAGATAGAGAAAGTGTTAGAGAATGATGATGTCAAGATATTATGGGATTTCAAAATACAAACAGATAAAGTACTTGAACATTCACGACCTGACATAACAATTCACAAGAAAGCCAAAAAAGAATGCATTCTCGTTGACGTTGCATGTCCTTTTGATACCAGGGTGAAGGAAAAAGAAGAAGAAAAAATAGCCATATACCAAGATCTGAAATATGAGATAAAACGATTCTGGCAATGCTGCAGAGTAGAAGTTGTTCCAGTAATCATTGGAGCGCTTGGAACTGTAACAAAGAGCTTATCAAGTTGGTTGGAAGTTATTGGAACGATTGAAATTTTTAACATCATACAAAAGGCCTGTTTGTTGGGAACTGCAAGAATCCTTCGATATGCACTAGATACCTGAGGTTACGGGAAGTGACTTGATATCTAGAAGTACTACCAGCAATACAAACATTCTCAACTTGCTGTGCAAAAACAATATAATAATAATGATAATAATAATAATAATAATAATAATAATAATAATAATAATAACAATAATAATAATAATAGATTCAAGAAAAACGAGAACTTTTCAGTGAAATATTTCGATCTTATGTAGATCTTCTTCAGTCACAATGTGAGTAAATTACAAGAGTGTACTATAACGATAAAGGGAAGAATTATAAATTCGATTTAAGAGTTCTAAAGATTGCCGTGGAATTCTTGATTCTAATAATCTGGCGTCGATTGCTGATAACGAATTGGATAAGCACATAAGGACATAAAGCCAGAAATAAGAAATAAATACAAGGAAATGCTATTACATATTCAAAAACTTGGGAATAGTTTATAATGCGTTTTTGCTAGTTCACCCATGGTGCTGTTCATTCCATGAGGTTCTTTTGTGTCCAGTCTAGTGATCCATTTGTCCTCAAAGTTACCTAAGTCGGTTTCATTTCCTTCCACTTGCTGCAAAATGTGCACTTTCAAATTCCGATCGAAATTACAGTCTTGACTGTTGAAAAAGTGTCTTCCGAGTTCCGTTGCAGAGGGATCATTCTTCGAATCACTCCTATGCTTGTTAAATCTTTGGCTGACTGACGTCGAGGTACAACCAACGTAAAGAATGTTATGTTTATTGCACTCTGCTGCGTAGATTACGTATTTGCTTTGACAGGTACCTCCAGAAATTTTTGAAACTTTTCCTGTAATTGTATTGCTTATTATATTCGTTTGCCCCATATGTGGACATAATTTGCAAGGACGTCCTCGTTTTTTCGTATTTTTTTGGGTGCATCTTATGCTCTCTGCAAATTGCTTTGGCTCCCTTGTTTCTGATCTTACCAATTTCGAGCGGATATTTGGGTTACGACGATAAGCAATCATGGGGGCATTTGAAAAGATATTCTTCATATCCGGGTCACCACGAATCATCAGTTCATAATTTTTGTGGAGAATCTTTGCTAGTCCTTTAAATTTTCTGTGCCAGTTAATTACTAATGGTATTCGATCTTTGTTTGGGTTATTCTTTTGTTCTTGTCCACTCAGGAGTGATGCTCTGTCCTTTTCTTCGACTTCTTTCGCGAGCTTGTTTAACCTTGATAAAGAATATCCACGATTGACGTAAAAAGTTATGAATTTCCTAGCGTGTTTTCGATAGTCCTGTAAAGGATGGCAAATCTTTCTAATGCGAATACATTGAGGCAGGGGATTTGAGCGTATAGTGTGGAAGGGATGGTCAGACTGCCTGTGAAGGTAAGAGTGAGTTGAAGTTGGTTTGCAGTACAGTTCTGTCATAATTTTTCCATCGACAATTTTTATCTTGGTGTCCAGGAATGCTACCTCAGTTTTCGAATACTCCGCGGTGAATTTAATGTTTGATTGATAGCCGTTATTTTCTGAATAAGAGTTACAAAAGGCGAGGAATTTATTTAAGCTCTCAATGTCATCATTCCAGAGAAAGAATATGTCGTCTATATATCGGACCCATGAAAGTGGCACACAGCCATGTTCTTTTTTGTAGGCATCAATCATTTGGTCTTCAAATGCTGACATGAATAAATTAGCATAATTCACTGCCATCGGCGTTCCCATCGCAGTTCCTTTTATTTGATGGTAATACTTGTCCAAAAATCGCATCGTATTGCTTGTCAATATGAAACTGATCAGCTTTGTTATGTAGGAAGAGGGGATTGATTTGACTTTCCGCTGTTCAAGAGCCTTTTCACAAGCAGATATTCCTTCTTGGTGTGATATGTTGGGATAAAGGGAAACAACGTCCATCGTTACAAGAAACACGTCAGTGAGATTGATTTCTTTATCGTTCAAACTTTCAATATGCAAAACAAAGTCTGTTGTGTCTCTGATATATGATTCCGTCTTCATAGCAGCTGGCTTTAAGAAACTGTCCACCCATTCCGATAATCTAACTGTGCATGACTTAAAACCACTACAAATCGGTCGTAAAGTTGGAATTTTGCTATAACTCTTGTGGATTTTTGGTAAACCATAAAAACAGGGTGTTCTTGATCCTTCTCTAAGTCTTGTCTCTTCCGTTTTTCCAATGTAATCAAGATCGTTCATCTCACTAATTATCTTATCTAATTCTTTACGGTACTTAGGGTTGGGATCTTCTGGAACTTCTTCACAGTAGCTACTGTTACTTAATGTTTCTAGACATGCTTCATGATAGACATTTTTGTCCATGATGACAATTCCGTTGCCTTTATCAGCTGGCTTTATTGTTAGGGAATCGTCAGATGAAAGTGCATTTAACGCTTTTCTCTGGCCATCTGTTAGGTTGTTCCAGTTTCTGTTTTGGTTCTGCTCCAAGTGATCTTTATATCCTTTAAGAGATTATCAATAAAATTTGTCAGGCTTTCTGATCTTTCTTCCCTTACTTTTGCTGGATACCAGTTTGGGTTATTGATTGTTCAGTTAAGTCTTGAACGGTCTGGTCCTGTGCTCTTTTCAGTGCCTTTGGTGGTATCTTTTTGGCTCTCTTCATTATTCATTTCATGGAAGTATTCTTTGGGTTTAAGTCTTCGGATGAAATTGTGCATGTCGTTTACAAATTTTTCCTTGTTAAAGTTCTTTTGACTTGGAGTAAATGACAAGCCTAATTCTAAGACTGACTTTTCGTCCTCTTCTAAGAGGACATGCTTCGATAAGTTGTAAATTGCTGATTGGCTTTGACGATTTTTGAAAGGACTTTTGCTGCAACAGCCATTGATGTTTTTAGATTCATTTCTGGTCTTATCTGATTTTTTAACCCTATTTTGTTTGTCGAGAATAAGTGTTTTGCAATAATAATAATAATAATAATAATAATAATAATAATAATAATAATAATAATAATAATAATAATAATAATGATAATAATAATAATAATAATAATAATAATTTTTGAGCGAAAATACCATGTTTGGAATAAGGGATTTACGACAGTTATAGAGGAGCTCAAGCAGAGAATAAAGGCAAAAACCGCCAAGATTAAGAAATACGAAGAACGAAACAACCAATACATACAAAATAGACTGTTCCAAACCAACCAAAGGCTGCTATTTGAAAAGATAGAAGGAGTTGAAAGGGAAAATGACATAAAACCTGACGCGGATCAGAGTAAGGCATTCTGGAGTGACATTTGGTCGAAAGATGTAATGCATAACAGAGATGCGAGTTGGATCAAGGAAGTTGAAAAACATGTAGAGGATGTAGGGAAGCAGAGTGATATGCAAGTCACGTTGCAAAGTCTACAACTACAACTTAGAAGGGTCCCAAAATGGAAAGCTTGTGGGCCAGACAAAGTACATGGTTATTGGCTAAAAGGTTTTACAAAGTTACACCCATTGATGGCAGCACAGCTTAATGAGTGCATAAGTACAGGTAAAACCCCGACGTGGATGACCAGAGGACGGACATGCCTGATTCTCAAGGACGTGAACAAAGGAAGTGACGTTACCAATTTTAGGCCCATTACATGTCTACCGCTTATGTGGAAGATATTGACGGGCATTGTCAGTGAATCGTTATATCATCATCTTGAAAGTGAAAAGTTATTGCCAGAGGAACAAAAAGGTTGCAGGAAACAAAGCAGAGGAACCAAAGACCAACTAATGATCGACAAGATGGTCATGAAGAATTGCAGAAGAAGATTAACAAACTTGTGTGTTGCCTGGATTGACTATAAAAAGGCTTATGATATGGTTCCCCACTCCTGGATCCTCGCATGCTTGACTATGTTCAAAGTAGCAGATAACATCCACAACTTGATAAGAAAGTCGATGAGATCTTGGACTGTCGAACTGACATCAGGAGGAGAAATGCTTGGTGAGGTTGAGATAAAGAGAGGTATCTTTCAAGGAGATAGTTTGTCGCCAATTCTTTTTGTATTGGCCCAGGGGTGGTCATGTCCCTATGGGGACAGTGGTTCTAGGTCTGTCCCTAAAGTTGGCTTTTTTTCTCTGATTCAGGGCCAGCTCTGTCCCCAAAAGTTTGTTTTTATTGCTTTTAGAGAAGTTGGTTTTTTCCCTCCTATTTTTGTTGGACGATCTGTCACTGGGCAAGGTTTGTCCCAAAAACCAGCTTGCATGAGCATTTGTTAGCATTGTTTTTTCGATTCGATTGCAAGACAAAGCTGAAATTCTTTGGCTTATTGGTTTATTTCTTGAGATCCACGGACAAAAAATTGGGTGCCATCGTTGGAAAATTTGGCTTTTTGGGGGTAAAATCCAGAAAATCTATGGACATCTGGCTTTGGATACTTAATAAATTATAAGGACATTTCGAAATCACGTTCATTAGCGCATAACAAATGTAAGGAAATAAAAAGCATAAACAAGAAAATAATTCATAATAAGAGCAGAAGCCTTTATCAACATAAATTTATCATCAACATAAAATTAAACTATTAAACTACCTATTACAGTACAGGCCCCATACTTCACAAAAGCACCTAAAGAAACTCACTGAAAAATGATTAGCCCGCTTAAGATCAGAACAAAACGCTGAACAAAGAGTCAATTGGGTCAGGATAAGGGGCACTTTCCTTGCCTGAAAGCCTGAAAGGGGCGCCAAAGCTGAATTTTTATCATGAAGGGGGCAGTTGCCCCCATCTGCCCCCTAAATCCGCCATGGTATGTGCGAGTTGGTGACGAGACTTTGTGGTACGTGGCCTGGGGACGAGTTCTAGGCCTGGAGCCAAAATTTGAACAGCACAGCAATTCGTTGGCTTCGAGGAACAGCGTCCTGGTCAAACGAAGTTGCTGCAGACTGTAAGAACCACGCAAAGCTTGTGCTGCGAAATGTTGCGAAGAAAGTAAAGGTGAGACATGTAATTTTCTACGTAATTAGATTCCTGATGAATGGTGTAGCAATGGTATGATGAAAAGGCATAAAAGTATGGTTCACCGTTGTTCACAGTAGTGCAAGTGGCGCCATCATCGGCCTATAGGCCTAGGCCTGCCCAATCGCCTTAAACTTTATGCTTGTCTCGTTTAAATCTACAGAAATCTGCATGCTCAAAGTACCCTGACTTTTACATTCTCTTTTCTCTGAGTCTTACGTACAAAGGCTGGCCTGGTACGTGTGGTTCCTTCCCTTTACTCTAGGCCACAAGGGCCTTCGGGGGGCAAATGCATGCACTTTTGGCGGATAAGGGCGGACACAACTTAAGAAGGAAACTATGGAGGTTGAATTAAATTGTATTGTTACAACTAATTGCTAATAGGTTTTCTAAACAATAGTGATAGAGATCCCAACATCTGATCGGATGATGCAGAATTTGAACAAGAGGATTTGTAGATTCCCCGCTAATTCAGTAGATATACTTTGATCGCATTTTTCCATCAAAAATCTAAAAATCTTGCAAAAGTCAAACACAGAGACATGCTGAAAATGTTTCTACTAAAGTGCAAGCTACTAGCTGGGCCTTGATAAATGCAAGAAAGACCTCGAATCAGCTCGGATTTGTTTAAGTCATCCTTTATCCCTACCACTTTCTCTTAAACTGTCATTATTATGGGTTGACAAATTTTATCAATGACAGGATAAGTTTTGAATAGGCCAAATACTGCTCACTGACCTGACCTATCTGCAAAACAACGACCTTATAATCTGATTACTTAGCACAATAAAATCTTGGTTACAGAATTTGTAGGAATATGGATACATACAGTATATATATAAATATGTGTATGTGTATATATGAATGATGGTAGGATTTTGAAAGCCACCAGCTGTCCTCCATAAGAGCACCCAGAAATTTAGCTTTGAATGTAGGTATGGGAATGCCAGGGTGGAAAATTTGTATTTGCGGCACCAAAGTGCGTCAAAACACAGCACAGAAAGTGAGTCTGTCATAACTGTAATCAAGCAAAATCCTTACCACTGTGAATTAGAAAAATTGATAACAATGAGATTTGTTGTAACTACTGTATCAATCACAATCATTCATTTCTCTGGTAGCATACAGTAAATAAGTCTATCTGCATCAGAGTTTCTTCTTTCTTCTTAGGTTGGTCCCTGGGCAGTGATACTAACTTGGCTGATGCTGCAATGATAAACTTGCTTTAGCACAAATGGATTGAAACATCTTGCTTTGATGATGTGCAAGGATGGTTCACATTATTCCCTGCCTTGAAAGATAAGTATGATGCAAATCAAAATTCTACATTATATATACATAATCTTCATAGACTTTGCTTTCATGATTAACATGAATGGTAGAACCATCATGAACAGACACCTCTACACAAGGAACACCTCTGAATAACAGGCAAAAAGTTTTGTTCCAAATACAGGAACTGAAAAAGTAACATACAAGCAAGAACAATCTGTTTAAGTCAAATGTTCGGTAGCATTTAAAGCCAATAACTGAGAGAGTAGGTTTAACAGCTGGTGGGAAAGCATATTAAAGATAGTCTGTTCCCTTCAAAGAATGAACATAAACTCAATAAAGATCTCTATTGTATACTCTAGAGGTTTGTGCCAATGCACTTTATCAAGTGAAGTTAATTTTATAGAGACCCAGTGATGCATGAATTTAGCTCCAGTGTAAATAGTAAGGTAAATAAAGCTGTTACTAAGGTCAGCATAAAAGGCACAGACTGCCTTTGATGAATATATTTGAGACAAGCATTTCCTGGTGGACTGCATTTGGTGGAAAGCGAGAAGGATTTGTATGTCATAGGCTAAGTAACATTTAAAGATACATAATAACTGAGTGAATCATTGGGTGATGAAGAAGATTAATAAACATATGTAGGACAAGCATTTCCTGGTGGACTGCATTTGGTGCAAAGCGAGAAGGATTTGTTTGTCATTGGCTAAGTAACATTTAAAGAATGAGAGAATAATTGGGTGGTGAAGTAGATTAATAAACATATGTAGGACAAGCATTTCCTGGTGGACTGCATTTAGTGGAAAGCGAGAAGGATTTGTTTGTCATAGGCTAAGTAACATTTAAAGATATATAATAACTGAGGGAATCATTGGGTGGTGAAAAAGATTAATAAACATATGTAGGACAAGCATTTCCTGGTGGACTGCATTTGGTGGAAAGCGAGAAGGATTTGTTTGTCATAGGTTAAAAACATGTAAAGATATATAATAACTGAGGGAATCATTGGGTGGTGAAAAAGGTTAATGAATATGTGTAGGACAAGCATTTCCTGGTGGACTGCATTTAGTGGAAAGCGAGAAGGATTTGTTTGTCATAGGCTAAGTAACATTTAAAGATATATATATAATAGCTGAGAGAGTAATTGGATGGTGAAGTAGATTAATAAACACATGTAGGACAAGCATTTCCTGGTGGACTGCATTTGGTGGAAAGCGAGAAGGATTTGTTTGTCATAGGCTTATTAACATTTAAAGATATATAATAACTGAGGGAATCATTGGGTGATGAAAAAGATTAATAAACATATGTAGGACAAGCATTTCCTGGTGGACTGCATTTGGTGGAAAGCGAGAAGGATTTGTTTGTCATAGGCTAAGTAACATTTAAAGATATATAATAACTGAGGGAATCATTGGGTGATGAAAAAGATTAATAAACATATGTAGGACAAGCATTTCCTGGTGGACTGCATTTGGTGGAAAGCGAGAAGGATTTGTTTGTCATAGGCTAAGTAACATTTAAAGATATATAATAACTGAGGGAATCATTGGGTGGTGAAAAAGATTAATAAACATATGTAGGACAAGCATTTCCTGGTGGACTGCATTTAGTGGAAAGCGAGAAGGATTTGTTTGTCATAGGCTAAGTAACATTTAAAGATATATAATAACTGAGGGAATCATTGGGTGGTGAAAAAGATTAATAAACATATGTAGGACAAGCATTTCCTGGTGGACTGCATTTAGTGGAAAGCGAGAAGGATTTGTTTGTCATAGGCTAAGTAACATTTAAAGATATATAATAACTGAGGGAATCATTGGGTGGTGAAAAAGATTAATAAACATATGTAGGACAAGCATTTCCTGGTGGACTGCATTTAGTGGAAAGCGAGAAGGATTTGTATGTCATAGGCTAAGTAACATTTAAAGATATATAATAACTGAGGGAATCATTGGGTGATGAAAAAGATTAATAAACATATGTAGGACAAGCATTTCCTGGTGGACTGCATTTGGTGGAAAGCGAGAAGGATTTGTTTGTCATAGGCTAAGTAACATTTAAAGATATATAATAACTGAGGGAATCATTGGGTGATGAAAAAGATTAATAAACATATGTAGGACAAGCATTTCCTGGTGGACTGCATTTGGTGGAAAGCGAGAAGGATTTGTTTGTCATAGGCTAAGTAACATTTAAAGATATATAATAACTGAGGGAATCATTGGGTGGTGAAAAAGATTAATAAACATATGTAGGACAAGCATTTCCTGGTGGACTGCATTTAGTGGAAAGCGAGAAGGATTTGTATGTCATAGGCTAAGTAACATTTAAAGATATATAATAACTGAGGGAATCATTGGGTGATGAAAAAGATTAATAAACATATGTAGGACAAGCATTTCCTGGTGGACTGCATTTGGTGGAAAGCGAGAAGGATTTGTTTGTCATAGGCTAAGTAACATTTAAAGATATATAATAACTGAGGGAATCATTGGGTGATGAAAAAGATTAATAAACATATGTAGGACAAGCATTTCCTGGTGGACTGCATTTGGTGGAAAGCGAGAAGGATTTGTTTGTCATAGGCTAAGTAACATTTAAAGATATATAATAACTGAGGGAATCATTGGGTGGTGAAAAAGATTAATAAACATATGTAGGACAAGCATTTCCTGGTGGACTGCATTTAGTGGAAAGCGAGAAGGATTTGTATGTCATAGGCTAAGTAACATTTAAAGATATATAATAACTGAGGGAATCATTGGGTGATGAAAAAGATTAATAAACATATGTAGGACAAGCATTTCCTGGTGGACTGCATTTGGTGGAAAGCGAGAAGGATTTGTTTGTCATAGGCTAAGTAACATTTAAAGATATATAATAACTGAGGGAATCATTGGGTGATGAAAAAGATTAATAAACATATGTAGGACAAGCATTTCCTGGTGGACTGCATTTAGTGGAAAGCGAGAAGGATTTGTTTGTCATAGGCTAAGTAACATTTAAAGATATATAATAACTGAGGGAATCATTGGGTGATGAAAAAGATTAATAAACATATGTAGGACAAGCATTTCCTGGTGGACTGCATTTGGTGGAAAGCGAGAAGGATTTGTTTGTCATAGGCTAAGTAACATTTAAAGATATATAATAACTGAGGGAATCATTGGGTGGTGAAAAAGGTTAATAAACATATGTAGGACAAGCATTTCCTGGTGGACTGCATTTAGTGGAAAGCGAGAAGGATTTGTTTGTCATAGGCTTATTAACATTTAAAGATATATAATAACTGAGGGAATCATTGGGTGATGAAAAAGATTAATAAACATATGTAGGACAAGCATTTCCTGGTGGACTGCATTTGGTGGAAAGCGAGAAGGATTTGTTTGTCATAGGCTAAGTAACATTTAAAGATATATAATAACTGAGGGAATCATTGGGTGGTGAAAAAGATTAATAAACATATGTAGGACAAGCATTTCCTGGTGGACTGCATTTAGTGGAAAGCGAGAAGGATTTGTATGTCATAGGCTAAGTAACATTTAAAGATACATAATAACTGAGGGAATCATTGGGTGGTGAAAAAGATTAATAAACATATGTAGGACAAGCATTTCCTGGTGGACTGCATTTGGTGGAAAGCGAGAAGGATTTGTTTGTCATAGGCTAAGTAACATTTAAAGATATATAATAACTGAGGGAATCATTGGGTGATGAAAAAGATTAATAAACATATGTAGGACAAGCATTTCCTGGTGGACTGCATTTAGTGGAAAGCGAGAAGGATTTGTTTGTCATAGGCTTATTAACATTTAAAGATATATAATAACTGAGGGAATCATTGGGTGATGAAAAAGATTAAGAAACATATGTAGGACAAGCATTTCCTGGTGGACTGCATTTGGTGGAAAGCGAGAAGGATTTGTTTGTCATAGGCTAAGTAACATTTAAAGATATATAATAACTGAGGGAATCATTGGGTGATGAAAAAGATTAATAAACATATGTAGGACAAGCATTTCCTGGTGGACTGCATTTAGTGGAAAGCGAGAAGGATTTGTTTGTCATAGGCTAAGTAACATTTAAAGATATATAATAACTGAGGGAATCATTGGGTGGTGAAGTAGATTAATAAACACATGTAGGACAAGCATTTCCTGGTGGACTGCATTTAGTGGAAAGCGAGAAGGATTTGTTTGCCATAGGCTAAGTAACATTTAGAGGTAATTACTGTATATACCAATTTTCAAGAAGTTTGAAGAGATTTCAATTTAGCGAAATTTCTTTGTGAGACCTCACAAAGGACCAAAAGTCAAAAAGGGTTAAGTAACGTTAAAGGCAAATATTCAAGAGAATCATTTGCTGATGATGGTAAGCCAGTTTACAGAGAGTATTGTGCAACATCTGAATATAAAAATCTGCTATACTTTATATTCTGAGTCTTCCTGTTTCTATTTGAGGCTGTTTTTGTGAATATAATCCTGGTGCAACTCCCTCAGTAAACGGATACGATGATGATCGCCGTCATCAAAACTCCACTCCATCTTAGGTGGAAGCTGGTCTGCAGCTTTTGCCATTACAAATTCTTGAGCAGAGAGGATGATTCCAACACCACAACTTGCTGCACCTGTGGCACCAGGCCTCCTTGGCTGCTTTGGCATGCCAAATCTCCTATATTCTAATGTTGGTCGTGACCAAGATTTCTTTTTAAAGAGATGATTCGCTGGGTATTGTTGACCTAAATAGCTTATCAAATGCCTTGTGATGCTGATAATGTTGCTCGGAGGATCATAGTCAAGACCATCATCAAACCATACTGTACATGTAGGTAAGTGGATCCTTAGTAACCCCCAGTGGTGTAACATGTGCACTGGCAAGAGTATTTGCTTTATTCCTTCTCTGTTGTTTATAAGTCTGCATATGAAGGACATTGAAACACCTGGTTCTGGGCCCATCGATGCACTGATGGTTGATTCTGTTCTGCATGGTAAGCATGTTGTTGCTTCATTGCATTCTTGTGTATTCATCTTGACGAAAAAATAATCTATCACCTCATCATTTATCCAATTCTCGCAAGCTAATGAATTGACTGAAAAGCCATGCAGCGTGTAGCCTTGACATGTTAGGACAACATCATTCCATGGAGAATCCAAAAGGAATTCTTCAACATCTGTGTAATCACCCTTCATTGCTTGTAGCCAAGCTTTCTCTTCTCTTACAGCCCTTCTTGTTGTTTCCGCCAGCCTGCATCTGCTTAGTAGGCGTAACTCTTCAACTGATAGTGTACCAACATTGTTGATATGAACATAGACTGTCTCCTGCATCCCAGATTGATTCTGTTTGGTCTCCTTGCAGAACTCTTCGGTCTGTAATTGCGCTCTTTGTAATATTTTAAGACATACCTCAGGGTCTGGCCTTTGGTGTAAGTTTTTGATTCCAGTCATCTTTATAACTTCATTAGATATATGAATTTGTGTATCACTGTGAGAAAGAGCTACTACAGGTGGCAGATTTAGTGTCTCCATGTCTCTTCTTGGTAATTTCTTATCTCCCAGTTTAGCTGCATCCCTGAAGAAATCTGACCTTCGACTGTAACCTCGAATGTGCTCAAGGGCTTTTGCACTTGGCTCCAGTTTGATTTCTTTTACCTTGCCTCCTTTACAAGTTTCAGGAACTTTGGGTTGGTCCAATTTTCTCTTTGCTGCTACTTTTTTCTTCATTGGTTCTGCTAGTGTTTTTTTCTTCAATTTGGAATGCTTTGCCCCTGGTGTTTGTTTCTTGTTTACTTTCACTTCCTTTTCCCTCTTTCCTACAGCACTCGCTGCTGGTTTACTTTTTCCAACTTTGAGGGTGCATTCATCTTCTCTCATATGCTTCTCTACTATCTTCACCAGATATCTTTTGTCACTTCTTGGGTGAATTTCCTTTGAGAAAATGAAGTGATACTGGCAATACTTCAAAAGATCGTCTTTTGAATTGGAAAATAAGTCATCTTTTTTTAAACTTATTTCATCACTTTTGCAGATGAAACCTTCATTTGTATCCAATCCAAGGCGTTCAGATCTTCTATTGTTGATGTTCTTCTGTGTGGATCTCGTGATTCTGATATGATTTTTGTTGGAAGTGCCAACTACATCTAACACTTGCTTTGGGATTCTGAATTCCCATTCACTTTTGAAAACGTGGTTTTCCTTGCCATCCTTTTGACTCGTTTGACATAATATGAATGAGTCTGTTGCGTCAAAATCCAACTCTTCTTTTAGGATGTACCGTTTTCTTTCCATTTTGATACACATTATCACCTTGGCTATGTCCCACCCAGTTTCTGTCATACAGGCAATTGAATCTTTTGGTTTGATCGAATCATTGCTTGAAAATCTCCCTTTCTCCAGATCTTCAAGCCATTTCTGTGACATTCTCCATCGGGCTAATCGTCCAGTTCCCCGGGGCATTAGAGAGCTTTCCCTTGAAAGAACTGCGCAAGCTTTTGCCACATGGAGAGAGGACTCATCAGGTAGTTGCACTGTTGAATTGATGTTCTTGTTGCTTTCTGGCCTTGCCCTTCGATACCCCTTGTCTGTCACTTGCCTTTCCCATGGAGGTGAAAGTAGCCAGTTTAATATTTCAATTTCCTTGGCCAAGTCTTCTGCACCATTCACATTATGGTTCGCAAATTGTAGAGCTTCATCTCTCAGTGGAAGTGGAGGTATTTCATGCCTCTGCTTGAATTCATTAACTCTATTCATGAGTAGTTGGAAGTCAGCAGTTTTGGTGGTACCTATTTGCTCTTTAGAAATGGACTTACAGTAAGTGCTGGTATCCTGTTCATCATCACTGCTGTCAGTTTCAATGTTTGCAGTGACCGGATCACCTGTTAATGTTGCCGCAAACAAGTCCTCTTCATATGGCTCGTTGATAAGGATGTGGTCATCCTCAGTGTTTTCTAAATTGGAAGCCATTTCCGCGAGCTTCTCTATTTCCTTTGCAAAGTAGTCTGACTCTTGTGCCACCGTCTCCAAGTTGCTTCTTTCCTCACCAAACGCTCCTTGTTCATCCTCTTCCTCATCACTTGTATCGTAATCATTTTCGTTTGTTGTGCCATCGCAAGAGAGCTTCCTTGCTTTTAGCGTTTTCCATTGCGGGCAGATCGGGTTGTCCCAACACTCTTCTTCCTCCAATAGTTTTCTCATACCTATTAGCTCTAGGACTTTGTTGCCCATTTTCCTGCCACTCAAAAACTGTTTACGAACTTCATCTGTTGCAGGTAGATCACATTTTTCATCAGTTAGTGTTTCTGGCATCCTTTTTGCATGGAGCAAAGCCTTTGTGCCATTTATCAATGAGCATTCACCAGCGATTATTCGGATGTAGTCTACCACGTCTTTAACAGTCCATACACCATGCTTCTGTTTGAGAGCTCGAAATAATTGCTCACATTGATTTGAACCATCTTTTGATGTGACGAATGGAAAGTTGGGAAAATGCTTTTTGTGGATCAATACTCGGTTCACATACCCCTGTGTTTGGAAGATGAAGAACTTTGTGTACTGTGACGAAATGAAATTTGCAGATAGTTTGTATCTTGGATGTTTCAGTATCCATGTTCGCCAACCCAGCACTATTCTCTCAATTAATCCACACAAAAATAGCTTTCTTGTAATCGGGAGGTCACAGCATTCCAAATTGATTATGTCAAACATTGTTCTTGAAATAAATGAATACACCACTGTTGTTATGTTGCCTGACTTTGCATATACAGCTCTTCTTGCCTTTTCCGATAACATGGCCAGTGCTTCGTCTACGTCTTGTCTATCAGCTGGATTGACGGTCCTCTTGGTTAGACCCGACTGCATGTCTTTTCTCGCAAATTCAAAATCTTGAAGATTCACTACACCACAGGCAGAAGGCAAAAATTTGTCGATATATAGGATATGTGCCCTACCCAACTTTACACCATGACGTGAATCTCCCATTGGATTCAGTGGCATTTGATGCTCATGATACCTGGCAAATATGTACCAATCGTCAACGTCGAGACCCACAGCTCCTTCCTCATATGCAGCTAACCGTTCCAAGTAGTTTAATCCTTTTGCATCGAAGTCTGAGCAGAAAAGGACTACAGGAAGTTGTTCTTCTGCCCATCTTTGCTTCAATGCTTCCAGCCAATCATTCATGTCCTCTGAGGTGAATGTATTGTCATGAGGAATGATGCATTCCACTGCCTCTGGAATTCTATGCTGCAATGCATATGTAAGACCTACCGTGACGTAGCCAGCCTTCTTGTTGGTCTTAAAGGCATTGACGATTGACTCCATATCTTCATATTCCTGAAAGAACTGCCAGGACCCTTCCCAATGCTTCTTAGCACAAAAACCGATTAATGCTTTCAATTTAGTGTTGGGCTTGACTAGTTCCCGAACACGACTAGCATCATGGCAGAAACCTAATGGGCCGATTCTGCTTTCATCTAACCATCTTGCTGTTTTGAAATGGTCTTTGATGTCCCTCATAACATTGATGCCAGGCACCTGGAGCAGTTTCATATCATATCTTGTGCGAATCTTCTGGCATAATGATGGTGATGCGAAAAGTTCTGGCAAATTTTTGTTCAGGAGGATCAGACTTGATTGGCATCTGTTAAAGACCAAGACACTCAAAGCTTTGAGAATCTCATTGTGTCTGAATCCATATTTGGAAACGGCTGATGCATTTTTCAGAAGATCATTGGCCACAGCAAGAGTAGCACCTGTCAATGTCTCGCCTGAATCTTCTCTAAACTTCACTGCAACATCTTGAATGTAGTTCGATAGTTTGCCTTTCTGGAGAGATAATAGAGATGTCCTTATTTCTTCACATTTAGAAGACAGCCTGTTTAATTTTCTGCTCTGCTGTTTCCTAAGCTTTGCTGCTTCTTTTAATGCCACTTGCGCTTGTGCATCAAATAATTTGATAGGTGTAAACTTTGATACTTTGTGATTTTCTGTCCTTCCAAGTCGTTGTATTTTCTTCTTTACTGCTTCTGTCTTTAGTTTCCTATTGCAATTATCACACACTCGAGACAAATTGACAGTGCTGCCCAAGCAATCTCTTGCCCATGCAGATTCGCTGCCAACAACATAATGCTTCCCATTAAACGAGTTTGTGTGATTGATGTTGCATTGCCTTCCAAATCCTTCACAGCGATCTGCTTTTTGTTTCTTCTTCGCCATAAATGCACTCTCATCTGGTCTTTTCAATGGTGTGACGAAATTCATGATGTCCATACTAGCTGTTTTATCTGCATTTCTGTGCTTCAGCGTGCCAAAGTGTTCATGGGTCTCTGAGATGATATCCATAACAAAGAACGCTCTCTCAGACCAGTGAGTAGTACGAAATCTGGAACAGCATCGATTGCATACTATATTCATTTCAAATTTGTTTTCACCTTCAAATGTTGCCAGCACCTTGAAGCGTTTTGGCATTGCCTCTTCGATAACTTCTTTGACTGCCGCCACCTTCTCCATTAGCTCGTCTCTGCCAGCCTTTGTTCTGCTCATTTGCTGAACTCTCTTTTGTGACACTGGTCTTGGAAATCTACTCTCTTCAAGCTGCAACAAAAAAAATCCAATAAAAGGTTTTGCAAATTCTGAATATTCATTAAAGATGCAAGTTCATTGACCATATCATCTTTCACTATACTCAATGCCTTTTATGCCATTGATTACCCATATTTGTCCCCATAAAATACGCAAATTTGTACGCATTGAGAGCTGGAAAAGTCAATCTTAGTAGATTTTTAAAGTGAGTAGGCATAGCTATATCTCTTATTTCCTATAAAGGGGTTAAAGAAAACGCATACGCACAGTGCAGTGCTTTAATCAGTAACTGCTTAATTTTCTTTCGAGTCTTGATTCTCACCCGTGGACACCATTACATATTTCAGTTGTAACATATTTCATATTGTATACATGTAATAAGTCCTGAATAAATCTGTGATAAAACTTTAGTAAGAATTTTAACTTTGCAGTGATATTAAGTTAGTTTAATCCTTTAAAACATTCACATGGGACTTTAAGATAAAGCAACGCGGAAATTATAAGATTACCTCCTCTGTAAACTGATCCTTTTCGCCTTCAGACGTGCATCGTTGTAGGATTACTGATTTGGTAATGGTTGTTGATCGTTCCAAACTGTTTTCTTCTTCGAATTCTGAATCTTTTAACGAGGTTGGAATTGCATCTGAAAATTGAAAGAGGATGGTCTTTATTTGTTTCCTCCGATCGTTAATACACAATATGCTTAAAATGGCACTATGGATACTTTCATGATCTTTTGTGTTACATACTACCAATCAATTGAAGATGAATACTTTCAGACGGGAAGATCATGGTAAAAATTGCCAATACGTCCTATTTAAGATATTCGTCGATCGACCTCGAGTATGAACACAAATCTTGTCAAGCAATTGGGACATTTCCCTCAAGCAGTTCACAGAATCAAGCAATTCTTACTTGTTTTTACTGAAGACGATCAAATGATAGCCAGTATACTAATAATTCCCGTCTTTATCTTCAAAGGTGCCGAGGTAAACAAGAGATGGATGAAACATTTTGTTTGCAGTAGTTCATGACACAGAGTTAAAGGTGGATGAGTAAACTCTGTTTAAGAATTTTTAACTCACCATTGTCGTCCATTGTATTTGCAACATTAGCATCATCATGATATGAAAGCACATTGTCGTTTGTTGCTTGAATATCTCTTTTGAGCTACAATGAAAAAGTTGCATGTTTAGGACATTACTTTCATTTAGCAAGTGCCAAAGGAGTAGATTAAAAGCCACGTGGTGACGCTTGAATTTGATTTTTTTGGCTGTTAAGCAAGCAAATGTTGAAAACCAAGGGTGTTTTAATATCCTTCTAGTAAAGTTCTAACATTGGGAACGGCTGAAAGGAAGATAAGCAAACATTGTACTTCAAGTTTGTTAGCTTGGGGTTTTTGCCACCTGTTTATAGTTACTTTGACTACTTATCCGATTTTCAAAATATTGCGTCTTCAACGGCATATTCCTGTTTCAAAGTCAGCAATTTACTGCAACAGATCCAAAGATACTTTCTGTTGTATCAAGAGTGAAATTATAAGCGGTCTCCTCCGTAGGTTACCTCCTCTGTAAACTGATCCTTTTCGCCTTCAGACGTGCATCTTTGCAGAATTACTGATTTGGTAATGGTTGTTGATCGTTCCAAACTGTTTTCTTCTTCGAATTCTGAATCTTTTAACGAGGTTGGAATTGCATCTGAAAATTGAAAGAGGATGGTCTTTATTTGTTTCCTCCGATCGTTAATGCACAATATGCTTAAAATGGCACTATGGATACTTTCATGATCTTTTGTGTTACATACTACCAATCAATTGAAGATGAATACTTTCAGACGGGAAGATCATGGTAAAAATTGCCAATACGTCCTATTTAAGATATTCGTCGATCGACCTCGAGTATGAACACAAATCTTGTCAAGCAATTGGGACATTTCCCTCAAGCAGTTCACAGAATCAAGCAATTCTTACTTGTTTTTACTGAAGACGATCAAATGATAGCCAGTATACTAATAATTCCCGTCTTTATCTTCAAAGGTGCCGAGGTAAACAAGAGATGGATGAAACATTTTGTTTGCAGTAGTTCATGACACAGAGTTAACGGTGGATGAGTAAACTCTGTTTAAGAATTTTTAACTCACCATTGTCGTCCATTGTATTTGCAACATTAGCATCATCATGATATGAAAGCACATTGTCGTTTGTTGCTTGAATATCTCTTTTGAGCTACAATGAAAAAGTTGCATGTTTAGGACATTACTTTCATTTAGCAAATGCCAAAGGAGTAGATTAAAAGCCACGTGGTGACGCTTAAATTTGATTTTTTTGGCTGTTAAGCAAGCAAATGTTGAAAACCAAGGGTGTTTTAATATCCTTCTAGTAAAGTTCTAACATTGGGAACGGCGGAAAGGAAGATAAGCAAACATTGTACTTCAAGTTTGTTAGCTTGGGGTTTTTGCCACCTGTTTATAGTTACTTTGACTACTTATCCGATTTTCAAAATGTTGCGTCTTCAACGGCATATTCCTGTTTCAAAGTCAGCAATTTACTGCAACAGATCGAAAGATACTTTCTGTTGTATCAAGAGTGAAATTATAAGCGGTCTCCTCCGTAGGTTACCTCCTCTGTAAACTGATCCTTTTCGCCTTCAGACGTGCATCTTTGCAGAATTACTGATTTGGTAATGGTTGTTGATCGTTCCAAACTGTTTTCTTCTTCGAATTCTGAATCTTTTAACGAGGTTGGAATTGCATCTGAAAGTTGAAAGAGGATGGTCTTTATTTGTTTCCTCCGATCGTTAATACACAATATGCTTAAAATGGCACTATGGATACTTTCGTGATCTTTTGTGTTACATACTACCAATCAATTGAAGATGAATACTTTCAGACGGGAAAGATCATGGTAAAAATTGCCAATACGTCCTATTTGAGATATTCGTCGATCGACCTCGAGTATGAACACAAATCTTGTCAAGCAATTGGGACATTTCCCTCAAGCAGTTCACAGAATCAAGCAATTCTTACTTGTTTTTACTGAAGACGATCAAATGATAACCAGTATACTATTAATTCCTGTCTTTATCTTCAAAGGTGCTGAGGTAAACAAGAGATGGATGAAACATTTTGTTTGCAGCAGTTCATGACGCAGAGTTAAAGGTGGATGAGTAAACTCTGTTTAAGAATTTTTAACTCACCATTGTCGTCCATTGTATTTGCAACATTAGCATCATCATGATATGAAAGCACGTTGTCGTTTGTTGCTTGAATATCCCTTTTGAGCTACAACGAAAGTGTCGAAATTATAGTAACAGAAATTCTACCATTGCTACAAATTAGTTTACTTCTTATAGACCCTCGTTGCAGATCAATAAATGGCACAAAGGAGTTATTCGACCCTGCAGAGTATTTACCGACATTTTCTTCTTTTGAAAGGAAGACAATTACCTGGGTTTTTGTATGCTCCATAGGTGTTTCATTATGCTTTCGAATTGAGAGTTGGATCCCTTCGATTCGCCAAACCTAGAATAGACAGGCATCTTTAAGTTTATTATCGATTTACGTAACATTGAAATGTCTGAAAGTTTCTATTTAAATTTGCTCTCAAGTATATATGTCCCAAGATAAAATTATTGACAATCAATTCACCTTCAACATTACTAAGCATGTTATAAGTGTCACCAAGGGCAACACCATTCTGTACAATCGCAGACAGTTGATACTGTCGTAGGAAAGAGTTGTTATTGGACAATGATGCCCTATCATAACGCAAAATTCTCCCAACTTAGCTTTTCAAATTGTGAAAGCTGCCTCGCTTATAGTTGACAGTGAGAAATGCAGTACAAGAGACAACAGCTAGGATTACTTTTACCAGTGCCTATACCTCTTTTCTTTCCAGGATAACTTCAATTGTCTCCTTTGATGCGCTTATGATGCAGAAAACCTGGGATTGAAAGAGGGATGAGAAATTACAACAGCATTACGAAGCTTGGGAGAAAACAGAAATTGTTATGGAAAAACAAGTAACTTATCTAACAAGTACAGTATGCCTAGAGTAGGTTATTAATTGTAGAGTAGATACAGGTTGTCCAAAAAAGGTGTGGACAATTTCACAAATTACCGAAATTCGAAAAAAAGGTTCGTATTTTTGGTATTTCATCTGGCGACATGGATCTGTCGAAAGCTGCCTTTGACGCTTAATGTGAAAATGGGTATATTATTAAAGTGGATAAATTAATTGGATAAAGTACAGTATTCCTTGGAGAGTGCAGTTCAGAACAAATGGTTTCAAGATTTACCATTTTATTACCTTTGAAGTGACTGATGATTGATAGAATGGGACAAAAAGTTGAATTCACGATAAAGATGATACTAAAGATGCCTATGTGTAACTGAGGTGTCAAAAAATCGTAGCAGTCTTACCTCACTTTCATTGCTGTTCTGAGTCTTCTTATGCCATTTTAGTCTTAAGTTGACTTTCCCAACTGAAACAAATTCAGGTGTTGCTGATTTCTTTTTAACTTTCCGGAAATAAACTTCATGCAAATTATTATTATCAATACTTTATGTTAGTACTGATATTGATTGCTCTGTATACTTTTATCATTGCTCGAATTACCACATTGAATTAGTATATTTCTGTGTTTGTGAGAGTTTGCTACTACTTGCTTTGAAATCTAACTACTTATATACCTCGGAAGCCCTTTAAGGCTACTGTAACCCCTCAGACCAAAAATTCTCAATTATCATTTTTGTCATAATCTGATATTTTTAGTATTTGAGTGTATACTGTATAAACCAAATCGCTTCGAGAAATAGCCACAATTACCTAGAAGCTTGAGCATTTTAAAAGGAGCAATCCTGTTTCTCAAAAATTTCGGGAACAGGCATTAGCAGATTGAAGTACACGTTTTGTATAAAAACTAGGATCAGGCCATAGCACTAAAAGTTTCTTAAGTTCACATGAAATTTTGTCCATTTTAGTACTAAAAGTTTCTTAATTGGTTTCTTTATTTCTGAATGCAGAATTTTCAATGTGGTCTCGAACACTGCTGCAGATATGTTTCTTGACATTTAAAACATCATATAGGAATAGACAGTGTTCTGTTATGTTAAAACACAAATGGTTAGTTGATATTGTGCAAGAATAAAGGTTCAACCATCTATTTGTTATGATATTCATGCCTCCAACTTTTAAAAGTTTCTTAGCACTTCTCAGACATAGTACAAGAATTTCGTAAGATTTTGGCAATCTTAGTACTAGTTCCTTGCAAACCAGTTTCTTGCAAAAAAACACGTGCAAGTTTACTTGACCTTGCAGCTGCATTCATAACATCTCGTGCTGCCATTTTATTGACATAATGCTTTTCAAAGACCGCACTTAAGCTTCATTGCTTGATCTTTGAGATTTTCTGTTTACACTGCCATGCATAATCATATATTTCTCCCTCATTTGTTGCTTTGTTTTGACAAAAACCTGATTTATTGAAACAGGATTCCAGAGTACTGGTGGGCACTAAAAATCTCCGTTTACCAAACACCCACCCGGCCAATCGAATCGCTTGAAACTTGGCACATATGGTCACGAAGCATACAACTATTAAACAGTGGCACCGATTTTGGATAGATCCACCGGTCCGATTTTCACAAAAGTCTGAAAGTTAAAAAGACAATTCAGACTTATACATTTCAAAATGGCATTACTTTGAAAAATTTGTGACATTGTTTTGAAGTTCATTATCTTTAAGTCTTTGGTAAACATATAGTCGTTGTCCAACAAAGATCACTGGGGTACACAAAGATATTTTCGGAAGGGGATGATTTCGCCTAAAGCCTGGAATGAATCATTTGTGCCTTTATCAAATCAATTGAATATATTTTTTCGATGATATTCTGCGTGTTTGGTATATTTTGACGAGCGGACAAGGTAAACAGAGTTTCTTATTCACTACCTGAAGGGTTTCAGTAACCTTAAAGACCCTGTACTCTCCAGGGTCCTTTGCGTGCACGCAAACCAGCCAAACCATCATACTGACGTAAACAACGTGCTTTGACAATTTACAGGAATGTCTTTTGTTCGAATGACTGAAAAGGCAATACAGCCTGGCTATTGCTAGGCCAAAATCATTTTCATACAGCATTAAATTCGTTGTGAAACCAGGAAGAATCATTGGGAGCACATGATCTTCTAAGTCATTATCTAAAAAGTTTAAGAAACACGTAATACACTTTGGCAGCAAAATGACCCAAAAATGGACTATCAACCCCCAGAACCCCTAATAAGGTATGTGCATTGTATCTGCAGCTGCACGGCTACTTTTATCAAAGTTGCCTCTGTACGCTTAGGACCCTCGATTCCCTTTGATAATAGTTAAATGCTACCATACCTTCCGAGAAAAGATGCAGAAGTTGCTTCTTGATTTCTCCTATTCCAAGTTGTCTTGTTGCGTCATTGAACGTTACCTTCATCCACAGCTTCTCCATCCTCAACTGTTGGGTTTCCTTTCCTCATCCCCTGATCGAATCTCTTAGCTTGATAGCACACAGATCCGTTAAATATTAAAAGTCGTGTTTCTTGTTTCAATGTTTCTCTCTTTCACTAGCGTTATCCTGGTTACCTGCATCGAAATCTACAAATGGTATCTAACATTTTTCCTTTAACTAGGATGGTTTTTAATTGTCTGTTGACCAATCTGATTGGCTAAAAATGTTTAAAAAGCTCTGCTTCTAACCACAATTGTGTCGAACAATAGTTCCAGCAGTTCAAACAGGAACGAGTGGCTCCATCTGCAATGCAATGGCTTCATGCGTCTGCAAGGCCTATGATCATCTTAGCTACACAGCGAGAGGCACATTATGGTGAATTCCACACGACTTTTCAATAAGAAACTGTAAGAAAAATCCGAATCTCTGATCACCAAAAGATTTGGAAGCTTCAATTCTGTAAAAAGTTAACTTCAGAAACTATTTATTTTGATAAAGAAAATTCTTTGTACATTCTTCCTTTATTTTCACTCGTTTCCTTTATCACGTTGCTCGAAAGGTACTTAATCTTTTGATGTATGCAGTGTATGCTTAATGCAGCTACTGACGGGTACGCAATCATAACAAACCAGAATAACATTAACATGACAACGAAACGCGAAAAATAACAAAATGCGGCATTAGCACAAAATATAATGATAATTAGACTACTGTCATGTTAGGTGTTCACAATTTCATGCACCTAGTTGCTTTGCTCAATGAATTTATTGATCGCGTGATTTAGCAATATATTTGTTTCATTCATCAGGTATATAACTTTGTTCTTAGTGTTCAGAAAGTTGAATATTGGTTTCGATGATGATATTACGTCAACAAGCTTTCTCCTTTCCTGTTACATGTCATTAAACGATGAATTTCATCCTCCACGTTATCACAAAAGGTACATTTACGTTCTTCTGGTTTTTTGGTGGTCTAAAATAGCTGCTGTGAACACAGCTGTGAACATGACAGTAACACAGCTGTGAACACACAGCTGTGAACATGAAGATTTTCATGGTACTTTCAAGAAACTTGTAAGAAACATCAAAATCTGCTGATTTTTAGAAACTTCAGAATTGGCTCAAATTCTTAGCTTCTTACAAAAAGTACGTGCAATCAAGAAAATCAAGGCGCTGAGAAAAAGCTGGAAGGTTTATCAGGATTTACGTTACCCTCTGGGTGCTTGAAAAATATTGTGATGGAGGCTTTCTGAAAAACCCTGTCGGAGAGCTTTCTGAAAGCCTTCTTGGAGATTTTCAGGCAATCCGTTTCAAATTTTTTCTGGAAAACGCTCTCGGGGGTTCTTTGCGAAACCCTCCGAGAGGGTTTGTTAAGAAATATCTGTCGAAAAGTTTTTTTTGAATACCTCCAGGTGTCAGAGGTGTAACATTTGTACGAGCTCATGAGCTTTTTGGCATCTTTGTTAGCACCTTCAACTGGGTTTGAAGCAACCGTTTTTAAGAGACACTACATTCTACAGCCTTCGGCATATTCCAATGTGTCTTTTCTGCATTTTGAGGGGAAACCAAGTTAAACTGCCGCTGTGCTGAATCTGAGTTGAGGAGGTAAACATTGTTAGAGTTTTGGCGGGTTGAGCCTCTTTGGTACAAGGATGCGCGTATGGGAAACTGTAGATCCAAAGCATTTTTGATAGCAAAACTAACACTAAATAGACTTGCCACCCTCCACCACAGGACCAAAGTTCCTTATGAATGAAACTTTGTATATTGCAAGAACCCGCAAAACAGAGACCAATTTCTAAGGAGGCACTGCCAGAGCGCTCAACCTCGTCCCCAGGGCCTTTTGTCATAAAAGTCCTGGGGACGAGGTTGCCAGAGCGCTATGGAAGATGAAACGATACGACCAATGCTTCCAAGATAAGACAACTGGCCGATTCGGTTGAGTAAAAGGTACCGTCATAGAAAAAACTTTGATGTCAGATATGTTTAAATGGAAACTGAACAAGGAATTTTTGAAAAAGCTGTATCTATTTTGCTGGTTCTTACTGTATTCAGTATCTCTCTTCCCATTCAAAAATATCTATTCATTCAAAAATATCTGGTATTTCGTACAAATATGTAACAAGCTAAGAAGGTGCATCATGATAGGCCACAAGGAATTCATTGACACTGAGAGCAAAAACCAAGGAAACTGGGTGGGTTGTTGCATAGAGACTGGACAAACGTAAATCATACCTTTGATATTAAATCTATGTATGCAAAGACTGGGTGGGTTTCCGCAACTGATTGGGACAGAGGCAGCATCGCTTTGTATTCAATGTCGGATTTTCACGCGAAAACTGGGTGGGTTTCCATAATCATTTGGGACAGAGGTAGCACCGCAGTACTTTCAGTATCTGATTTCAAAGGAAAAACTGGGTAGGTTTCAGCAATTACTGGGGACAGAGGTAGCACCGTTGTACTTGAGATCTTTCTATTCAAGATGCAACAATTGGGTGAGGATGCTGCAACAAAAAGGACAGAGTTAGCGGCGCAGTAACTAACATTTTACATGAAAACTATGTGAGGAGTTCCATAATTTGGTATAATCTGGTGGTTATCAGCTATGTCCTCAAAAGTTGGCTTTTTCTAAGTTGTGTAGCTTGGACTTCGGTAAAACCCGGGTTGGTTTATTTTCGTTCCCAGGACACAGGTGGTGTCACAAAATCTACCGTACTTGACCGCCCCTGATTGGCCATGATTCCATTATCAATGGTCCTGAACAACATGAAGGCTGGATATACGTTAGGCCGAAACAGGGGAAAGCTAAATCATCTCCTGTTTATGGACGACTCAAAACTGTATGGAAAGAGTTTGAAAGAATTAGACTCACTGGTTGAAACAACCCGGATATACAGTAAGGACATTGGGATGGAATTTGGAATCTCCAAATGTGCAATGTTAGAAATGAAACGCGGTAAATTAGTGGACAGTAATGGAATAGACTTACCTTCGGGAGAGACAATTAAGGCACTAGAGAGCAATGATGGGTACAAATACTTAGGTATAATCCAATGCGATGCAACAAAGAATACGGAAATGAAAGAAATGTTGTCAAAGGAATATTTTAGGCGCATCAGGAAGATTTTAAAATCGAGTCTTAATGCAGGGAATACGATCCAAGCAATAAATTCCAGGGCAGTTTCTATAATTAGATATGGGGCTGGAATCGTAGACTGGCGAAAAGCAGAATTACAACAAATGGATAGAAAAACCCGTAAATTGCTAACAATATATAGAAGCATGCACCCCCAAGGAGATGTAGACAGGACCTATTTGAAACGCAAGAAAGGTGGACGAGGATTAATAAGTGTTGAAGAATGTGTGATGCTTGAGAAGACAAGCCTGGGTTTCTACATTAATGGAAAGGAAGAGCTGTTACTACAAGAGGTAGTGAAAGAAGACATTATGCCGGAAAATGAGAATCCCATAATTGTGAAAGAAAGACTACACAGAGCACGAGAAGAGAGATATTACAGCAAGCCACTCCACTCGGCTTTTTTAAGGGAAACAGAAGAAGTAAGGGACGAGGACAACAGTTGGCTATGGGTTAAGAAAGGGTATTTAAAGAAGGAAACAGAAGGACTGATCATGGCTGCGCAGGATCAAGCAATTAGGACGAATTGGATAAGACATAACATTGACAAAGAAGACATTTCGCCGTCGTGTAGGTTATGTGGGGAAAGAGATGAGACTGTAAGCCATATAGTATCAGAATGTAAGGAGTTGGCTCAGAACGATTATAAAAAAGCAAGGCATGACAAAGTTGCTGCTATCCTACACTGGCAGATGTGTCAAACATATGGATTTCCCACCACTGCAAAGAGCTATGAACATTTCGTAGATAAAGAAATGGCTGTCTTAGAAAATGAAAAGGTCAAACTATTATGGGACTTTTCCATTCAAACAGAAATAAAAATTGACCATAACAAACCTGACCTAGTCCTGCTGGATAAGAAAGAAAAAACATGCTACGTTATTGATGTGGCATGCCCTTTCGATACAAGAGTTGAAAAGAAGGAGAAAGAAAAGTTTGAGCATTATACAGATCTGAAGTATGAACTTCTCAAAGTTTGGAACATGGAAGTAACAAAAGTATACATAATACCAATTGTCATTGGCGCTTTAGGAACAGTCACCAAGAATGTTGCAAAATACCTCGAAAAGATTGACTTCAAGTCAGGATTAGATCCTCTGCAGAAAGCCTGTTTGTTGGGTACTGCCAGAATAATTAGAAAAGTTTTGGACTGCAACAAATAGGACGAAATGGAACACTAGAAGAAAAGGAATGACGGTTTAGCAAGAAAGACTAAAGATCTATTATCTCAAGCCACGGGAGGTGGCCTGATCATAGACAAAACACTGGTATATCATCAAGACCATGAGAAGAGTTGCATAATAATAATAATAATAATAATAATAAAGAAACACAACTGCAATTTTGCTAAAAACGTTTCGATTTAAAATCTTCCTCAGTTTACTTACAATTGGGGACAAACCAGGTTTTATACGTTGTAAACAAAATTAAAATTGACATAAAATTTCCATAAATTCAAAATTAGAATAACCTTGATAGAACTCGAATTATGAACATAAAATACATTACAACGTAAACAAAATTAACAGAAACCCAGGCCTGATTCACACCGGGTCTCCCGGGCCACCAGGGCAGCGCAAAAAACCCGAAAGACAAAGAACTGGAGTTTAAGTCTCTGTCTCTCGGGTCCCCCCGCACGACCCCAACAGACCCAAAAGACCCAGCGCGAACCAGGCTTTAAGATAAAAACAAGAATAAAATACTACACCTTCCAAAACATAGAGTTACAATAATAATAATACAGCCTATCTTTTTGGTTTCTCTACCCACATGGGATTGAGAGTGTCCTCCGTAGCAGAATCCTAATTTCCAAGGGAACAGAAAAAGAGACGCTAGCCAGTAACCCTCCAAGGATTTGCTTAATTTGCTAAATCCCGAATAGCCCGATGGGGAATTCCACCCCAACACCACGTGCAAAATGCACGAAGTTAACCGACCAGCATATCCTTCCACTCCCTCGGGATCTAAGTGCAAAGGTAGAAGGATTAAGCGCTCCCACAAGCAAACAAATCCAACTCGATATCCGCCACCCTTTCATTTAGGCCCTCAGGGGAAAATACACCCAATTTATATTGCCAAAAAGCTCCTTTCTGCGAAGCGAATACACGTCACCTGCACCATCGATGATGCTTATTTTTACAGAAAATTCACCCCGATGATCTTGTTCAAAAAAGTGAGAGAAAAAGCTTGCCTGTGGGACAGGCTTACCCGTATGAAGATTACCACTTAGACGCTTTTGTTTGTATGTCCGAAAATACGAATTATAGACGTTAAATCTCTGGCGAAATTTAGTCTTCGTACTGCCTACATACTTTTTATTGCAACATGTGCATTGCAGCAAGTAGACCACATTCTCCGAGTTGCAGTCATACGCCCCCGAAAAGTTCCTAAAAAACCGAGAATCATCTGCATTATAAAACATGGACCCCTCTTGCATCATCGGGCATATTTGGCACCTTCTACCATTGCACTTATGTGTACCTTTTTCCACCAGCTCCTCGTTTTCCGGTTGTAATTTGCCCGAACCAAGGTATCTTTAAAGTTTTCGGCCCTTCTAAACGAAACGAAAAGTTTTCCCGAAAAAACCCTGCGATGCTCACGATCTACAAGAAGGATGTTTTCACATTTCCGCAAAATCTCATGAGCCTCATTAAGTGCAGGATGAAAAGTAAGGACAAGGGGTATCCTCGTGCCATCTTTGGATTTTGATTCCCTATTCAAAAGGGTATCCCTTTGCAAACCTTTGACCCTCTCCAACTGTGTGTCGATCTCCCCACCCTTATATCCCCGATCCATAATAATAGTAATAATAATAATAATAATAATAATAATAATAATAATAATAATAATAATAATAATAATAATAATAATAATAATAATAATAATAATAATAATGATAATAAAATTCGTTTTCGCCCTAGTGTCCGAGCTGACAGCTCAGTTAACATAAAAAATTATATCTACTAGGTTTGTGTTATCCACTACAATTTGTACATATATACTGTGTAAGACACAAGATTTAGAAGTCATCCAATGTGAAAAACACAATATAGAACTTCGCGTATCTGATCATACGCAAGGACCGAGAGAGAAAAAAAAAGATTCACACGAATAACTTCCTAACCCTGTGTCTCCATATGTAGTTAGCCATTATCAAATTTGAAAGTGAGCACCACTGTAATGTGTTCTTTACAATTAACTTGTCTACTGGCATTGATCTCATAGCAGTCCAAAAATCCATTTTGATACAACCAAGTGAGCCAAAACAAAGCACCTTCAGATCTACATCCCAGCCCAACGACTGCAGCAGACTGCACAGCGGCTGATACCGTTCCTGTTTGGTCTTCAGCGCTTGTTCAAAATATAGATCGTAGCAGACAGTCACATCCAAGATAATGCATTTACGTGACTGATTGTCAATGATAATTATGTCAGGTTTACGATGCGTAATACGCTGTAATTCATCACCATATTCCGTCAGTATTGATTCTGCAAGTTTATTTGCATGAAACTGAAACCACTTAGACTTCCTGAGATTATCTCAAATATTTTGTCAGCAATTCGATTGTGACGTCTACTGTAAAAGTTGTGAAACTCTCTGCAACCATTCATCAAATGTGCGACACTTTCCGTGTGCTGATGGCAAAAGGGGCAAGAAGGGTCATGTTCACGATTCCATACGTGTTTTGTGAAGTTTGTTGGAAGTAGACTCAACCGTGCTTTTATTGCAAACTTCACCAGTAAATCACTTGCTTTCCAGTTGTAAAAAATTAAATGGGAAGATTTCAACTGAACATTAGTCATACAGAGAAAGGGGCCTTGAATTGACAATCGCCTTGCTTTTTGCAAATCTCGGTTAACTGTCTGTTTGAACAGCAACTTCTGAAGTGGAGCACCTTCATCAAAGAATTCCCCATTAATAATTACTCCAGCCTTTCCTTGCCGGAACTCAATGGAAACATCTATCTTTCTAGCATATCTCAAAAGATCTGGCCAATCTGATTGACACCCAAAGTTTGTGCGACTATTCAAATAGCCGTCTTCACTAATCTCAAACCCAAGAAAATTCATATCATTATCTGTTGCAGCAACTTTCCGTTTTTCCATATCTAAATTTAGGGACTGACGTGCAATGTTCTTGAACTGTAACTTAGGATGATTCAACATCTTAATGAGAAATGCAACCCTTGTTGACCTATACACATCTGAAACGCGCTTAACTCCAATCCCTCCGTGCTCGCGTGGTAAGAAGACGATGAGTTGTGTTGTTGTTTCATACAAATCATACATATTTCGAACTGCCTTCACCAAGGACTTATCCATGCACTCCAACTGCTCCTCTGTAAACCTTGTGTTGTAAAAATGGTGGAGAATCTTCGCGAGAGCCAAGTTATTTAAAGCACTAGCCTTTAGAGCGAGCGGTAATTTGCAGATTGTTATTTTCTCCAATAAATCTTTATAACTTTCTATAACTTCCAACACCTGCACAGAATCTTCGCCGGAAAGTGAGAGAGATTTTCCAAGATACTTATAGGGCTTATCACGGGGATAAACTTCGATGGCATTCCTTGAATTGACACAGTTGGCTTTTTATCTGCCTTGTCCTTGTACCAGTTATTGCCAGACCGCCTTGCATACATAACTGCACATTTACTGGGTTTCACTTCTAAACCTGCTTTCTCCATAGCAAAGTTTCCAATATCAAACATCTCATTTATAATCGTTGCATCGTAATTAACAACAACAATATCATCCGCAAAAGCTTGTAATGGCAATGGATTAATCCTCCTTTCATCTTCAATGCAATGTCGAGTAACAGCCTCTCTTACCATAGCCTTGCATACTCTGTCAATCACCAATATGAATAAAAGTGCACTCAAAGGGTAACCTGTCTTTGTTCCTCTGATTATATTGAACTCTTTACTCAATTCAAAACCACAAATAACAGAAAACGAAGAGTACTGGTAAAGATTTTCGACCAAACAACAATAAATCAAAGGAATGTCAAAGTCCGGGAGAGTTTCAAAAAGGAAACTATGCTCAATGCTTCCAAAAGCATCTGCAAAATCCACAAAAACTGCACAAAACTTTGTGTACTTAAATGTCTGAAGTCATCCATTGCGGCTTTCAAACTGAAAATCAATTCCTGTCTGTCACGATCTGGCAGGAAAGCACGCTGCCAAAATGCAATCTCATTGGATATGTGGGGGGTGATTCGCTTACAGATTGCTTTCGAACTGTAGCAAGTGGGTAACAGAGATACATCCCTAAGCGTTGACAAATCATTGATACTAAAATTCTTTTTGGGGATCCGTTGGACAACTGACTTTTTCCACGAAGTTCGTATTTGCAAATTTACAAGCACAACGTTCAAGATATTCACAAATGCATATCCATTTTCACTAAACATTTCCTTCATATCCTCGTAAGTAACCCCATCGACACCACAACTTTTCCCACTGGGGCAGCCTTTCACAGTAGATTCAATCTCATCATAGCTGAAAAAATGACTATAATTCACAGAGGCCAATGCCTCTTCACGATCGAAGAATGGAGGTGCAAATCCTTCAAAGCCATTACAATCAGCAAACTTGTTCGACTCAGCGTAATAATCTTCAATCCTTTGCAATGAAATTTCAGCATTCTCGATGTTAGGCCAAAAGCCGTTGTTCCTTATCACAGATATCGCTTTCTTCCTTCACTGTAACCACAAACGGGTTAGCTTTTCCTTTGATACTTCGTTTCTATTGTCATTCCCTCTTCTCTTTGACGAAAAGAATGGTATGATTCTATTGTTAACATATTTCAATTGTTTACTTATGTACTCAATTCTATCTGCAGATTTATTTATGCAATAATTATCGTCTCTGGGGAATAGTCGCAAACAACGACAAACAAATTTCAAAAAGCTCACGCTCCACTGAGCCCCATTCACCTTCTTGGCCAAGAACTTGTTGTTTTGATAAAATATCCCCGATAAAATCTTTGCAACTTTAATCCAGTCACCAATAATTCCACGACAAATAAAGTCCCCGTGGTTGGTCCGCTTCGAAGCTAAAAGCGCTCTGAATTTTCTTTCCCTGACATCAAAAGCTTTCTACTCTTCTCCATTCAGTAATCTGACATCGTCATAGATTTCCTCGCAATCGAAATTTGAATCGAACTTGGTTCCAACAAAATAGATCTTTCCTCTTCTGATGGCTGATTTAATTGCTCTTTTTAGCTTGACAATCATGAATATGAACTTGATGTAGTGAATAACAGCATTAACGACGGCAGTTACGACGGATTACGTAGAATGTTTAAACTTCAGACAGACGCACCGTTAGGCCCGTCTGTCCTCCATCGCCATCATCCAATAATGGCGATGGAGGACAGACGGGCCTAACGGTTATTATTATTAATAATAATAATAATAATAATAATAATAATAATAATAATAATAATAATAATAATGATAATAATAATAATGATAATAATAATAATAATTAAAGAATAATAATAATAATAATAATAATAAGAGAAACAATAAAAGAAACTAACACAATCATTGACGAAGCAGTAAAAGCAATGATGGAAATTGATAAGACATTAGAATTCGTAGAGAATAGTGTAAGGCTAGAGGGAGAAATATTGGAATTAGAATGGAAGCCAACTTGGAAGAAAGTGAAGGCAGAATTGAAGAAGGGTGTGGAAAAGAAAAGACAGGATTCTTACGAACAGAAAGAATGACAAAGTTGTATGTATAGACGACAAGAACTGGAATGCCATCTTTGGCTAAAACAAAGATTGACACCAAGAAAGACAGCATCAATAATGACACTGATTGAGCAAATGGTGGAGACAAGAGGATGGAAGGTGGCAAGGGGCCTAATGGAAAATGGAAGATGTCGATTATGTGGTGAATTCAATGAAACTGTTGAGCACCTTGTTGCTGGATGTAAGACGATAGCCAACAGTGAGTACTTGGCACGGCACAATAGAGCGTTAATGGTAATGGCTATTGCATGGGCAAAGGAATACGGGTTGGTAGGAAAAGAAACAAAGTGGTATATGGAAAATTGGCTGAGAGGACAAGTCTTGGAAAACAGTCGTGCCAAGTTAGTCTGGGATTTTGAGTTCAACTTACGTAAAACAACAACATCCAGGAGACCAGATCTGGTATTGGAGGACAAGGAAAGAAATAAGATTTGGATATGCGATATGGCATGTCCGCAGCAGGCAAATATAGCAGCTAAAAGAAATGAGAAAGTGACAAAATATCGACAACTTGCATCTGAATTAAGAGAGAGAAGACCAGGATATGATATAGCTATGATTCCTGTTTTCATTGGTGCTCTTGGTGGCGGTATGAAAGAAGTATTGCGTGATGTGGAAAGAGTATTTAGCGAACGCTTAGAACGAAAGAAATTAGCTGAGAAAGCAGTAGCAGAGATGCAGAAAACCGTATTAATGGACAGTGAAAGCATGGTTCGAAAAGTACTTTCAGGACTCGTCCAACACGAAGATTAGATATTGACTGTTTTTTTTGTATGGAACTTGTTGCTCATTTTTAGGACCAACAATATTTGATGGTCCTTATTGTTGGCTATTTAACTGTAGCTATTTTGCTTCAATAATAATAATAATAATAATAATAATAATAATAATAATAATAATAATAATAATAATAATAATAATAATAATAATAACAATAATAATAATAATAATAATAACAATAATAATAATAATAATAATAATAATAATAATAATTGACTGAGGAAGATTTTAGATCGAAACGTTTGGAATTTTAGCTGTCTCGTTTTTCTTTTCTTTTTTTCTGTTAAATTTTGAGGAGGTTTTAGTTTATTAATAATAATAATGATAATAATGATAATAATAATAATAATAATAATAATAATAATAATAATAATAATAATAATAATAATAATAATAGAACAGAATAATAAAGTAGTTATGGAATGTTTCTATAGAAGCAAACCATTTGACGAAAATGGAAAACCTATCAGAGGATACAGGCAAAGAATGTTCAGAGAATGGAGGAACAGAAGAGGGTTTGAGTCAACTGAGCAACGTATATGTGACCAGGCCAGAGCCATCAGAAAGAACTGCTGGCTTTCAGAACTTGAGTTGGAAATGATAAAAAGAAGTGTTATAGAGGAAGAGGAAAGAGAAGCTAATAATGATGTGGAGGATGGTAGAGAGCAGGTCGATAACGATAACTGTGTGAATGTCGATGTGAATAATGAAAATGTGGTCAATGATGTAAATGTGGAGGAACATGATCAGCAAAATGGAGGTTTTGTTGTCGAAGATAATGTGTTAGAGAATATCTTGTCTGAAAGTCAAAGAGAAATTGTTGAGAACCTGAGAAAAATTTATGTTGAAAAGAAAACAGCAGAAGGAATATCTTTTAAAAAGGTTGATAAGAACAAACTGCAGAAAGAAATGAACAGAGCAAATGAAGTGATTCGCCACATTGAAACCAAAGACATCACAGAAAGTAATGAATTGATAAATGCAGCAACCGTATGGGTTGCAGAACAGCTAGGGTTAAAGAAGACGGAATTTAGAGCTAAGAAAGATCCCTGGTGGAAACGCCGCATTGAAGATGATATCAAAAGAATAAGGAATTATGTAAGCATACTACAGAGAGACGTAAGAGGTGAACTCAGCCACAAGAAAAGTGAAAAATTGCAGAGACTGAAAGAGAAATATCGGGTGAATAAGAAAGGTATTAAAACTGTGGTTGAAGAATTGAAACAAAGAATGATTGCCAAAAGTGCGAAGATTAAAAGATACGATCAAAGGATTAACCAGTTCAGACAAAATCGAATATTTAGTGTTGACCAGAAAAATTTACAAGGAATTGAATGGAAGTGAAGCTAGAACAAACGAGGTACCAGATGCTGAGGAGAGTAGAAGGTTGTGGGGTGATATTTGGACAGTGGAGAAGGAACATAACAATATTGCGGAGTGGCTGTCTGAGTTAAAGGATGAAATTAAAGGGAGACACTCACAGGAAGGGGTCACTATAAGTATTGAAAATGTCAGAAAACAAGCTAAGAAAATACCAAACTGGAAGTCTCCAGGTAAAGATGGTGTCCAGGGTTATTGGATCAAAAATTTGACCAGCATGCACGACAGAATTGCTGATCAATTGAATAAGATTTTGATGGGAACGGATACCCTTCCCACATGGTTAACGCATGGACGGACAGTGTTGTGCCAGAAGGATCCAAGGAAAGGGAATGTGGTCGAGAACTATAGGCCGATAACATGCCTTCCACTGATGTGGAAATTGATGACAGGAATCATAGCTGATCATATGTACGATTACCTAGAAAGAGAACATCTAATACCCGACGAACAAAAAGGTTGCAGGCGAAAGAGCCGGGGCACAAAAGACCAGTTATTGATTGACAAAACAATCCTGAAGGATTGCAGGAAAAGGCACACTAATCTGGCTATGGCGTGGATAGACTATAAGAAAGCTTATGACTTCGTTCCCCATAGTTGGATAAGTGAGTGCATGGAAATGTTTGGAATAGCTGGTAACGTGAGAGAGTTTTTACAAAGAAGCATGATGCAGTGGAAGTTGTCCTTAACTTCCAATGGAGAGGAACTTGGTGATGTGGATGTTAAAAGAGGGATATTCAAGGGGGATAGTTTGTCACCATGATACCATTATCTTGAGCATGATACCATTATCATCATTACTCAGAAAGGTAAATGTATTCTATGAGTGGGGAAAAAAGGAGAGCAGTATAAACTGAATCACCTACTCTTCATGGATAATTTGAAACTATATTCCAAGAGTGAGGAACAGATAGACTCCCTAATACAAACTACTCACATTTTTAGTACTGATACAGGAATGGAATTTGAAATCAGGAAATGTGGGGTTCTAGTCCTAAAAAGAGGGAAGATTGTAAGATGTGAGGGCATAGAATTACCGAATGATGAGATGATAAAAGAAGTGGGACAAGAAGGATATACTTATCTGGGTATTGTGGAATTAGATAAGGTGAAGGAGAATGAAATGAAAGAGAAAACAATGAAGGAGTATAAGCGACGGCTGCGGTTAATTCTAAAATCCAAGTTGAATGGGAGAAACAAGATAACTGCAATTAATACCTGGGCAGTTGCAATATTCAGATATGGAGCAGGAATAATAAGCTGGAGAGAGAGTGAACTGAAAAGCATCGATAGAAAGACAAGAAAATACCTGACAATGTATGGTGCCATGCACCCGAAGAGTGATGTGGACAGACTATATATGAAAAGGAAGGAAGGAGGTCGGGGCCTTATCAGTTTGGAGCACTGTGTAAAAGGAAAAGAAAACAGCTTAGGTTTCTACGTAGCAAACTCAGAAGAGCTGCTGATAAGAGGCATCTGTGCATCAGAAACAATACAAACAGAGGAAACAATGGAGGAGGAAGAATTCAAAAGAAGATTGGCAGAAGAACTGAAACAAACATGGACAGGAAAGGCAATGCATGGGCAATTTGTCAGAGAGATGCCAGAAAAGGTAGACAGGATTAAATCTTGGGAATGGCTTTCATTTCAAGGAGTGATTTGAAGGTTCGAACGGAAGCTCTCTTATGTGCTGCACAAGAGCAAGCAGTAAGGACCAACTACGTGAAGCACTATATAGATAAGAGCAGCGACAGTCCGCTGTGTAGAATTTGTGGTAAACGAGGTGAAAGCATACAACATATTGTTGCAGAGTGCGAGAAATTAGCCCAGAGGGATTACAAAAGGCGCCACGATAACGTGGCAAAGGAAGTACACTGGGATTTGTGTAGGAAACACGGACTTCAGCATTCCGATAAGTGGTATGAACACACCCCAGAAGGTGTTGTTGAGAACGAGGCTGTGAAAATTCTGTGGGATATCAATGTACAATGTGATAACGTCATTCAGGCAAGGAGACCAGATGTTATAGTAATAAACCTTTTAGCTATTCTGAAAACGAACGTGGATCGAACGATATTTCATTACATTTTGTAGAAGTTTCGAATGTGCACAATTGCGATCGAAGCTCTAACGCCACTCTATCGAACCTCGTGTATAAATTGTATAAAAATATCGCTCGATCCAGACTCTTTTGTAGAATAGCTAAAAGGTCTATTCATAAGGAAAAGAAAGAGGCTCTGATAGTTGATATTGCTGTACCTGCGGATACGAGGATTGCAGAGAAAGAGTGAGAGAAGGTAGAAAAGTACCAAGATCTGAAAAGGGAAATAAAAAGGTTGTGGGAACTGCGATGTGCTAAAGTTGTTCCAGTAGTGATTGGTGCCCTCGGAAGCGTTACAAAAGATCTTGAATGTTGGATTGAAAAGATGGACATTGTGCCTGAGGTTGGAGTACTGCAGAAGACTGCTTTGTTGGGGACGGCAAGAATACTGAGAAAAGTGCTAGAACTTTAAAGAAGAAGGACATCTGTTAGCCTTTAGCCATATGTTGTGACTCGCCTAACAGGAAGAAAAACGGCAATAAGACCAGCCAGTGCAGAAATGCTTAAAATCCCATAATAATAATAATAATAATAATAATAATAATAATAATAATAATAATAATAATAATAATAATAATAATAATACTAATAATAATAATAATAATGATAATTATTATTATTACAGATTTCAAAACTTTACTTCGCCAAAGATAGGAATCAAATATTTTAGCCGAATTTTGCTCGTGGCCTATGACCGGAGATCGCCAAAACCTCATTTTTACGGACCAATCAAATGGCGTATAAGTGGGGAAGACAAAAGAAACGTGTGAAGATTTTTCTAAATTTTACCTATCCTCATAAAACGCAACCAGGACAAAAAACAGCTTAAAATTTCCCAAATTTTTTTGAAAAAATCTGCTCTCCATACACTTGGGCATTCAAGTTTGGATGGCGGTCAAAATATCTCCCAATTCCAAGGAGTTATGGCGCCTCAAACTCGCGACCTTTGTTCGTTTTTAGCATTACTGAGTTTCTAGCATTCTTAGTACTCAATTTAATCCTAAAAAGTCTTCTAAAACGTATCTGAAACATCACTAATTCCCATAAAGTCGATACAGTGGTGTTGGGAACCTTTTCTTGCTTCGTAGATGAGCAAATCTGACACACTTTCTATGGGGTCCGAAAGATGGCCTAGCTCTAAAATGTGCTAAATTACATTTTTGAGCAAGAAATTTCAAGAGTACACACCTCTCTTCGTTTGTTTAAGGCATCCTGTAGTTCTGTGTATCTACCAGACTGTGCTTGGTTTCTATTTGACGATTTTCTTTCACAAATAATTGAGCAAGTCGCAAATAAAAATCCGTTTACTTTGTTTCTTCGCCCAGGCACTCATCGGTGTCATCACGAATCACAACACTTGCTGCGTTCTGCGAGGTCTGGGGAAGAGGCGGGAAGATGTCAAGGTCAAAACATCACGTACCACGTGATCACATGTTGTGATTCGTGATGACGCCGATGAGGGCCTGGGCGAAGAAACAAAGTAAACGGATTTTTATTTGCGACTTGCTCAATTATTTGTGAAAGAAAATCGTCAAATAGATACCAAGCACAGTCTGGTAGATACACAGAACTACAGGATGCCTTAAACAAACGAAGAGAGGTGGATGCTCTTGAAATTTCTTACTCAAAAATGTAATTTAGCACATTTTAGAGCTAGGCCATCTTTCGTACCCCATAGAAAGCGTGTCAGATTTGCTCAGCCTTCTTTTGAAGCACCATGTAGAGATCTTCTCGCTGGAGTTTCTGCCTTGTTACGACCACTTGGACATACCAATCTTTCAAACGAGTTTCTAATGCAGATTTTATTGTATGGTGATAAAGATTTTACTGACGGAGATATACTTTTGTTGACTCTCTGCTTTATCCATAAAACTGGTCTGTTTGACTAGGAACTGAAAACTTTGCAATTCAACCATCAACGTCCCTTTTAATGTAAATGGTTTATTTTGTTTTGTTAGCAGTTAGGATTAGTATGTGTACTATCTTTGTCTTTCATGTCGTTACGCATAGTGCTATGTTCGTGTTTTTCTGTTAAATGTTGCCATGAGGTAGACGTAGTTTTTTCGCTCCTAATGGTATTGTATTAGTTAGTAGGGTATAGTATTTTGTAAGTAGTGTAGTTAAGTATTATGTTTTGTAACTTTTTAGATTGAATGTATAAAAAAAGATTTGCTCATCTACGAAGCAAGAAAAGGTTCCCAACCCCACTGTATCGACTTTATGGGAATTAGTGATGTTTCAGGTACGTTTTAGAAGACTTTTTAGGATTAAATTGAGTACTAAGAATGCTAGAAGCTCAGAAATGCTGAAAACGAACAAAGGTCGCGAGTATGAGGTGCCATTACTACTTGGAATCGGGAGATATTTTGACCGGCATCCAAACTTAAATGCCCAAATGTATGGAGAGTAGATTTCTTCAAAAAAATTTGGGAAATTTCAAGCAGTTTTTTGTCCTGGTTGTGTTTTATGAGGATAGGTAAAATTTAGGAAAATCTTCACACGTTTCTTTTGTCTTCCCCACTTATTCGCCATTTGATTGGTCCGTAAAAATGAGGTTTTGGCGATCTCCGGTCATAGGCCACGAGCAAAATTCGGCTAAAACATTTGATTCCTATCTTACTTCGCCATGAAATTAACACCACGACTGCTAGCAACATGAAAACTTATGGTTAAACTAAAGTTTGGTGCTTAATCCCAATTTGGCCTCCAAAATTTCAAATGAAAGAATTTGAATAATTTCCAAAACGAGGCTGTTAATGGAAGTGGTGTATTCTGAAAGTGAGGCAATTCCTTGACACTATGGTGGAAAAGAATATGGATAAATCAATACCTGGCAGTTCCAAAGATGAAGTACCAATTATTGCAGAGTATTGCCTGGTGAATTTACCAACGGTTCTGGATCTTATCCTTTGCAACTTGAATGCAAAAGACTTGAGTTCTGCTTCCTGCGTTTGTTGGTTTTGGCATGACGCAGCCCAGCGGCTGTGGTCAAAGCGTTTGAAATTAGTGACAAAATTAATGTACATGGCGGACGGGGAGCAGATCAATGAGGTAAGGAGTGATAGCACGTTTAGGCCCGTTTGCTGATGCCTCGTTTTTTAGGAGGCGTTAGGAACTCTTGATTACAACTACCGTACTTTCCTGTTTATTTTTCTTTTATTTTTCTCTTTGTTAAACCAGCACCTGTAAGGGGACCAGTATGGAAATAAGGTCAGCTTGACCCTTTAATGCTATACCTGCCACTGTAATTAGGGGTGTTTTACTTTTAATTTTTTAAACCTTAAAGCATTGTATTGTATCTATTTTTTATATTAATTATCAACTTGTATATGTGGCAAATGATACATACATACATACATACACACATACATACATACATACATACATACATACATACATACATACATACATACATACATACATACATACATACATACATACATACATACATAGGCCCGTCGGAAGCGGGGAGGTCAGCCCCCCAATAATTTGCTGAGTCAGGCCCGTCGGAAGCGGGGCTTCAACCCCCCCCCCCCAATAATTTGCTGAAGTTAGTTGATTTTGTAAGTGAAAAAGGCTGTAATGGCCAAGGTCGTAGGAATGAAGATTCAAACTCGTATATGTTCGAGGCACTGTGATCCAGATTTCACGTTTTGTGTAATTAATGTGAAAAAAATGAACTTTTTAGAATCCAACCGAATGCATTTTTTCCTTGTTCTCCATACTCTGAAGCATATAAAATCGCAAACTATTTTCAAATCAAGCAACAGGAGCCCGAGAAATCATTTTTTGAAGTTAGACCTAAATTGGGTAGTGTAAGCTTCTTGCTAGACCGGACAAAGTCACAAAGTAGCATGAACTTTCAAATTTCCATTTCATCGCTTATATGTGCCCAATTTGAATGATCTTTTTTTTGTTTGGTAGATTGAATCTCTTAGAATATGACTTTAATCCGTGGATCAACCATTATGGCCTCAGAATGTGGCAATTTTTTGAAGTCATAATGGCAACCAACTATTGAAAATCACGTTGCCTGAATTATCAAAGCCGATTTCAACAATGAATACAAAAAATCTGTGTTTTAGAAAACTTTGAAAACCTATTTTAAAATGGACTTCAGCCTATTGCTGACACTCTTGCCAAAGGGCTAAGTAGAGGCTCCATGTAAAAAATGTTCGCGATTTTTTTATGGAGTCAAGTGAAGACTGATTTCTTGACAAATTTTGTCAGCAACTGTAATTTCACTGCAGGCAAGGATGGATGCTTGATGAGACAATATTTTCCAACACTTCAAGAACAAGAAGCAAAAACGAAATATTGGTCATTCCATGAATATAATTTTCACGCCTTTCGCGCTTTCTAACGTCATTCATTTGTTTCTTATTTATTAATTCATTCATTCATTCATATGAGCACACATTTTTTGTGTACATTGGGACGTTTTGTCTTAATGTAAGTTTAAATTAGGAAACTGTGAGTTGGGCCTAAGTTGCTACCAGGAGGGTATCGGTTCATATACCAGGGTATCCCCTTGGCTGTCACTAGAGTACTCCCCTCAGCAGCATGTGTCATGTATAATTGGCATTCACTGAATTTGATGCATTGGTAGTACCTGGTTTCATATTTCGCAATTTATGCACGTAAGCATTCTCTAGCCAATCACAATGGAGAACATTTTTCCTTCTTCCATATTTGGCTCAGGCAGAGCATACTGTTAATAAGCCTCCGCCCTAGTTTTCTGATCAGTTCAAGAAAATTTGTTGAAGCAGTCAATAAAAAAAATTTCCCCACCCTCCCTTTCCCTCCAGTTCATTGCATATTCTTTTTTAACAACAACATACTGTATTTCATTTTGATACGAGAATTTTTCATATTCATTCAAAATTCAGTTTTCACTACTTAGGTATCTTAACTGTTGTTTTAAAGTAATTATTTGTAATTGTTGTATTTGTACTGTTATATTGTTAATGTTAGTTTATGGGAGTATAATAATGGTTCTGAGAGAAAGTTCTGCGATGTTTGCATTATATTGCCATTTACTTCACAGACTTGTTTCATTGAAAAACAGCAGAAACCCATAAAACGTAAGGTATAAAATCGTTTCCAGGCCAGGTTTAACTGTTTTTGGGATATTTTCTAGAACAAAATGTCCCTTGTTTTGAGATCCTAGGTCCTAGGATTTTGGTTATAACATACCCTTTTCTCAGTGAAATAATGGATGAGCGTGGTGTCATATCTTTACAAACATTGCATCCACCACCCGGTTCAAACCACTGTGTTACAGTGTGGCACTGTCATGACATACCAGAGAAAATGTTAAGGTATGCAGATTTCAATGCTTGATTATCAAAGTCTATCTCAAATGAGATGTTAGGTGAGATTTCCGAGAACGGAAAAATTCCTCATGGAAAACTGTCCAATTGTTCTATATTCACGGGCATTTTCATTTGACATTGAATTTGAGACGGACTTTGGATGAAATTAACTTTTCTCATTGCTATTATACACAAATGATCGAATTTAAAACTATCCGTCATTAAATCAAATAGGCACTTGTCACATTATTCTGATGAATGAATACAAAAAAGTGAATGACTTGTGAAAACGCGAAAAACCCGAAAATTATTTTCATGGAATGACCAATATTTCCTTTTTGCTTCTTGTTCTTGAAACGATGGAAAATGTTGTCTCATCAAGCATCCATCCTTGCCTGCATTGAAATGACAGTTCTTGACGAAATTTGTCATAAAACCCGTCCTCTTTGGACTCGGTAAAAAAATGGCGAAAATTTTTTACGTGGAGCCTCTACTTGGCGCTTTGGCAAGAGTGTCAGCAATAGGCTGAAGTCCATTTTAAACTAGGTGTTCAAAGTTTTCTGAAACATAGATTTTTTGTATTCAGTGTTGAAATCGGGTTTGATGATTCAGGCAACGTGATTTTCAATAGTTTGTTGCCATTATGAATTCAAAAAATTTCCATGTTCTAAGGCCATAATCGTTGATCAACGGATTAAAGTCATATTCTACAAGGTTCAATCTACCAAACAAAGAAAAGATAATTCAAATTGGGCACATACAAGCGATGAAATGGAAATTTGAAAGTTCATGCTACTTTGTGACTTTATCCGGTCTAGCAAGAAGCTTACACTACCCAATTTAGGCCTAACTTCAAAAAATGATTTCTCGGGCTCCTGTTGCTTGATTTGAAAATAGTTTGCGATTTTATATGCTTCAGAGTATGGAGAACAAGGAAAAAATGTATTCGGTTGGATTCTAAAAAGCTCATTTTTTCACATTAATTACATGGCGTGGATCACAGTGCGAGGAAGCTACCAGAATCTATCAAAAATGCAATATCTTAAGTTGTCATAGAAGTCTAACATTTCAAAACTTTCATGGAAAGACTCCCATAGTTATGATCCTTTGCTTCCGTCAATGGCACATTTTCCATAAATGGGGCGTTTTCCAACGATCTAAAGGACGTGGTCATGGAAAATTTTCCTGGGGCAAGCCCCTGGACCCCCATTTTTACTCGCTTCGCTCACACCTCGTCTCAGCCCCCTAATGATGAATTTCTTTCCGACAGGCCTGTACTCATCAGTGCCACCCATATTTTCTCACAAAATCAATACTGGATTTTCATCTTTTGCTGATCACACCAGTCTTCTTTTTTCTAGTAGAAACTGGTAGAAATGTACAAATTTCGGAGCAAACAGTAAAATCAGAATTACCAATTATTACTGATTGGCTGTTGGCCAACAATCTTTTCTGAAATGTATCAAAATCCAATTTTCCGATCGTAAATCCACATCAAAAAGAGATTGATAAAATCATAGTTCTTAACCCTATCAGGCCTAGGGTATTTGATGCTCTAGGAAGCCAGGCGGGCAGATTCAGCCCCCCTAATGTTTTTCTGTTCTGGAAAACCTAGAGCCTTGAAACTTTGCATGTGCATAGAACATCATATGGTGAACCCAAAAATGAAATCTATTTTTAGATATGTCACGTGACCTTCCCATGACGTCACATTGTTCAATTTTCAAAGTTAGGGTTCAGCACTAAATATTTTCAATCGTTGATTGTGAGAAAACGAAAAGCATTAATGACATCAGTTTAATTGCATTGTATTCTATGTCTAAATAGTATTCGCTCCGTGAAGAAAAATTGATAAAAGGTGATGATGTCATCACACAGGAATACAAAGAATGTGTGCATGCGTAGTGCCAAAATCCGCAAAACCATAGGCTCAAATTAAAAAATAGTTAATTTGTTGGATAGAGCATCAAAAGTAGTATGTATTCCCTTCTTTTCATCATCTTATCACATTAGCTGTAGATTTTATTAGGAATTATCCAAAATTTTACACATACATCTCTCGAAAACTGATCGCGTTTACCCCCTGGAATGAAATTGCTTTTTTCAAAAAATTAAGTTTTGATCGTGACAAGTATAAAAACTAAAAGTCAGAAAGTTTTGGCTTTGTACAGTAAGTGCACTTGGTAAAAATCTACAGACAAAAAACCACTAGGGGGGACTGATTCAGCCCCCCTAGGCTTGATAGGGTTAAGATTGATGATGAAAAACTTGAACAAAAATATTTCACTACAGGTATAGGAGTACTTTCACCCTGAATGACTTAGAAATAATGGTTGGCAAGGAAATGAAGCCTACATCCACAAAGAAAACATTTTTGGGAGTTATGGAATTTAATAAGAATATCAATTCTATTAGTGACATCTATTCAGGGCAACAGTGCTCTATGTACCTCAAAAGAACATGGTACCTCAAAAACATACTGGGTGTCTCAAAAACTTGTTCTACATTGGATTAAATATTGAAAAATAATGATAACTTGAATGGGCTCATGGGAAGATAACCGTGTCCTTAAGATTATGAAAGAATTTTAGAGACCAGAATCATGCAGCTCGGCTGAAAATTCACTGAGTTGCGAGCTTTCAAAGGTAAAAAAATATGCGGCAGGTGAAACCAGAGAACCCCAAATTAGTTATAATGCAAAAATGTTCAAAGATAGAAGAGAAGAAGGTTATACAAAGTCATACCTCTCATTAATATCAGAGCAAACCAAAGAGGACTTTTAAAGTGCCACTAAACGTTCCAGGGATTTTTTTGCCTTTCGACAGATTGATACCACTAGAATATGATAAAACAAAAATTTTTGATAAATTCGAATTCCTTCTGCGGAAACGGGGGCATTTTCGATGCGGTTTCCTACTGCTGCCAGCACCAAAAAGCGTATTGTTTCGGCCTTGTCAAGCACTGTGAGAGAGCCGCACACTATTTTTGATAAGGTTTCGGAAGAGGTGGGTGGTTTAGGCGCTTCTTATGCAGCTTCTGATATGCCTAGGGGCGTCGAGCAAATATCCTATGCGCGGAAAAATATGCGGCAGAAAGGGGGGAAAGATCAAATTTCGGAACTCCTTGACAAAGTTCGCCAGAGTATGTTCATGGCTTGCAATTAAGTCCATCAATACGACTTGTTGTTGCCACTCCACAAACACTAACAAACATGGCAGTATTTTGTACAAATTATGCAGAGTGTACGCCTCTTTGCATTGACACAACGTATGGCATTGGGGAATTTTTTGTTACAACAACGTCTTATAAAAACCTTAAAGTTTTTAATAAAAGTAACCATGAACATCCTTCCTTTCCTGGACCTGCACTATTTCATGTAGATGAAGACGAGTCTGTTTTCAGTTATTTTAGACAAACACTAATATCATTGGAAAATTCTTTCATTTCATTTCATTTCATTTCATTTTTATTTATTTAGGCACGGTAGCCCCGTCAGTCCATGAGAACTGCTTTTCAGGGGGCCGTGGCACAAACGTTACCACTTTACGATTTGATTCTTCTCTTAAAGGTGGCAAGAGATGGTGCCTGTTTAACATCAAGTTCAAGGCTATTCCAAAGCTTAGGTCCACGAAAAGATATAGCCCTCTGCCCATTGTTAGTTTTTCGTAAAGGTATCGAAAGATTAGTTTCGGTGTTTCTGAGTTCCCTGACATTTCGAGTCGACCTTTTTTCAAACAAGCTGGAAAGGTACTCTGGGACGAGACCGTTTAGCGATTTGTACACTGTAGTTGCGGTTTCGCCTCTAATGATGTCGCTTACAGTAGGCCATTTTAAACTTTGTATCAAACCTATAGAAGGGGTATCAAAATTGCTTTTCGTAACGATTCTAGCAGCTCGATTTTGCAACTTCCGTAAGGTTTGCAGCTTGGTCACCCCGCAGCACCCCCATACCGAACAACAGAACCGAAAATGGGGCTCGACGATACCCGAATACATTTTACTCAATGTGTTTTGAGGTAAAAATTTCCTGGAGTATTTCAGAAACCCAATTGCACGAGAAACTTTGGTACGGACATTGCTAATGTGCTCTTCCCAATTTAAGTTCTTATCGATTATCACACCCAGGTATTTTGCTCGGTCTACATTTTCAACTTGAGAGCCTCTAATAAAAAATTTTGGATGATCAACAGTTTTGTCAGTAATTTTCTTAATTTTGGGCTTGGAGCCTACAACCATAGCCTGAGTTTTTAGGACATTCAAAGAGAGTTTATTACCTTGCATCCATAGCTTCAAATCATTCAGTTCACTATTTAGAGTTTGTTCTATGTCTACTAAACTTGAGGAGGAATAAGAAATACTCGTATCGTCTGCGGTCCGTTCTATATATTGGAAGTGACCGAGATCGCGCACTGATAAACGGCACTAAAAATCATTTTCTCATTGCAAAAAGTTTATTCTGCAAGAAGCACGTTGAAGATGACATCAAACGTAAATTCACAGCCATTCACCATTTGACTGGACCGGTAAAAAAACAATAATGGAAGACATTTTCGGATCGGAAACACTACAAATCAAGGGCTTAATTGATTGTGAAGGTGAGAAGTCATTTGATGAACTATGTAAGTGGGACGTACCAAAAGTGGGATGGACTTGAACTTTCTTGTGGACAGTCGATAATGCCTCAATTTGCTAAATATTTCAAAAAAAACATTGAGAAAGATATGCGTGAGGGTATGATTTTGGGTAAGAGAAGGTCAGCAGGGCTGGGTGAAGATTTTTTTTACAACAGCCAACAATCAATAAATTATCGCTTCAAAAACAAGATACGTGAGCACAAAGCTACAAGTGAGACTTCAGGGAAGCCAGCAAAAAAATGTACCTTTTCTGAAGCCATGAACATTTACAAGAAAATGTTGCAAACATACCAGAGAAATGCAGAGAGAGCCCTTATTGGGATAGGACCATACATCTTAGCCCCAAATTATGAAAATTTCTATGTTCAAATCAATCAATGGATACTGCTGTCATCTGAAGCTAAAAATCGCCAAATAAACCTTTTCAACAAAGCATCCCCCAGCAACCCTTGTGAACAGCAACGTAAAACTGCAGAGTCAGATATTTCGGATGAAAACACTTCTGGCTCTCATGCACAAGCTAACGATTCAACTTTTCCACCCAACCCCAACCCAACAGAAAATAATGAATTATTTGAATTTTCCATGAGTGGCCTTAGTGAAAACTATAAGGTAGACTGGAACGGAGCGAAAGCAATAATCATCAACAAACATCTGATCAAATCACCATGGGTGGATGATAGCTACATTGTCAAGTCCGATTCCAACCCAAAAAATCCAAATTCTGTTTCTTTTACCAAGGCTAGGCATTCTGTCAAATGTAGTTGTCCACGTTTCCAGTTCCACTCAATCTGTAAGCATGCTATAGCAGTTGCATTTACGGAGGGATTTGTAGAAAATTTTGTCAGAAAATGGGGTCCAAACCTCTCCAGACAGATGCAACCAACTGTCCCTCCTAGAACTGGGCTAAAAAAGAATGAAAGGGGGCAAAGAAAGCAAAACCCTGTCCAACATCGCAATATTCAAGGCTATTGGGACAACTTAAGTGCAGGAAATCATAGTCCTACTGATGAGCAATTAAATGTAGTCTTTCTGAATACAACCAGGGCCACTACATGTTACGGATGCAAGGGTAAATTTAGGAGTTCTAGTGATGTAGGTTTAGGCATAGTTCCCCCAGTGCCATATGACATTGTCTTGACGCGAAGGGAGCGCCGCATATTTACTCAGGCTGGAACAAACACCATACGGATAGCTAAGACACCTGAAAATGTATACTATCACGCACAGAAGCGCTGTTTAAGGGAAAAGATTTCTGATATTTCTCCGATGATGTTTTGCGCCAATGAGTAGGTAAGAGCAATGCTGAACAATGCCCACAAAAATCTGCTGCGCACTGAATTCAGGTTTGATATCCACTGAGAACATGTTTATGTAACAACGTGTTATATTTGCTACAAGAAATAAGATCATCCATTTGCTGTTCCAGTGCTTGGCAACAGTCTGGATAGAAACAAGTCATTTGCAACCTCATTGAATCTCTAACTTATTACAATTCTCATTGCAAATATTTGCTAAATTTAGATGTGGAAAATTTCGAAGTGAAATCCGACACATGCAAACTTTTCTGGAAGCCAAGCCATGACAAAAGGTACTTGGTGATCATTCAAGTTTTCCTGCACTATCCACAAGTGGTGGGGAAAAATAGGTTAAAAATTGACAGATACCTCTCTTCCAAATTTTTCTTGATGATGCCAAGGACAATGTTTTGATAGAACAATTCCAGTTTCCTCTCTTGGAAGGAAACCGGAGCTGTTATATCAAAACATGGTCGTTGGGCAAACACTCAACACTGAAGTACCAACAGGAGTCTGTTTAGCCTCACGTTGTTGTTGTTGTTGTTACCTGCGGAGGTCAGACGTTCATTTTAAGCGCTCTTAAAAATTCTTGTTTTATTGCGAATTCATTTACATTTCAAATGGAAGCAGACATTGAAACAGTCCTGGAAGCTACAGAAAGTCTAAGGAGTTCAAGCAAGGGAAGACATTTGGATGCTGTAGCTAGTTTCTGCTCGGCGAAACATGGTTGGGACAGAACAAAGACACACGCCATCTTGGATCAAGCAGTATGCGATGGAAAATTGTACACAACCATGTCCCATAACAAAGTTTCTTATCGCATTCAAAACCAGGAAACCATAGACACTGAGAATGAAGATTTAAGCAGAACATCTGAAATGGATTTTGAACTACCAACATCAGGGGAATATGTCAGCGTCAACGATTTTAAAAGGCTCCAAGTAGAGCTCGAGGAATTCAAAAGATTTTCACATGGAGAAATCCTATCACTCAAGGCTCAAATTGCAAATAGACCAAGTAGTCCCCCTCAACAAACGAGGGTAGACCCCTCTGAAAAGGATAGGGAAGCATTGCTTGGATGCCTTCAAGACCGCATTATCTCTTTGGAGCGGCAGCTATGTGACAAACAGAAAGTTATTGAATTTTTACTGGAAGGGCCTAGATTGCAAACCAAAACAGTTAATGGTAACAAAGGCTGCTTGGACGATGAAACAAGATTCATTCCCAGTGGAATACAGAAATTGCAAGAAACAAGGGAGCCAAATGTAAATTCAATGAAGACAAAGAGACTGCCTAAAAACGAAGAAGCCCAAAGAAAACAAACTGAACAGATATATGTACAAGTTGGGAAGACATCCCCAAAGCCCAAGGGCAAAGGTCAAAAGTCAAAAGTCTCAAATTCCCCACTATCAAGGGACAGTACAAAGTCGACAAATAGAAATACTTCAGCGTGGGGAAATCGCTTTTCTATTCTGTCAAGTGATGATGACGAGTCAAGCAATTTGGAAACACTCGAAAACCAAGCTCAAAGTTGCAGTACAAAAGGTAGCAACGTGAAAACGACGAAGGATGGTAACACAACAAAAGTGAATCAAAGGAACAGAGAGTCGAAAAGAAACAAAAAGAACATTCTTATTATTGGAGATTCTATGGTTAAGCACTTGGATGGGAGAAAGTTGAAAGGATCTTTGGGAAATGGGCAGAATGTTTACGTTAAATCCTTCAGCGGAGCAAATACAGAAGACATGGCAGATTATTCAAAGCCACCCATGAAAAGGAACCCTGACGTTGTCATCCTTCATGTTGGGACAAACTCACTGGGAACGAACAAGCCACCTGAAGATATTGCGAATGAAATCAATGACCTGGCAGTTGATTTAAGAAATGGAGAAAATGAAGTTGTTGTGTCAGCTATCATACCTCGAGGTGACGACTTAGCATTAAACGAGAAAGGCAAGGTTGTGAACCAAGAATTAAAAGCACTGTGTGAAACCAACGATCTCGATTTCATCGACCATCAAAATATCGACGAAACGAAACATTTAAATGGAAGTGCATTGCACCTGAACAGAATGGGCACAGTCCTTCTTGCCAATAACTTCACAAAATATCTTAAAGCGCACTGATGTAATGATGGGACTCGATCTAATAAGCACACAGCTAAGTACATTTCTTCTATTTTAGAAAATGAAGTTTCCCATGAAATTGCTAATTCCGACGCTGAAGATATAAATTCCCTCACTAAACTTTCGACTATTAGGCATAAGAATAAAAGAGGCCTAATTCTGGCACATTTGAATATAAACTCAATCAGAAATAAACTAGAGGATCTTAAATTCCTGGTTGCAGAAAATGTTGATATTCTGGTAATTTCGGAAACCAAATTAGATGAATCCTTTCCAACAAGTCAGTTTTCAATTAATGGTTTCAAAAAACCCTTCCGTTACGATAGAAATGCAAACGGTGGAGGGATTCTGGTGTATATCAGAGATAAAGTTCCAGCGAATGAAATAAAACAGATGAACATTGCCAATTCAATTGAATGTGTACTAACTGAAATCAATGTGGGCAAGAAAAAATGGGCATTGATCAGTACCTACCGCCCCCCTTCTCAATGTGAAAAATTTTTCTTTGAAGAGATGGGAAAAGTACTGGACCAACTTGCTCCTCGATATGAAAACTTTGTGATCGTTGGAGACTTAAACTCGGAAGAAACGAATTGTGAAATTAGCAATTTCATGGATGTTTATGGATTGAAAAATTTAATAAAAAGTCCTACTTGTTATAAATCTGTTGACAATCCCTCTTCGATTGATATGTTTCTAACGAATAAAGCCTCTGGTTTTCAAAATACTACAACAATAGAAGTGGGGTTGTCAGATTTTCATCTTATGATACTAACAGTGTTAAAGAGTGGTTTTGTTAAAAAAGGTCCAAGAATTGTTACATACCGAGACTACAGTACATTTGATCCCATAAAGTTTCGTAGTGACCTTCAAAGCAACTTAGCTAAGGACAACGAAGAATATTCAGTATTTGAAAATTTTAATTCTGTAGTCGAAGAAGTGCTGAATAACCATGTACCTTTAAAACAAAAATATTTACGTGCAAACGATGCACCTTTCATGACAAAAACCTTGAGAAAGGCGATTATGCTTCGTACGCAGTTACGTAATAGATTAAACAGGCATAATACCTCTGAAAATCGGAAGGCTTTTAAAAAACAACGAAACAAGTGTGTGAAAATCTTGCGGCAGGCAAAAAGATCGTATTATGGAAATCTGGATATGAACTCTGTTACTGACAATAAGAAATTTTGGAGAACTGTAAAGCCACTTTTCACTGACAAGGTACAAACCTCCTCGAGTATCACACTCGTTGAAAATGAAAAGTTAATTACCAATGACAATGAAATAGCTGAGATCTTTAATGAATTTTTCACTAATATTACAAAGACAATTGATATTGCCCCTAGTGAATGCACAGTTGTTCCGACAGACCACTTGTTGGACCCTGTTGAAATTGCTGTTGAGAAATTTAAATATCATCCCAGCATTCAAAAGATTAAGGATAAAGTAAAACATAACTCATATTTTGACTTCCAACCAGTTATCATGAAGGCAGTCATTGATCAGTTATCGAGTCTAAATCCAAAAAAAGCATCTACAGTTAAAAGTATTCCTGCTAGGATATTGAAAGAAAATCAAGACATATTTGCACCGCTGCTGACGAAAATTTTTAATAATTCATTGCTCCAGAAAATATTTCCTGAAGATCTAAAGTTAGGAGACATAACATCACTATTTAAAAATGATGAAGCCACAAAAAAGCGAAACTATCGACCTATCACAGTTCTGTCTGCTTTATCAAAGGTCTTTGAACGACTTCTATGTAGCCAGATGGTTGACTTTGCCGATACATTTTTAGTTCCCTACCTATGTGGCTTTCGGAAAGGTTTCAATACGCAGCATGCTTTATTAAGATTAATGGATACCTGCAAGAATTCCCTAGACAAAAAAGGAGTGGCTGGTGCTTTACTAATGGATCTATCAAAAGCATTTGATTGCATAAATCATGAGCTACTGATTGCGAAATTAAGCGCTTATGGATTTTGTAAAGATGCTCTGCTGATGATTTATAATTATTTGTCTGGTAGAAAACAGAGGGTCAAAGTTAATGGTTCATTCAGCACTTGGAGAGAAACCTTTGCAGGTGTGCCACAAGGATCAGTTCTTGGACCTCTTCTATTTAATATATACATCAACGATTTATTTTTCATGGTGACGGATACTGCAGTACGTAACTTTGCTGATGATACGACTATCTTTGCAGCTGACAGTCAATTGGAAAGAGTTTTAGAACGATTAGAAACTGATGCTCTTGTTTTATCAAGGTGGTTTCCAGAAAACTTTATGAAATTGAACGAAGGGAAATGTCATCTGCTAACTTTTGGGACAAAGCAAGACGATATAAAGATCACAATTGGAGAGGCTATTGTTGAAGAAAGCTCTGAGGAGAGATTGCTAGGAGTGACAATAGATAAAAATCTGAATTTTAAGAGTCACGTCTCGAATTTATGCAAAAGAGCTAGCCAAAAAATGCATGCACTTGCTAGAGTATCTCCTTTCATGGACCCTGATAAATTGCGTCTCCTAATGAACAGCTTTATAAAGTCGCAGTTCAGCTACTGCCCTTTAATTTGGATGTTCCACGACAGGGGTCTGAATTCAAAAGTGAATAAAATCCAAGAAAGAGCACTCAGAATTGTGTATAAAGACAGTCATGCTGACTACGAAACTTTGCTGAAATTAGATAATGCAGTATCCATTCACCAACGCAATCTACAGTACTTGATGATAGAAATATACAAAACCAAAAATAACTTAAATCCTAGTTTCATGAGTGAGATTTTCGAGGCAAGAGATGTACAATATGACTTGCGAAATAAGAATTCCCTTGGTATTCCAAATGCCAGGACAACTTCTTATGGAATAGAAACTGTGAGATATTTAGGCCAAAAACTGTGGCAAACATTACCTCACAGAATTAGAGAGTCCCAGTCGTTGACAGCTTTCAAAAAAGAATTAAGAACCCACAACATAGGATGTGACTGTAGATTGTGTAGAACCTTTATTTCTGGATTAGGTTTTATTTAGCTTGTAACATATGTATATTCATTTATTTAAATTTAGATATTACTTATAGATAGTTGGCATTAATTAGCTTTTACGGAGCTATTGAATCAAGCCAACTTTAAACAAATTATTTATTATTATTATATTATTATATATTATTATATTATTATTATTATTATTATTATTATACGACAAAGTCTCAGATATCGCAACAGCAGCAACAATAATAACAACAGCAACGACCACTAACATGTTAGGCTAGGGTCTGTGCACTCTCAATAGAATGTGCCGCAGCGGACACCCGCAGCGGACACCCGCAGCGGACAACAACAATGTCACACTCCTGAAAGACGCATGATACGCGAGATGTAACGATAACACTCTATCCATTAAAAATGTTTTCATGGCCTTAAAGAATTCTTAAAAAATGCAAGTTTAAATCAGGAGATTGTTACATAATACCTACAGATGCAAACAAATAGAAAAAGCTAATAACTGGAAGAGTTAAAAAGGTAACCATCTGCATCATAAAAGTGTCCAGATATAGAATTAATCAAAAGTTGGGTTTCCCATTTAAAATGACGTCTTTTGTTTGTATCCAGACTTTCATTCCCGCTCAGATGATGTAAATGCAACAGCAGAAAAACGCCACGGTCAAAATTTGTTTAGCGATGTACATACTCTTTACAAGAAACTGCACATGGAACATAACTCTCAACAACTCACGTAAAAAAGGAAGTTCCTGTGCCTGATCCTATAATCGCTCCAGTTCCGGAATACTTGAAGGGTAGTTTTGAAGAAAAAACGGGGAAATGGGTAGCCTACGCGTAGACACGCGTAGGCTAGGAAATGGGGGGGGCATGAGGGTGACAAAGCCACACAAGGCCTAAGGCCATATGGTTTTTCCAGCTGTCGTGACATTTGCATTAGCTAATTTTGCATTGCGGGTGGGGGTGATGAGGGAAACTTTTACAATTGATCTGAAATTTGTGAATGTTTTCACTTCGTAAATCAACATTGCAAGCATACAATGGGTGCTCCTGGTTGAGCGCTTTTATATTTGCATGGAAAGTTATTCGATGATAGAACCTTTACATATTCAAAAGGAAAACGCGCTAATGAGTCACTACAGAAATGATACAGGCGTAGACAAGCAATAAACAACATTTGTAGGCCACAAATACAGGCCAAAAGTTTAATAACTTGACAGAAAATCAAGAAATACGAATGTGCAAGTTGGTGTAGTTTTGAAATACTGCATGCACCAAAATTTTCACTTGTTCAAAAAATGCGTCAGACTACGAGATGTTTTCCCAACAAAGGATCCTAACGGATTTTTTATGGATCTTTCATGAAAACAAAAGGAAATTTTCCAAAACTGTGCGCGATTTTTAGATGCCCCTCGATAAAATCGACTGATAACTTTTAGTACTTTTATTGTGATATCATTGTGTGAATATCATTTTGTAAATTCAGGATGAATATCATTGTGTATCGAGAGATAAATGAATCAGATAAATCACATGGAAAGATGTATGATATGTTATGAAACATCTTGAAATATGTTTTAAACTTACCCCACAGTTGTTTCTCTTCGCGTGTGTTGTTTTCTCAACGATTCGTGCTTCTATGTGGAACTTGATCAGTTGATGGATGTTCCGTGCTATTGCAGTGCTTCCTGCCGATGTTTGGCGTCACGCAGATCAACACCAGTGATCAATCAGTGATAAATGCCTCAAGTAAACAAAGCCAGCATTCCGTGAAGAAAATAGAAAGCGGTCAGAGGCCCTGCAAATCCATTGGCCACTTTCGCACGCCACTGATCTTGCAGTGGGACCCGCGTCTTATCGGACCTGCCGGACCTGCGGGACCTCCATTTTACAGAAGCCGTCGTTTCAACAACAAATTCATTTGCTAATATCTCCGCCCAGGGTTATCTGATTTTATCTCTGTTTGTTTTGATTAATAGAACTACTGGGTGTCCCAGAAAAAAACGCAACATATTTGAATAATTCTATTGGAAGCTGTTTCATACTTGTTAGCAAACAATTATTTTTATTGAAATCTGCAATTATTAGAATAAATTTTGATATGTTTTCCATTATTTTTGGTGACTTGGTTGTAAAGTTAAAAATCAGCAAAGTTCAAAATTGCTTTCAGGTCAAAACCAGAGCTGCTACATCAACAATAGTTGATTGAATTGTCAAATTATGAAAAATGACAGTCTTAGCAATTACCATAGATTGTTGACAAGCGCTCAAGCACGACAGTTGATTGAACACTGAACAGATACTTGAATGAAGATTTCCGTCATGACGAAGTTGCTTTTTCTAATATGGCTAGGCCATTCTTGCAGTTATGCTTTCAATTGGAAATGAACAATGAGTGCTCCCTCAAAACTAGATAACTCATAAATCATTAAAGGATCTCTTTTGTCACAGTTTCTTGATCAGATTATGTGCTAGTTTGTAATCATGTAAAGTTGCAGATAATGCGACGCTGGTAATTTTGCAGTATGCTTTGCACTAGTTTGGGAGGTCTGGTTTTGCCATGACAGCAAATTTTGAGCTTGTCGATTTATAACTCTGCAACCAGGCCACCTAAAATTCTGAAAAATATCTCAAAATTTAATCTAACTATTACAAATTTCGAGAAAAATAATTATCAAAGTTTTAGTTTGAAAAAGCTTGAGTTAGAATACTTTAAATCTGTTGCGTTTTTTTGGGACACCCGGTATATATGCCCTTCGTTAGGGCTGTTATGCCCTCAACCCTGAAATAGTCCTGCATTGGAGGACAAAACATTGGTATCTAATATATATTTCTAAATTTTGCACATATTTGCTGTTGTCCTTTGTCGCATTGAGGTACTCCTGCTCTCAAATTTAAAATTGGTCACTTCGTTCAGATTCTGCAACCAATTTTCTAAAAAATTCCCTTTGAGAAACCTTAAAAAACGTGCTCAACTTACAAGCAAATTTTCTTGTGTTAACAAACAACACAGCGATGACTTTTAGCACGCTTTAGCACATGCTTTCCTCTTGGCAGGTTGAAAGTCTTCCCCCTAGGGTATATAACTTATTCAGGGGGATTCAATTCTCTCAAGAGGATAAAAAACATGAACACATCCAAGTGTCATTATTGCTAGGAAAGAGAACAAAGGGAAATCTTGTTTGGTGTTTTCACTTGTTTTTGCAGGTCTTTGACAGGGGGATTCTGCAGAAAATCTCCTATTTCAATAGCAAAGACCTGATTCGTTTCGACCGCTGTGCAAAGTGCTTTCTGCGCCTGCTCAAGCTGCCAAAAACAGAAAGGTGGGAGGGGGTGAACTTTTTGGGGACTGCACGCAGTTGTGGCGGAATCTATTGTGATCCAGGCCTCTTGAGACGCGGTTTGGGATCAGGCGCATGCGGAAAGTGTTCAGAAGGCAAACAAGCATGGCTGAAAAAATCACTGACCTTGGAAAGCTTCGATAAAGATTGATTATTTAACTTTATTTTCCTTGGGATGGAGGCGATATTTATCAAGAAAAATTCGAAATGAAGAAAGGCTTTTTTTGGAAAAACGGCTCGCTGCCGCAAGCTGAGCGTTGGTGGATATAATCTGCAGAATATGAGCATCATTTTGAGACAGGTAAGTATTCCTAAAAAATTGGCCTTGTGTTACTTTTTTTGCCATACAGTTGGGTCAGTTTTGAAGGGCAAATAAATCACTTGTTTGTTTACATGTAAATAATCAGCTCATAGGGGGCTCTACAAAATGAATATTCCGCGGAAATTTTTATAACTGTCTCGTCAGGGCCTATAATTTCATGAATCGTCTTCCGATCATCTATCCTGGTACATCATGTCCACAAAAATTTTTATTTTCTTGTAACAGGTCATTTTCTGAGGACAAAGACAAAAATTTAGAGACCTTCAACAACTGAAAATTGCAAAAGATCTAGTCGTTGCCGCAAAACGAAACTATCACCACTGCGTTGGTGAGATGTTCAGCTTCAAATTTCTCAAACCGGTTTTGGTCGAAAAATTGGCTAACATTGATTATTTTTGCGTTTTTGTTTGTGAACATCACTTGAAGAAACTGCGACATTCATGCCTAGGCCATTCTATTGTCTTAGCATTTTGCTGTTGTTTGTCCCTTGATGGCCTTTTGTTTTTCTGTCCTGCCTTTTCACTTAAAATTTCCGGATGTTTTGCTGCCCTGCTGTGTTGTTTCATCATATTTTAGAAGGACTATTTGTCTCTTCAATGTATTGAAATAATATTAGATTGCATTTTATAACTTGTTTTATTGCTTTGAGTTCATATTTGGATACAAAGCCAAAATGCAAGACTTATTTTTGATTGATTGATTTATGAACTGCCCCAAGTTTGATGGCTGCGTACCAAGAAAGCATGTTCAGTTGTTTCACACATTTTATCAATAATATTTCTACAAAATTGTGTTTGTCCATTGCCATTTGTCTAAGTTTCTAATTTCTCCATTATTATTTTCAGATACTGTAACATCAAATCACATTTTGTTTGAATGTGTTTGGTCGTGATAGAGCACCTGCAAGTTGCAAATTTTTGGCTGGATGACTACTACTATGTAACCTTACAAGATTTCCAACACATTCCCACAGAAGAATGAACACTGTTTGAATAGGATGGATTCTAGGAAATCTGGAGTGATACAGACTTGCATGAATATTGCCAAGTATTTAAAACAATTTAAGGAATTTCAGATTGATTTCAGTGCTAGCACCACAGCGGGGACTGGGGGACTTTTCTCCCCCATTCCCAGAAGTTGGAAAAAGTTTTCAAAGACAACTGGCAGAAAATTAATTAGGCATATCTTTAGATTCAACAATCAATTCAAGAAATCCCCCAACCCACTTCTTTCACATTTTTCAGTGCTGGTGCTACCACTGATTCATTTCTTTCCTGCACCAAATTTTTGAATGATTCTGAATAATTTGATGATGTTGAATGCAATGTAGAGCCTTGAGGGATGTTTTCTGTGACTACTTTCTAATTATTGTTGATCTCCTTGTTTGAATTCCTCAGCTTACTATGAAATAGTGAGATCCTATACATCTGAAATATTCTACCATTTGTTGCAAAGATCCAGAATAGACAATTACATTCAAGATGGAGGGGAGGAACCCCAGGGGGGTTATCCCTAACTTTCAATATGGGGTCCATGCCACTATTTCCTTGCTGACCCCAAATATTGAGCTTAACATTTTGGGACCCCAAATATTGACTCCAATTGTTTGGAGACCCTCACCAAATTCCATGATTCTTCCTTTTTCAGATTTTTGGACCCTAAATATTAAATTTTTGTCCATGTTGTAACTCACAGACCCCAAATATTGATTTATGTAAAATTTCAGACCCCAAACATTGGCATGGACCTCCCCCTATTGGAAGTTATGAAGTACCCCCCCCACTGGGGGAGGAACTTTTTACCAAGAAACATTGTATTCCAAGCTTCCTGGCTCCCAAAAAACAATTTGTGGTACAAACAGGCACCATATGGTACCTATGCAAAAAATTGGTACTGAGTCTACCCCAACAGGATCTCATTGCTTTTTGGAGCCAATCATCTGTGTGACAGTGTACTTTGATACAAACCAGTTACACTATATTTTAAGTCTAAATCAGTTGTTGAGGTAAGGTGCCACTGTCCCCATTCAAGAAGAGGACTTGGCTTTCTAATTGGTGCCCAAACGTTGGCAAAAAGTGCACCCAGAATTGTGAAGGTAACCCACTTTTAGAATCTTCTTTGGACCAAAATGAAGGGGAAGTATCAAATGAAACCATTTAACAGAAAATCCTAATTCATTTTGCTAGCTGTCATCAAAAACATTGGCATTCAATTATTGGCTCTTGAAGTTTGGCTTGCCTGCATCCACCACTAGCCTAGATGTTTCTGGTTGGATTTGAAAGGGGCCTTGGATGGAAACTTAAAACTGATTGATAACAATTCTTGCTGGAATTTGTGAAATAAGGGATAAATAATCACTTTGATATCAGATATTCATTGCAATCATTCTCTGTTTATCACGTCAGCTGATTTAATCCGATCTTTGTACTGTCGTGATTATCACGTGATCACTTCACCTCGTATCCATGACGCTTCTGCGCGCGCATAAAAAACGAATCTGCCTCTTGCTTATTTCAATGGGAAGGAATGACTGATTAAAGCTAGGTAGATTACTGAAACTAATTTGACATATTGGGAATAAAACGAAACGGTTTTCAATATCATTGCTTTGATATTCAGGGAGCAGGATTTTTCAAATGCCAGGTGTTTTTACTGATTCACCCGGTAGTATGACCAGACAATCACATGTTTCTTGCTTTATATCACTCTCCAAGCTGCATGTATAACTCAGATATCTACTGCATATACTAGCACAATGCTGGAAAGGTGTACCCAGTCCTAAATTTTAAATTTCAAAAGAATTTCAAACAAATGATGACTATTTAGTGTCTTGCTTCACAGCATCTTTTGCCATTCCTTTTGGCAATGATTGAACAGCAACAGAGTCTATGTCACAAGCACTAATACCATAACTTGTCAGAATATCTGAAACAAGGTAAAATGCCTTGGAATAAAATACCATTCAAATTAAACCATAACTATGAGTAATCATATTTAATTGCTACCGCGCACTTCTGCTACTCAACTGAAAACAATGCCTTCAAAAAGTCTTGGTTAATTCATTTTGGAATGATGTAAAGCATGCCAACTTCTCTAACAAAATCATTGGAGCTGAAATGCTTCATCAAGTCTAGGTAGGTAGGTATTTATATTTAACGTGGCTAGCCCGCGAAAGTCTGAGAGACTTATTTCCAGCAGGGGCCACGAATGTTTTACCATCAGTCCACCGCAGCTACCCGCCACAGCTACCAGATTTCCCTCACATGGCTCTGGTCGACCCGGGCTAGTGTTACGGACAGCGACCAAACTTTCCAGCGTGGGATTTGAACCTACGGCCGTTCTGACCTTTGATTTACGAGTCAGACGCCTTAACCACTCGGCCACACGCTCACCTCTTCCATATGGATGTGTCTGTGAATCCATATGGGCTTACTGCTTCCTGTAAAAGAATTTAATAAATCCATCAAGGAGAGCAGCTTGCTATGATAATGGCCATAGTAGTTTTTGTGTTGAAATGACTTCCAGTCAGTAATGAAGAGTTTATAAATTTATGCTCAGTAAAGACAGTACAGAAGGCAATGACAGCCCTTACAACACACATGGTAACAAATCCAAAACAAGATTCACATGTGACAAAATTCAACTTTCTTCTAGGTGTAGATTCATCTTTCATCTCATTCTCTCTCAAGAGCTTCTTCTTCACCTTCCACATTTAGCATTTACATGTCAATCAAATTTTTGAGCTTGCACTTTCAACTTTCATAACTTGAAAACAATTTATAAGGGCTTAGGCCCTTCACTGAAGGCTTCAGTTGTAGAGCTTGCTAACTATAGTAGGCCCTACAAAAGGTGACCGTACACGCACAGCTCAACGTAGCTCAACGAGATTTTGCAATAAAATTGTTTATTGGGGTATAGTCAAGGTATTTATCAAACACTGAAACACGGGATCACACGTGGAAGTAGACTTTTTTTAGCAAAGCGTGACCAGAAACAGGCCCTGAAATGAGAGGCGCTCGATTGAGCCTGAGCGCCTCCATGCTCGCCTTGAAAATCCTAATAGCTCGATTGTTCAAGCACCTTAGAGGGGAAAATAGCTGCAAATTCTGCCAGTCTGCCGGTGCTGACTTGACTATATGGCAGAATTATAGCTGTTCTTGAACAGCTATAATTCTGCCATATAGTCAAGTTAATGTTATCAACAAAGAGAAGCAGGTAACTAAAGCTTTGTGTAAACTTTGCAGGAGGCATTCCAAGGCTGTTCCATCTTATTCAACATGCAGCCTAGCTCATACGGCAGTGCTAGCCTTCGTTTATTTTGTTTGATTCTTTTTTGATGATTGATGTGATTTTGACGGAAAATTTTCAGACGAAACAGTAACTGTAGCTCTATTTTCAGAACTTTCCATTTGTTTCCCTGGTTTCCCACAAAGACAAAAATAATTTAGGAGCTTGATCAAGCACCTAAATAATTGAGGAGCTTGATCTACCAAGTACCTAACTTTTGCTCATTTCAAGGCCTGACCAGAAAAGCTGCGATGTAACCCTCGGCCTAAATGCGATCCAAACAAATAATTCTACAAAGAATGATATGAGCATAAAAACATATAAAAAAGTAGGCAATAATGAGCAAAAAGCCATAAAGAACTTAATCAGCAAAAAATTGAACAATCTCTTACCTTTAGATACGGATCCGCGAGCATTTATTACCAATGCTTCTGCTACGATCTTGCCGATCCATCCATCTTGAAATGCGTTATCAATAGCACAGGGGAACAAAGAGTGCGCATTCATGATCGCGCAATGCAGCTCAATGTGCGTTTCGCATCCCTACTATTTATCCCTGAAGCTGACTTTGAAACTTGAGTGGTTGCGTTTTGAGCAGTATTGCAGTTACCGATGTCTTTGGTTTGTTAAGCTACAGGAAAGTGACGAAGAATACTACAGCTTCGTGTATACCAACAAGGAAATCGAAAAAATTGTACAAACAATGCCAACCGAAACTACATTTTCTCACAACATTTGAAGTTCATTGCTCACACCTCCAGATGTCCCAACACGGCTATCACAAAAAAATGTTGTTCGCAAAGCCAACTCGTAGGTATAACAGAGACGATTGGTTGAAGATAGGAGAGCCATTAGGTGTGACACCGGAGCAAGCGATTAGAACGACACAGGCAAGAGGAGAAATCGCCGAACTAGTCCATCATCGGTTTAGTTCGACTCCGTGACGACATCGACGTCAATAGGAGGAATACGCAGGTAACAGGTAGGTTAGCAGTGGATGAAGATTTTCTTTGGAACGACTTTAACGTCAGCCCTCGCTTAATAACGTCATGACAGCCTGCAGCGTTGGACAGAAATACTTCTGAAATTTGTGCTTGTTATTTAGGATTTCGGGCTTAATTTTCCCACCATTTGAATCTATGATTTCCCACCAAAATCAAGGTTGTTGTTGTTGTTGTTGTTCATTTACTAAAATTCGATATTTACATAGTTAACAATATATACAATATATACAAAGTTAACTAATCTAAATCGAATGAAAGTAAAGTGTTAAAAAAATCTATTGTTCAGTAAAAGTAAAACTATAGCAGGCACTATATTTGCATTCTGGGCCATTCCATTGCTTTATCATAAGTTTGAAGCTTTTCAAGTTTTCTGCAGATTTCATTTTGTTTGGTAAGCAATTCCATATTTGAGGTCCAACGGACTCTCAAGACTATTAGAACCGAAAGTTACTTGATTTGGTCTTATATGCTTTAAGTCATAAGGCTTCCTGGAGGAATAACGCGACGATCTAAGTTTAAAGAAATTTTTCATAAATGGTGGATTTAGATCATTCATCGTTTTGTAAATTTCAATGCAAAGAGTTCTTTGACGCGAGACTTGCATAGTACATCTTCCTGATTTTAGGAGCAAGTCATTATACGAGCTCTTATGATCATTATAAAGAAACCTTAGTGCACGCTCTTGTAACTTTTCAATTTTCTGAAGCGACTTCATAGAAGAAAAATACCAAACCAATGGACAATAATTGAAGTGAGAGTAAACAAAGCTTTGTACAAGTACCTTTTTTGCTCAAATCCAATAAATGATCTTAACCTTTTCAGAACGTTAGTTGTGCCGCAGCTTTTTTTACAAAGGTTTGATATGTGTGTATCAAAATTCAACTTATTATCCAGGGTTACTCCCAAAAGTTTCACAGTTTCTCCTGATTTGATAGCATGACCTTGAAAGCTTATATTTTGTCCAGCAGTATTTTCCCGATCTTTTCTAACCAGCAGAGCATGAAATTTATCGGGGTTTGCAATCATTTCGTTTCGGTCTAGCCAACTTAGAGCGACATTGGTTTCATTCTCCAAAACCCTGACGAGATCGGGCATAGTTTTGGAAAAATATGAAAGTGTATTATCATCAGCATAGTTATGTAGGGTTGCCTGCTTTATAAAGAGAAAGAGGTCATTTATGAAGAAATTGAATGAAATTGGACCAAGTACGGAACCCTGTGGAACTCCTGATACAACATTTTTAAAGGAACTATTTGAATTATTTATCCGGACACACTGTTTCCGACGTTTTAAATAGGAATAAATAAGAACTAACGCGTTTTCATCAAAACCGTATGCATGTAATTTTGCTATGATTAGAACATGTGGAATGCAGTCAAAAGCCTTTGAGAGATCCATGAGGATAGCACCTACCACGAAATCTTTGTCAAGTTTTTCCCTCCAATCTTCTACTAGATTTATCAAGACATGTTGTGTGCTGTATGATTTTCTGTAAGCCGAGATAAATATAGAGAGCGTTTTATCTAGATGTGAGATGAGCTGCTGTTTTAGGGCTTTTTCGTATATTTTTGAAAAAGTATTTAGAACACTAACTGGACGGAAATTTCTTTCAGCAGGGCGATTTGATTCCCCTTTGTCCAAGGGGTATACCGCCGCTTTTTTTGCATTTTCAGGAAATCCGAAATTACGTATACTGCAGTTGATAGCATTAGTTAATGGAACTGTTAGCTCATTAGCAGCAAGGGATACTAGTTTTGGTGGTATTTGATCAACACCTGTAGATTTTTTCCATCCAAGCTTTTTAACAAAAGTGCAACATCTCGAGCTTCCTCTTCGTTGACAGAAAAGATTTCAAAATTGCGATCTGGGTTTTGTACGATGGCTAAAACACTTGGATGGTTCTTGTACTTTTTTAAGATCAATCTAACTATATGCCTATCATCATCAATGTCTGTTGTATCAGCAACACCACAAGGTTTCTTACCACTAGTGTTCTCTACAGTATTTACATAGTATTCATTAAGAAGTTCACTCAAATCTTGATCGTCAGTTATGATTGTACCATTTTTTTACTATTGATATGTCTGATCCAACTAGAGCACCTTTATTTGATAAAAATGGTTTGACAAGATCCCAAAAAGCTTGATCAGATAACAGCCCATTTTCGGTTGCTTTTTTGAAATGATTTTTGATTACTTTTCTCCGTATTGAAACACATTTGTTACGCTGCTTTTTAAACTTTGTCTTATTTTAATTTGTAGGATGTTCGTTAAACTTCTTTTTCAATCTAGATCGAGTGTAAATGGCTCTATTCAATTCTGGTGTCATAAAAGGCGCTGAATTTCCTCCCTGAATTTTCGATTTTAACGGAGCATGTTTTTCAACCAAATTTCGGAAGGTACTAGTCATGTTGTCGTAGGTTTTATCAGGATTATCCATATGGTATTCAAAAGGGGCTTTTTGACATCTTGAAGAAACTTTTTGGGGTCAAACCTTTTATAACTACGGTATCTAATTATTTTAGGCTTGAGCCTAGCAACAACTGCTTTCATTAAGGTCATGACAAGACCATGACAATCACTAAGACCGGTCTCAAATACAGATGTTTTTAGGAAGCTCCTTGGTTTGTTTGTAAGAATAACGTCAATAGAAGAACTATGACTATTCGTGAAACATTTTTTAGTTGTGACCAAGTTTGATAATCCAAATACATCACAAAACGATGCCAGCTTATTGTATCCAAGGTGCTGCGAGTCTTGTGTGTCGATATTGATATCTCCCATCACAATAACAGTATCATATCTATCTAGCGCCTGGTTCAAAGAAACCGATAAATTAGCAAAGAAGCCATCTAGGTTTGAGTCAGGGGGCCTATAGACACTAAAGATGATCCACTTCTTCTTACAAACTATTAGTTCGGAACATAGCAGCTCCAATGAGGTAGTCTCATATAAGTTAGTCTATTGCATACAACTCCTTTTCTAGCATATAGCATGAGACCGCCTCCATGTTCATTTCTATCTCGTCGCATTGGGGGTTGGTAGCAACCTCGAACCCAGGGTAACAATGGGCGGCCAGTTGTTACCCTGGTGCCTACCTGACCCTTTCTTCGTTTTCATTGGCTAATGCTAAATGACTGTCTTTTTGCATAAATTAACTACGGCGGTAAGGCAGACTTATTACATTTACCATTAAATCATAACACTTATGACGGCACGGAATCATTACCCGTAGAAATGTAAAAGCACTTGGAGTGAGCAATTGTAGCAAGTCAATACGGGAACTTTGTTTTCCTGCTGCGGTGAATGGCCTAGCGATACAAAAAAAGAAAATGCTCGCCTTTGCAAACAAAGAATCAAAAGGTGACAGTTTGCAAATCGGAACCATCTCTTTTATCATGAATATCGTAAACTAAGGCGTAATTTCTAAAATATCTGCGCTTTGTACGGTAGGTACACATATCTTTGTTTCAGATACACAGATCCGTGATTTTGAAATCTTACAGTATCTGCTAAGAAATACATCTGCAGCTGTATCATATAAACCGTTTTACTTTCCTGTTTTTATCAAATGTATGAGTGCAACATAAATCAGCCTGACCAGGGGCGCTCCCTAAGCCTGACTTACAGTTGGGTGACTCCCGAGAAATTTTCGATCGTGAAATTACAGAAGCTCACAAGAAACTCACAGGTGATGCTCCACTCAGACCAGGGAGCGCCGACTCAGACTTCCTTTCAAAGAAGATACTTGCGTTTCTGCATTCGACAAAGTTTGGCTCACTGGGTGAACCAAAGAAGTCGCCTCTTAAAATAATTTCACAGTGCTAAGTGCTACCAGACCCTGGTGCTACATGGATTGGAATGAATTCAACTTTTCAAACTTTCTTTCATTTTACTGAGCACTAAAAATACAGGTAAGAACAATATCCTGCAAAGCTAAGACCTTCAGAGAAATGACCGGACCTTGCAATCATTTTGTGCTCTTAAAGTCTTGTCAAAACTACAAAGTATCTGCAGTGACAACACCAAACAATAACACCCTAAAGCAAGTAATCAAATTCGAAATATCATGAAAGAAATATCGAAGTCTAAATTCGCTGTACAAATTTTTGCAAGTACCCCAGAGCTATAAAGGTTTGCCAATCGAAGCCGAGTTTGTACAACACAACGGAATGGCAAGATTGAAAGCTCTTCTAAATTCCGCACATTTGTATTGTAGGGCCACAACTTCGAGCACAAATTGAGGTTTTTTTCGTTGGGTTTGCCATCATGAAGTCTGAAGGCTATACATGCGACTTACTTTGTCACTTCTGATTGAAACAATCAATTTCCGACCATTCAAACCCCCACATCGAACTCACCTCTGCTTTGTCAGCAACAGCCAACGACTTGCGAACAATGTAGTTGCACTCTTGTCAAGTTCAGATCAAATTTCATAAAATCGTTTAAAGGGTCTTCTCATTCTTGCTTCCTTGCAAAATAACTTGTGAAACTTCCAGTGGTCGACTTTACTTTGAAGAGCAAATAAGACTTTGAGCGAAAGCTGAGAACATTCTGCAACCTCAAAATGCTATGCAAAGCGAGCAGATAAATGCTTGAGTGTTTCTCATCGACGTTCAAATCTTGATAATCATTATTTAAATTTGTTCACGTCAATGAATGAAATTGATTTCATGTGAGACGTGTCATGGTGGTGCAACGGAAAGAGACCATTCTAGTGCCAGATACCGATGTTTCAAATGTCTAAATAATTGCAACATACATGGGCAAGATGTCAGAAAATCATATAAGATAATTAAAAATATTGCAAGAACTAATTGATGAGAGACAACATAGTCAACTGACTTGGCTTCTGTAAAATCAAGGCACAAAGCAAACTTACCGGCCCCTTACCGGGTTGCGTGATGTCTTTGTTTTCCCTCAGTAAATATTTTCTACTTGTAGCCCACTCCTATCAAATTCTAGATATTGCTACAATGCAACAAACTAATCTTTTCTTGCATCACGCCATCAATTTGCAAAGCGCGGGAAACAACCAAATGACCTCCGCAGCTTTCCAGTCTGAATATGACGCCATTACTGTGAATAAGGCTTGCATAATTTTTGACATAAATTAGAATACGTTAACCACGAATTGTCAGGTAGGAACCAGGGGTATCATTTGTGCTGAAGAGGTGAGGCTGAAGACAATGATAGCCCTGGAATCGAGGTTGGGTTGGTAGTTACTCAATAGAAATATGTCAGTCTTAAATTCAGCACTCAATTTCGTCTCTTCTATTAACAAAACATCGGGAAGGCATTTTTCGGCAATATTCCGTAAATCTATGATTTTGTTCCTGAGACTAGTTATATTCAGGAATCCAACAAGGGGATTGTTAGGATACTTAACTCGCAAACGAAAAATTTTGTCAATGTCATTTGACGCAGCCGACTGAAAAGATACATCAGTTGCTAATTCTTTCGAAGATACAGAAAGTATACTAGCCCTCAATAATTCTAAACTGGAACATCCGATTAGATGAGATGAGGATGGAACTGATACCTCTGAAATGGGCATACTAATATCACCAATGTTTGGTGTCAGAGACGCTGGTGTCATGCAATCTCCGGACATTTCAGAACTGTTGATAGTATCCGCATTTGGTAGCGCATTTCTTAACATCAGAGCATATTCTAAAGACAGTCAAGCGGAATTTAAAAATTTCACGATGTTACCTCCTAAGACATTTGTTCCTCTTTGATTTAAATGGATCCCAACCTCATACAAAAGGTCTTGCCAGTTTTCATCAAAATGTTCATGTTTTATGAAATCTATACCATAAGTTTCAAGTGATCTTTCTAATAAATTGTTAACCTGTACTCGTTTCGATTCCATCAGATCAGAGTCTCCTCGAGCCAAAATGCTTGATACCGCAACACTTCTCACTTTTCGACTAGCCGCCAGGGCAACATTGACTATTTTCTTGGCAGTTTCTTCTGGTTCACCGCTTCTTAGATTGTTTGTCCCGCAGCGAATTATTAGGCCATCAGGCTTTTTGCTCAACGTTGGCACCATGTATGATTCCATGTCTTCCACCGTTGCCCCTGAGAACGTCTTCACAACTGCATAGTAATTTCTTACGCTTTTATTGATTTCTTGTTTTCTTATCCCTCTCAATATAGAGTCTCCAATAAAGGCAACTGTTGGTTTTCTTCTTCCAAAGCTTTGAGCCTTGTCGTTTCTGGTTGCATCCCACTTTGATCTTTTTTATCTTGGTTGGCTAATCCCGGCCTGTTATCGCTTGGCTTTGGTTTCTTCGGTATTGTTGCTTGCGATCTATAAAACAGTTCGTCGTTTGGCATTCTTTCCTTTGGTGTTGTTGTTTTTGTTCCTACCAACAACGTGTGCGAGGTTTGATCTCGAAGGAGACTTTCATTCTCAAACATGTGTTCTGTGGGCATACAGTTTTTCTCTTCAAACTCTGCATCTGCGAGTATTTGGAATCTATTTCTGGATAAGACCTGTGTTGGTATTTCTCGTCATGTTTTTACTGATCGTTTTGGGAATTGCCAGATAGTTTGTTCACTGTGAGTTCCTACATCTTTCTGTTCAGAAAAAGAACAGATTTTTCCCATTGGGACACCCCAAGGCTGACTTTTCTTTATTTGACTTTCTTTAAAACTTGAAATTTCAGCATCATTTCTCAATCGCCAGATGCCTTGATGATCATAATTTTTCTCCGTTGGGACTTCCCAAGGTTTGTTTCTCTCGTCCTGATTTTCTATGAAATTTGAATTTTCATCATCATTTATCATGCCTGGCTGGATATCTCTTTTTGGATTATTTAATAGTAAAACGTTGTTTTTCCCTGGGAATCCCCAAAAACTTTGGACTATGGGGTACCTGTTGGGGCTGCATAATGGAAGCCTGCGAAGAAGTTTCGATACAAGGTTTGTTTCCAGTGTTTTCAAGCATTTTCTGTAAGTCTAAAATTTTTGTTCTTAAGCCATAATCTTTTAGCGTTTTATTTTCCGTCTCTAACCTTTCTGTCTTGACCATCAACTGAACGTACTGTTCGTCTGACACTCTTATCCTATCGATGTTTCTCCTTTCACTATCCTGCCCATTTTCCTTCTCATTTAACCTTGCTTCAATTCTTTCTAATTTTCTCTCAATCTCATCCAAACGATTAGCAGTGTGGTCTTTCTCCAATATTTTTAACTCCTTATTAAATTGCAGGTCCTCTTCATTGGCCGTGAGCTCGGTCGCATCACTCTCGCTATAATTTGACAGACTTTCGCCATCTTCTGTGTCATCTTCGTCAGACGTTGCCATCAATTTCTCTTCTTGTTCTGCCCTATTCTTCAACTCACTTCTTAGCACTATTATCCTTTCCTTGTCGTTCGATATTTTCCTTCCTTTACCGTTGGGTTCAGCTGCAATATTTTCATCTTGTTGTTCATCTCTATCAACCTCGGACCTACCGCCGTCTCGTGAAGCGTTTCTCCAATTCGAATTTTCGTCCTCGTACTGTATTTCCTGTTCAGAGATTATTTTCACTTCATCCATAAATTCTTTTTCTTGTATTTTTAATGATTCACGACCAGCGTGCTTGATATCTTTTATTTTTTTTGTTTTAAGCATGTAATTCAATGACATACGAACCATTCCTTCCTTTAGGCCATGTGTTTTGTAAACTGCATTACAGATCTTCGACGACTTGGCGCGCTGTCTGTTATCTTGCAACTTCCTCATCTCCACTAGAATTAATTCTTCGATTTCAGCTTGTCCTAATATTAATCCTGAGTCAGTTTCAATCACTTCATCCTCGAAAACAGAAGCCATTTCTAAATTTCCAGATAACCGAACTCACAATGCGACCAGGACCTACGCACGACTTGGTGATTTTGGCGCAAATTTCATCGATTTTTGGCTTATGAGGAGGTCTTTGGTTGATGAGGGATTTGGTTGAGGAGGTCTTTCGGTCGTTTGTTTTCATGCTCCAAAGTAGTTAACTTTTGTTTGTTGGATTTAAGCTTGGTCTCTATGTCAAATACCCTTGCGGAGAAGCGACCTATTTCTGTTGAAAATTTTTCTTCTAGTGCTGTGACTTTCTAAAAGACAGCAGGCAGACATGCAGTCGAATCCTGTGTCGACTGCATTTGGTTGAGGAGGCAGGTGTTAAAAGTTGCTAGATACTCCTTCCGTGAGGTTACCTCGACATTTGAAAATTCATCCGAAATCTTTGCTGGATCTTTGTTGGACTTGTCACACCAACTGTATTGATGGATCTGAGTAAAGCATTTGACTCAATAGATCACTCCATGATTCTGGCTAAACTATTCAGTGATGGGTTTGATTGTCATTCGGTCTTTTGTTTTGCATCGTATCTTCGATATCGACCACAAGTTGTCAAATTAAACTCAGTGATATCAGACAAAGAAAGCTTACAATGTGGTGTTCCCCAAGGCTCCGTTCTTGAACCAGTACTCTTTGTACTCTATATAAATGAAATTCCAGAAATTTTTGCAAAGTATGCACAGAATTCAACAGTGGCGGAAATTATGGGGGGCTTGGGGGGCAATTTCCCCCAATTCAACAAGACTCGGAAATTTTCCTTAGAAGTCGGAAATTTCGAAGGTGGGATCGTGATTGATGGAGGTCTGGCCTCCAAGGTCACCCATCCGGAGTTTGACCTCACTCGACTAAGCTTAACTTCAGTCTAACCTGACGAAGACTGTATAAGCCACTCGGCCACTTACCCTGTTATTTGTAGCCGTGTTAGGGTTACTTGGAAATTTAAAGCCAAAGAGATATTGTCTCAAAGTTTCGTCTTTTCTGATTTTAATTACTGCCGTTTGGTATGGCATTTTTCCTCTGAAAAGTCAATGAAGAAGATTGAGAACATCCATGAGCGAGCTCTTAGATTTCTTTACAATGACTCTAACAGCTCTTACGATGATTTACTTTCCAAAGCTGGGAAATGCGCGATGAAAATCAGCCGTCTCAGAACTCTTTGTATTGAAATTTATAGAACTGTATCAAAACTGAATCCACCTTTCATACAGGATATTTTAAAATTAAAACAAACAATGAGATCAACAAGAAACCCAAATGAATTAATTCATCATAAACCAAACCAAGTTACTTTCGGGTCAAAAAGTCTCCTATCATTAGGACCACAAATTTGGAATGCTTTGCCCAAAGAGAAATAAGCCGAAAACATTCAAACCTTTAAAAGAATGATGAAAAATGGGGTGGGCCAACTTGCGGCTGTAATATCTGTAGCTAGCACCGAAATATGCATATCATATAGATATAGACTGTTAGTACTTTAAATATTCGATTTAGATTAGTTTCTGGTAAATTCATACAAGAAGCTAGAGTGAAATTGAATAAAAATAAGATGATAAACAAACAAACAGACAAACAAACAAACAAACAAACAAACAAACAAGGGCAGGCAATAATTGGATGGCGAGAAGCGTTCTAAGACAAAGTTAAGAGAATTAAGGATTTCGAGGAAAATGCCGAGCTTGAAATCGTGAAAAAGTCGCCAAAAACAGGGGATCGATTTCAAGCCACTTGATATCACGAAATCAATGAGGGGCGTGCTCTGCTTTAGGATGGGAATAGGCATCTCTGTCAAAAGTTTCTAGCGAATGCTGCTGGTCCCTAGGTACCTAAGCATTTGGTATTAATTTTCCTTGTGGCTCATGGATTTTCAAAGATGTTAAATTTTCCACGCAAATCGAAGTCTTCAAGAACTGTTTGCAGACAAAGCAGGAATATCCTTATCCCTTGAGAAAAGAATATTTAGGTACCTAGGAACAATAAACTTGCTTTGAAAATTTTCGAATGAGTTGCCTATTCGCAGTCTGAAATAAAGAACGTTCCTCGTTGTTTTGAAGATCTGAAATGGCTGTAAATCGATCCCCTGTTTTTGACGACTTTTCCAGGATTTCAAGCTTGCCATTTTTTTCGAAATCATGAATTCTAGAAATTTACCTTGTTTAAAAAAATTGCGAAAAATACTCATAATGTAGCGTAGTCGTTCAGCGACAGAACTACGTTTGAATCATCTCAATCGGCCTGCTAGTTGTTTTTCTATAAAGGACCGCGTCGGGTCACTTTTTTTCTGGGTCACCCGGTACATGGCTATGCAGATGACTTGCAATTTTTTTCCAGTTGCACAACACAATCACTGGATGCCTGTATTCTTAATTTGGAACAATGCTGTAGAACAATGTTAGACTGGTTCTCTCGAAATATATTGAAAGCTAATCCAGATAGATTCCAATTCGTTATCTATGGAACAAAGCAACAACACAAAAATACCCCTGCTCAGCTCAAATCAAAAACCATAAACGAAACATCTTTGACAGCAACATCAATAGCAAAAAATCTCCGAATGAAACATTGAAAGATCATATACAGTATCAAACTTAAAAGGGACCTGTGCTGGCGACTCATTCAGCTCTCAAAAGGAAGAGGGTCAATGAGCAAAGAAACATTTAAGAATGTTGTCAATTCCACATATATTTCGAAAATAAACTATGGTGACATTGTATATGCCAGTGCCACCAGCACCAACTTGCAGAAAGCTCAACAAATTCAGAACTTTGCGGCAAGAGTAATACACAGAGTTACTAGACGCCATAACACTTTTGAGCTGATCAGACAACTTGATTGGATGAAACTGATTAGATGAGCCATTTTCATCGTCTCTCGATGATGTACAAATGTTTACATGGAATGGCTCCTTTATATTTATGTGAAAAATTAACTTTAATAGAGATATCCACAGTCATTATACTAGAGGAATTTACATGTGCCAATATCAACTTTGTCAAGCCAACAAAGAACTGCTTACCACAGGAGCATTCAAGATTTCAATGCACAACAACTTTAAAACAGGCTCCAAGTTTTGGAAAATTTAATTCTTCATTTAAAATTCACTTTTTAACTACTTAAATTTTTTTAAACAATTGAGACTTTAAAACCTGTTTTATAAACAACACTCTGTTGAGGACACTAGTCCGAAAGGCCTCAGTATGTTAAACCTTAGTATTTTTGTCATCCAACCTCCTTATATGAATTTTCTAGTTATAATTCTTACTAAGTTTTTATAAACAAAATGTAAATAACTTCTTGTAATTCATTTATTCAATTTCATATTTAATTCATGCACTGTGAAAAACCTTGTATTAGCATCAATGTTTTAATATACCGGGTGAGTCAGAAAAAACGTGGGGCGTTTGGCGGACTGTGACGCCTCACTTAGCCATCCGATTGACGTGAACTAAATTTTTCCGTGCAGCCAAGAGCCTAACTTAGATCATAAACCTTTCCTCATTGAAATCGGTCATTTGATGCATTTGTTAAAAAGGATTTTCTTTGTAAGACCTTTCATGTAAGTCTTGCAAAATGATGAAGTCTTTAGCCAAGCCCCTTCAGCATTTTAGCCTTGCCAGAGTAGCAGGTATATGTGGCATTATCGGGGGGCACTAAAATATTTAGACCTGGTTCGTATTACTAGGTTGTTTGGGTCATTGCGGTCGTGCAGAGGGACCCAAAAGACAAAGACTCTGAGTTTGATGCACCACTCCAAGGACTCAAAGACCTAGTGTGCACCAGGCTTTAGGGAAAAGTTTTGTCTGCAAGCAGTCCCACTGCGATTTACAGAGCGTTGATCTGCTTGAACAAACCTCTTCGCAAGACAAAGAAGTGTGCATTAATAATGTCTTTCAAATACATTCTTCACTAATCAAGAGCAGATCGCAATTTGAAACAAAAAGAAATTGATTCTTTACAAGAGAGAGTTAGTCAGAGAAACTAGACTAGCAAAGGAGAACATCGTAAGAGCCGCTCCTCACTTTCTGCGACTTTGCATTGGGATGGTTAAAAGACTCAGTTGTTGGTTCAAGAATGTTTCTGTACTTTCGAGGCAGTGGCAAAAGATTGTTGCATGACGAGCAAATTCAACAAACAAGTTCAACAAATTGAGCAGAGCAAAGGAACATTGCAGTCACTTCTATAGTCAATCTGAGACGCAAATCACGAGGAAAGAAAAAGAACTGGAATTTAAATCCCGGTATTTTAGCTTATTTGAAACAGAGAACTCTTCATTTGCTGAAACTATTGCCGTACGTCATTCACAAGATTGTGCTTATAAAGACAAATAACAAAAAGGAACAAAGTATGATGAAACCCCGACTGTGAAGACAGTCTCTGGCCTAGATAAAAGCAAGCAAGTCATACTTTGGTTGCTGGACTTTCACTTTTATGTCAAAATGGTCAATCGATGGACTCGTAACTGGGAGTTTACTTGGTCTTCTACGTGCACGGAAGGCGACATGGCAATGTCTTTACCATCATTCGCAGCATCGAAGATGAATAAACAGCTAAGTGTCTCAGCTACTTTTCTATATTGCGATTTCTACATGCCCGCAGTATCACCCGATCATTTTAGTTGATTTTGATTAGACATCATAATCCCCATTAATTCCAACTAGCGTTTGGTTTTCTACATCTTGAAAAATAGAAAGCAATGTGATCAAAGCCCTGAAGAAGTACCACATCTGTGATTGGCTGGTTAAGGGGTCAGTCATGATCCATAAAATAACTGACTTATGCAACTGGAGTTTTCCTGGGTGAATAGGAACTGAATTTACTAGCCAACTTGGCTGATGTAGTGCAGCAGTAGTACAAATATTAGCCAGTCATACCCGCGACAGCATCCTTCAACTTACATCAGACTATAAACTGGCAAATAACTACATCACCATACTTTTACCTTCTTGCTCGGCTACAGCTCGAATACAGACAGACAACCTAAACAACTACCTACTTAAGCTTTTTTATTTTGTAGGTTTCCATGGGAATGCAACAAAATGGTGGGATTCTCAGTTTACTACAACACCTCATCGCACAAGAGCTCGTTGGCAACAGATGGCGATGCTATTTCTACGTTCTAGTCTGGTTGTCTACGAACGCGAGTGTGTAGTACATAACGATAAATATTTTTTAGCATTCATATTACCAAAAAGTAGACAAGGGAGGGTACCTCACCATGGTCATACTAGACGCGCCGCTGAATAGGCGGGTAGTTGTCTTTGTGATTCTATTTTGGTGCTTCCGTTTATCCTCTGAAAAACGAGTCGGTTTGCTACGTTTGCCTTACAAATTGGTGTAACATTGACCTGTCTGCATACAGCAAAACGACGACAACAAAGAAACTACATAAGTTCTGCTTGCAACGTGACGAAGTGGAGATGTATCGAATGTTCGTGGTAGCAACAATAAATGTTTACCAAAGGTTTTTGCCATAATAATGGGCCAAAGTGATACAGATAGCCCAAGTATTTTGTCTTTTGATATTCACGCAAAAGTGTTACAAAAATAAAATACATCGTGGCACAAAAATGGATTGGTTTCAGTTTCAGTTTCAGTTTCATACAATTTTAAAATTCCTCTACATACAACTCCAAATGACAAAATTAAATACAATTAAATACAATACAATAAATACAATAAATACAATACAATTGGTTGGTTTCGCATGGCTACAAGGCCTAGTATGGTCACAATGAGGTACCACACCCCTGGAGCGTAGTGGTATTAATAGACTAATATGCTAATTTATGCAACCCTACGATGGGAGGAAAGGGCCCAAAAGATCACATAAGCCCACGCCAAGACTAGCAGGTATTTTCAACGAGGGCATACCAGCATGCAATGCCTTGGGTCGTTACATACGGTCAACCTATACCGTACATTATCTCTTGGTCAACAGTGGTCCCTATACTCAGCAAACAAGATATCACAGAATTGAGAATTTTTTTCCAGGCCCTACAGAACATACCAGTAACAACAAACGAAACAAAAACACTTACTGAAGCATCAGTGAAGCTATTTTTGCACTCTAACTTCCTTCTGCAAGGAAGCGGACAAAGGAGCGTGGGAAATTTATTAAGTGCCTTGAAGTTGGAACCATAATACAATGGCCAATGCTTACAACTTGTAAAGGTAAATACTAGACTGACTACATGAGCCTAGTTATCGCTAATCATAGGTTGCCGGATGCTGTAAATACGACTCATGATCAAACGAACTCTATTTGAAATGGCTTTCTTTACCTCATTCAAGGAAACGCATTATTAGATAAAAAGCACCGATCTGACAATTTTACTAGAGCTGCAAATTTGATGTAGATCTCTTAGCCATTCTGTAATCGACGTTGCACCATTTCTAATTCTTTTGCATAGCAATGGACCTGTTATGAAATTGGCCACACCCAAGGAAAATCGTACTTTGGATTTCTTGTGAGCTGCAAAGTAATTCGACTCCCCCCCCTTTTCAGTAGTCGCAGGCTGTAGAATATGACTCACGTTAACATCATTTCAAAATAAAGAAAAAATTGTAAGGTGCAAAGTCTGCTACGTAAACACCCATTTTGATCAAAACCTTGCTATTTTAACTTATTTGCATAGTGCTGAGTGGAAACAAAAATTTGTCAGGTGGTACGGAGCTGAGAAAAAAATCTAACGTGGAATTATACTGAATATTACTGCAAGTATTGCTTCATAGGCATACGAGTTTCCAGCACGAAGTAGGCGTTGCCAAAAGTACAGGAATATTTTGCCCATCTGACAGTGTCCGCCCGACAGACAGACTGCATGCACTTATTGTATGTATGCACATGTATGCGAACAATCACCTTGGATGGAGAGATGGCTCGAAATGCAATCCCGAAGAGCTGGGTGACACATAGATACCAAACTTTCAACAAAAATACTTCCAGCAGCAAAGATTTACAATTGAACGTTGAAAAACAAACACACATATACAAAAAAAAATCACTTTAAGCATAGAACGTCCTCCAGACAAGGGAAACCTGGTTTTTCACGGGACAAGGAGGGTAGACTGCAGATCCGTAAGGTTTATTTTGTACACCACCAGATTTCTTAAAAAGGATTACAGCTCAAGCAGCCATGTGCATTAGGCAGCTCCAACGTATCAAATGTCCATCCGACAAATTTGGAATAAAAGTGTGCCCCCTTTCTCGGGCTTCAAATTGATATAAGGTAAGGACACCTGAAAAACTCCTCATGAGACATCAGCATGACTGCTTGCTCCCAAGCTACTTTATCCAAGACCAGGGACAACTAGAGACTACTTTATTCCAAAGCAAAACAAGCAAAACAAACAATTTCTTGTTCCCCTTTTATGAAACAGAAGGTTGGGCTAATAACGACGACTAAAAGGATGGACTATGATTCACACAGCTCAGGGGGGGGGCAAGGAAGCCTTATTAACAGCGAAAGAATGTGGTTTGCCTTTGAAGTAGGAATGATAACAGTATAACCAATTTTTGGAGAGTAGGCCAACTTTGACTCGCATTCATGCAAGGTAAATACTTCATTAATTTTGAAATGGGTGCTACCTGCAAACTGCACGCCGCAGACATTGTTCGGGCCCAACAGGATAGAAACTTAGCCTCAGTCCAAACTTCGGAGCAAGGCACTCCATTCTGCTATTTTCGTCCTTTTGGGGGAAATTACCGAGGTAATTTCAGTGGCAGCAAGTGCTCCCGTACAAGCACTTATCTCACCAAAACGACTCAAATTTCAGTCAATTTTTCCTACCAAGGAGCAACATGTATATTGTATGGGGCGTCGCAAACTCTTTGATATGCATGCACTGCCATTTAGATTGCTGGTCTGAGCACAGCCCGCCGAGAACAGCCTATCTCGCACCGGGTATTTCTTGAGGGAGCCGCACGCGTCATACCGCACTCTCGCACTCCCGATAGATATCGCATGTCCAGCATATCAAAAGGCTTCTTAACCGTCTTAAGAAGCCCATAAAGAAAAATTTTTTCCTCCTTCGATATTTACAAAGCTAAAAGCACGGGATCCTTGCCGCCTTCAGAACTTGCCTCCATTCCCCACAACTCTTGAGTAATTTTTATGTCTTTGTCTGCCAGTCAACGACGCTCAGGAAGCAAACAGGGTCAAAATAAAAGAAACCAGGTGGACGTTAACTCCGCTTGTTAAACCATGAAATGCCATCAGAACGTTGCATTTCTGCCTTGGTTCGTCCGGCGCCGAGGGGCAATTTCACTCATTCAAAACAAGATTCAAAATCATTCGAAGTCTCTCCAGTACAGAGTGATTTATACGGACATCGGACGGACTTTTAGGAAAACGAAAAGTGTTTGCTAAAGAATGCCCCACGGGTGCAGCCATGCGCAAAGTCGGGTCAAACGTATTTTAATCGCAAGCACATCAAAAATCAATATCTCGGGCCATCCTACAGGGGCTTCTGGGATAGAATTCCACTATAAGGGGCCAGACATTTCGTATCTTCTGAATACCGAAGAGGAGAGAAAGTTAAAGGCAAGTTATGATAAGAAATCCCAGGGGAGAAAATAGTATCTCGTAGCTATTTCATTTTCCCCTGATAATACCACGTGTATCTGTAAACCTTGCCAAGATGAAATGCGGAAGGGGATTGGCAAAAGATTTCACCATTTTGCAAGACTTCCATAAAAAGTCTTACGATTGAAAATCGTTTTTAACAAATGCATCAAATGACAGATTTCGATGGGAAAAGGTTTAAGATCTAAGTTAAACCTTTGGCTTCATGGAAAAATTTTGTTCACGGCCATCGGATGGCTAAATTCGATTTCACAGTTCGCCAAACGCCCCACGTTTCTTCTGACTCACCCGGTATATACATGCATACATACAACCCACTTGAATCTATTCAGTGGGATCATAAATACGATCAAATCGATGTCAAAGGAAACTTATAGCGACTTGCTTGACAAAACAAAGACTGGTCAGTAAGAAAGAGAAGAAAAGAAGAGAAAATAAGACAGACAAGAAGGCACGAAAGTTTGAGAGAAAAACTGAGAGACAAAGAGCGAAACTGAGAAGAATTTGTATGAATATGGTGGATTCTGGCTATGAAAACAATGGTTGAATTGTTAGTCAATCTTTAATCGCGATTTTCTCAAAATATGTTTTGCAGAGTTCTTGACCTTGCGGCACAAATTTTTAGAGAAACTACTTGAGCTATGACACTGAAATATGGCACAGTTAGAGTTAAAGACATGCTCTCTGCAATATCACAAGGATTTTTTGCTAACTTTATCAGTTGGCAATATATCAAGAGGCAAAATTTACTGCGAGTGGCTAAACGTTAACAAAAACTTTTCTTAATTGGAATAAATTTTATAAAGAAGACACAAAAAATCCTTCTGATATTGCATAGAGAATTTCATGCTCTTTCAAATGGCACTTGTTTAGCCTCTCTAACTTCTGTGGTTGGCTATGAATTTATGCCACAAGATTGACCAATCGTGACACTTTTCTCCGTTTCCATGGCAACAACTAAAATAGCAAAAAATGTAGTTCATAGAAATTTTCGGCACACTTAGCCTGCGTGCAGACTATACCCAAGAAAATGGTATAGTCTGCGCAACGCCGCTCGCTGTTGTGTAGTGCGTGCTTCAGCATTTATGTGATAACAAAGAAAATGCATTCTTGCAACAGCCAATAACATTGCTTTCCTGCAAAACGAGGAAGCAATCAGATTTGAGAAAGGCTATCACGTGATTAAATCTCAGGTTTCGCTTTGTTCTCCAAGCAAACTACGTTAACAACACAATACTCAGGAATTTCAAGTACCCTACGACAGGCAATACACAGAAGCTGAGTAGAAAAGGCCAATCAAATTGCTATTGAAATGAAATGCTAACTAATACAATACGCGATATTGAGCGGTGCTGCGCAGACTGTACGTTTTCCCTAGGTATTGTCTGCACACAGGCTACAGCACACTCTAATCTATATCATGTTGTGAAATCATCTCAATCAGGCGTCCACGCAAAAATAATTCTGTTTACCTTACCTAGCGCCATAAAGGACTACAAAGATACTCCACAAAAATTATGAATTGATGATTTGTGGTGACCCGGATATGAAGAATGTCTTTTCAAATGCCCCCATGATTGCTTATCTTCGTAACCCTAATATCCGGTCGAAATTAGTAAAATCAGAAGCAAAGGAGCCAAAGCAATTTGCAGAATGCATAATACATAAGATACCAAAGAAAAACGACGACGTCCTTGCAAATTGCATCCACATATGGGTCAAACGGATAGAGCGGAAACGATGCTCCACTGCGCACTAAAAGTTCGAAAATCAAAGGATGGAAGGTAACAAGTCATGCCGTCGAAAATCTGATCGAGGAAAAAATAAATGTTTTCAATCCCAAAATGCTTCTTTGCGTCAATTTATGCACGGAAAACATTGATAACATGGAACACATCTTGTCCAGTTTTCTCTCGTCTTTCTTTTAACAGCAAAAACATTCATGTAAACATGATTTCTGATGCAACATTGAGGGGATGAAGTGGTTGGTCATACATATCTCAGCAACGACAATTTCGAAATTATTCATGTCACGAAAGTCCCAAGGTTATTCTTTCAACTTGTACGTTGGGGATGCCTCCACCATATATCAAGAGTTTCCGTAAATCCAAGGTTGTTCTTGCTTGCAACACCGAGATAAATTGAAGTTTCATTAATTCCAAAACTTTTCAACGGTCTCGAAATTCTACAACGATGTTAATTTACAGCAACGACCAGAGTTTATCGAAATTGCTTGAAATTGCTTACCAATGAATGAATTCTTGCTCGAAGTAGTTGCAAAATTGGTTTAATCTCCAAATAGAGGAGATCTTGTCACAAACTGGCTATCATTTGTGTTGAAGACTGGCGATATTTACAGTAGATCCAGAATTCTTGCCTAAAATTACTTCTTTGATCTTCGCAGTCGCTGTAGATACTTCAAATCGTCACCAAAACTCGACTGACGTATAAAGCACTTGAGAATGATGCAACAGATGTAATCTGAGCATTTAAAATCAAAAGAATGGAGCCTCTAGAAAAGAATCCGCTTCTCCACAACTTCTACTTCCCAACGCAATCGAAAAGTTGTAAGAATCTCATAGGGAGATTTGTCCAGTTATCTTAGGAGAAAGTGCATTCGAATTTCGAACGACAAAGGTTGCCAGTTCCCAGTTTCACGAACGTGTTATCAATATTATCATAAAAGTTTTTAAAGCAGCCAAAAGCAAATATTTCAAAACGAATGAAATATAGCTTTAGCAGTTAAAATAACAGACGGATGTCAAGAAGAGAAAAGGATTTTCATCCATAATGTATTTGTGATTAGCAACTTCTCAGAAATTAGGAATTTTTGAATAATCAAGGGTAAGGAACGAAACTACTGTACCGACCAATCAAGCTTCCTCAAAAAGCATTTGCAAGTCTGCCAAGTTGCAGTTTCTGAATGAAGCCTCTCATCCTTAAGTTTATGTTTTCCTTGTGTTAAACTATTGAACATGTTTCAACAGATGATCACATTCTCAATGTTTCAAGCTGAATCCACTTGACCCAGGTCCTACAGGGGGCAAGAGGGGCGACTGCTTTCGTGTTGAGACCAGATAAAAGGAAAGCATTTTGAAAGGGTTGGCTTGCAACCAAAAGCCGCTGCAATGCCGCTAATGGCGATGAAATGCGTTAATAGAGGCCAAAAAATCAGGACTCTTTCTCAGGCCTATTGACCTTCTAGTTTGTTTTGGAAGTTAGGAAAATTGATTGACATTGTCTATCGTATGGTGCCTTCAGAGCCAAAGAACTGAGGAAAAAGAAAGATAGAGAGAGAGAGGGAGAGAGAGAGAGAGGCTCTATTTTTGGAAAAATTCATACGATGCCTTGTTCCTGTGAGGTGATCATTTCCTGAAAGAAACATGTTTATGATCATTATAGTGGACATTATGATCATTATGTTTTGTTATTCTGTAATAGATCATCTCTTTGATTAGACTACAAGAAGTATTCTCTCTGAGTCTCGACTGCCCCAAAATTTCTATTACAGATGAATCCAAAATATAGAGAAGAAATAATGGTGTTTAAAAAGGCGAAGGAAACGTGAAGGAATGAATCGTTGAAGCTGAGCTACATTCATCGCTAATAGTGTACACAAGAAAGAAGTGCGCGCAGGATTTACCAAGCAGATCAGTTCCACATAACACGACATCTTCCACATTACTCATAATAGCCCTCTACATTAACTCTGCAACTTCCAAGGTTACTCTCCGCATTACTCCGCATCCTCCACATTACTCAAAGAGTACCCTCCAAGCCATATATTACTCAAGGTACCCCTCCACACGCATTACACTTTAAGGTGTTTGAGTTGTGACTCGAATCGGACATACTTTCAGCATGAAATAATCATTTTTATTTCTTTTGTAGTCTTCAATGGCTGAAATGGCAAACAGCGTGTGTGACTATTTACTGACATCTTTGCCGTATCCCCAAGCTGCTTTGGTGTATTTTTCTCGCTCCGATGAATACATGGCCCGCCGTAAAGACTTAAAGAGACTTCTACGTAAGGTTTATTCTTTGCTTCCACAAAATTGTGCATTGATTGGAGGTCTAGCGGGGGGGATTATTGGCTGCAGTTGCAAAAAATCATTGGAGATTGAACAGGATGAAGGAATTTCAACTTTGATACTTCCAAGAAAACCAGACATTTCTATCAATCAATTTTTTATCACAATGTCTGACGTAAGCAAAGCTGGAAAGAGCGTCAAGAAATGGGAGCAACTTTTGGGCTTTTCAAGAACGTCTGATGTGAAACTGATTTTGCTGCATGCATGTTGTGAAGCCGATGGAATAGAGCAGACGGTGAGAATGATATCTGAGGTATGTTCTTCAAACTTCGATTGAGCCATTTATTAGCTGAAGGAGGGGTACTGAATGCATTGGGTACCAAGGATATATCTTCGAATCAAAGGTGAACCTACGGTTGACTCACGTACGAAAGTCACTCTCATTAAGTAGTAGCGAGGAAACGTCGTTGCGATGCAAAAGCTGGGAGCAGGATTGTGAAGTGGATTCCCCTGGGTGCGTGGTGCGTATGATGTAGTGACGTAATGCGAAATCACACTCCGCAGAGTCACACTCGAAGCTGAACTGCTTGAAAGTGCTAAATAATTTCGAAAGCACCCTCCCTGTAAACAGGGCCGTCGAGAGGCGAACCAGGCCCACAAGAGTAAAGGCCTTGAATGGGCCCTATGGTGCCGGGATATTTTTTAGGACCGACCCTTTTTTCTCTTAGATAGCACCAACCTATACACTGGTAAAATGCTGCTTTTAGGTGGAAACATCCTCCCATACACGGTCACAAACATAAATTTAGGATATAAAATGCTTTATATCTCGAGTGAAGGCAAAGTTGAGAATGCAAGAAATAAGCCCACGTCGAGAAAAATTAAAAGCAAGGACAAAAGGCATAATCTATATTTTCAGGGCTCCTAAAACTGCTGGACCCCGGGGTAACTACCCCTCGGCCCGTAAAGAAAAATTTACTTTGCATTATTTACCTCTCGCGAAACAATACAAGTATTGTTTCTAGGACAAGTACCAAGAAGACTAGATGTCCTTGCTCCCATGGACCTGTTAAAAAGGTTGTTGAAAGAAATTCCCCTGCTTTTGTGAAATTTCAATCAATAAGCTTAAGGTTGCACACTGCCAGGGTAACTGACCTTCGACCCATTCTAGAAAAAGCAGGATTCAGGGGAAGTTTAGCTTTATTTGTCCCTTTTCCAAAACATTTGAAACGTGGAAACAGGCAAGGGCTCATCTCGTCTCATGATGCCGTTTATAGGCCTAAAAAGTCCTATAAGTTGGTCTTCTCACTTCTCTTGCTTTGAATCGTAAACGCTTCTAAGATATTCCAAAAGCTTCTCTACCGCGTACAAATCACTGGTCCTCAGCGTGGCAGTCGTGCACGTCATGCAACTAGACACAGGCATTCTTTTTGGTCGAATATGAACAAAGGAGTTCGTGTAGCTGTGCTGTTTGTCCGTTGTTGACAAATGAACGACGGAAACTCTTGACGACTGCGGAGCTATTTGAGTTCACAAAGAGATTGCTCCTTCTGGGAAACATTGAATGTCTAAGCATTCTTTTCTAATTGAATATGAACAAAAGTACACTGCATTGTACGACTGACACTACGCCCACACCGACAGGAAGTTTCGTAGGAGATGAATGCTGAACTTGCCAAATTTCACAAAGGAAATAACCCTGGCCATCCCTGATCTTGATATCAAAGCACACATTGTATTGTGGTCGAGCTCAAGCAATTAGACGATAACAAAGCAGCAACAAAGACGCACTGCATTGTGGTTGAAAGCCAGACAAAGAGGCATTGCATTGTGGTCGAAAGCGGAAATGAAACGATAGCAAAGACTCACAGTACATTCGCACGTGAGTCAAAAAGGGTTTGTCAATATTTTGGCATAGACATGCCTTGTGCTTTCTGAAAACTGGAAGATGACAATGGTTTACCTGATGAGATGAGTTTCAAGATCGGAAAGACATAAAGCGTGTAAGTGTGTTTTTATTATGGTTATTAGGAACTCATAGCAGGTATGAAACTACCTAAATACAATTTATGCTATAACACACGGGATCTCATCAAATCATTGGCCGAAAACGCCAATGACCGAAATGACAATGGTTTAGCTTCCTAGAAATGGGAAGAAACAACGATTTACGTCTTATCTTTCTAGGTCTCTTAAAGATCCAATAAGAAATTACAAGGACATATTGCTTATACTGAGTACAAAATCATTGTACTAACAAAACTACTTCAAAAAGCAAACCACAAGATCAGCGCATTCCCCAGAGTCTGAAACTATTTAAATGAGAAACGATCTCTTTACTGTGCAACTCTTTGATTAAGCAAGTAAGTAAAAATTTGCCATTAAAATGATAAAAAAGGACGGGGGGTCATAAAAAATTTAAAGGAAAAGAAAAAGAATCTAATTACAAGTGTACACTATAGTACAAATTTTAAATCCAAAATATAGATAAAAAACACCCCCGGTTTAAAAGTGGCAGGGATGGCATCAAAAGATCAATACAACCTTGTTTCCATAATGGTCCCCCCAGAGGTGTCTATCAAAGAAAGGTTTTCACAAATAAAGCAATGTTTGATGTAAAGTTGACAGTAATGCTGCATTTTAGATTTCTTGATGGGTAATTTCTGCGAAGCTTTTAGAAATTTGATAATATATATTACGGCTATTTTCTCGATTCTAAAGATCGTTAAAGAATTTATCCTTTATCTTATGCTTGAAGCTGTTGACATTATTTGAAGATTTTAGGCCCGACTGTAGACTGTTCCAAATTTTGGGTCTTATATAGGAGAGACCATTTTGCCCTGTGTTAGTCTTTCGAAACGGTAGATTTAGTTTATTTTTAGATGTTCGAGTGATCCGGCCCTGGCCAACTGGCGAGAAAATCTCCGACATATAGGGAGGGGCCGAATTACCAAAAAACTTGAAAACATTTGTTGCAGTGCATTGTTCAAATCTCTCTTTTGTGGGGAGCCAATTCATATCTCTGAATTCTTTGATTCCTACATGTGCCTGATTATTCAGATTCAAACAACACCTGATACATTTATTTTGAGCTGTTTGGATCTTTTTGGTTAACCTTTTGTTTAGCCTTGGAAACGAAGCACTGCATGCATAGTCAAAGTGGGGTTGAATCAGTGCATTTGCAAGTAACCTTCTGAGAGAGAAGTCAAGAAAGTTTTGGTTTCTATAGAGGAAGCTTAGTCTGCCATTGATTTTACTCAGGGTCCTGGTAGTCATCGACTCGCCAGATAGGCTCTCATCAAGGACACAGCCCAGATATGTCACTGAGGAGTATTCTTTGATCTTGATGTCACCTCTTCTGGTATCAAGTTTCTTGCTGCCAGATCATTTATTTTTCTTGCCAAACAGTATAGACTTTGTCTTGTCCTCTCCGAAGTGAATGCTTAGTTTGTTATCAACAAACCAGTCACAAAGGGAGTTAAAATTTGTATTTAGTTGCTTTTCTATTTCATTGATGTTATTATCTCTGTAAACAAGACAGGAGTCGTCTGCATATAAAAGTAGGTTACAGTCAACTGCCTGAGGCATATCGTTGACATATAAGAGGAAAATGAGTGGGCCAAGAATAGAGCCTTGCGGAACTCCACATGACAATTCCCCAAGTGATGAGGTCTCTTTCCCTATGTTTACAAAAAATTTCCGCTTGTTAGATAAGACCTAAACCAATATATGGCTGAATCGGAAAAGGCAAGGTGTTTTATTTCTTCAAGGAAAATTTCGTGGTCGATTGTGTCAAACGCTTTCTGTAGATCAATTAAAATCATGCCAGTAAACATCCCTTTTTCGAACGCTTGTATGATTTTGTCACTTAGGTATGATAAACATGTATCTGTTGAGTGGTGAGGGCGAAAGCCAGACTAGTATCGATAAAGAATTTTTTTTATCGAGGTATTCTAGGACCTGCTCATGGACAACTTTTTAAATTACCTTAGAAATCTGCTGCAAGAGTGAGATTGGCCTATAATTTTTTGGTTCATCTCTGCTACCTTTTTTAAAGAGTGGCATCAACTTAGCTTGTTTGCAATTCTCTGGAAAAACCGATAGGGAGATGGAAAGATTGCATAGCTCTGAAACTGGTTTGCAAATATTGGTGCACCGTCCTTAAGCAATTTTCTTGCTAGATTGTCAAGCCCTACTGCTTTTGTGGGATTTATTCCCTCCAAAAGTTTGAGAACATTTTCCTCAGTTGCATAGTGCAGTGTGAATTTCTGTTTTCCAAGGTTGAGATGCTCGTAATATCTTTTGATACTTTCTGCTCCAAATTTGCAGGATGGATTTGGTAAATCATTTAAAAGTTCTTTAGCCAAATTTGAAAAGAAATCTTTGAAAATGCTCGAATTGATTTTGTCATCGAAACAATGTTCACCATCTTACTTTAGGCAGATCTTTGAAGGTTTGTCTTGTTTGGAAGGGAGTCCCAGTGATTTAAGGCTTTTCCACAGTTCTTTAGGCTTGCCAATATTTTCGTTTAGTTTTCCAACAATACAAGTTTTCTTTTTCTTCTTTATGAGAGACAAAACGTTATTTCGAGCTTTTTTGAAATTGACATGGTCTATGTTACTTTTTGTCCTCCTAAATTTGGACAGCAGCTAGTCTCGAATCCTCATCCCTCCAGAACTTCTTCATCTATCCATTCTTGAGTATTGTTTCTTATGCGGATCTCTTTTAATGGGGCTATTTCATCGATAATGGAAGTGATCACTTGCATGAATTGAGAATATGCTGCATTGATATCCATAAACTCAGAATAGTTCGGGAATTTGATCAATTTTAGCATATTCAGAAAAAGATCTTTACTGTAATTTTTCATGGAGCTTAAGTTGATTAAGTTACGGTTTGATTACTGTCTGTTGATATGGGTGTTTTGTTGAATGGTTACTAATAATGATCTTGCTCACAAAATTGATCCAGCTTCAAATCCACTTCTTGCAGGTGACTATGAAATTAACAGACATATGAGAGCATTCCACTTGGAGACCATTGAGGAGCTTCCAATGTTATAGACCTCCACAATACTGGAGGAGAAGGTGTACGGTCGCTAGAGATCAGACGTGTTCTTTTTCTTTTGAACGAGTATCTTGTATGTATAAATCAGAATTCTAAAGTGAAATGGATGAAGATATTCAGAAAATGTTAAAAGCAATCGATAGAGTTAAAGAATAGAGACAGGGCCAATATCTCAACAACATTGCTGACATATGCACAGTGGATTATGGTTGGCAGAGATGAACGACAAGCGCCGTATTATGCGACGCAATAAACCAAAATGCAATTTACACTCCAATATCAGGCCAAAATGTGTCCTACCGAAGATCAGACTGCTTGAAAGTTTCATCGAGGGCGACATCGAAAGCGTTGAAAAACAAACGGAACCTGACCAAACCAATCAACATGAAATTTCCAAGATCCAAGTGTCAGATTCCAAAATGATCACGAAGAATTCAAGCGCTTCATGCACAGTCAAATCCTGGCAATTAAGGCTCAGGTGGCAAACAGATCTTGCAGCTCTCCCAGAGAAAATTTGTCTAATGGAAGCACGAGTGGAAACCACTTACATGAGGCATTGATACGATTCCTGCTATTCAGTTAGTTTAGAGGAGACACGGAATGCACGTCTGTATTACAAGCCAATAACTATATCAATAACATGTTTACGAGTTTGTCTAATGTTATACCACCCGTGGTTTGCGAACACGCATGCACGAGTGAGGTTCCTTGGGTGCATAAATACAGTCAGAAAGTATAACACAACACCTCCCTTTCTAAAGTTCGTACAAAACTATTTGTTGTCCATATTTTCACGTGCCTTGAGTGAAGATGTTATAATCCTCTTCGGTTTGCTCAGAATGTTCAAAGGTGGAATTACTGGTCTTTCAGAAGCTGACACTGTTAGTGTGGTTGCTGTTGTGACTGAAGTTGTGACTGAAGAATTTTTTGATGACCACACCCTTTACCCTCTCGGAAATGATGACAACGCCCATTAATAGCTAAAAAATGTCTTATTTCCCAATCGTATAATTGAGTAGTTTGTTGCCCAAGTTTATATATCGAAGACCCCAGGGTATATTTCGAAGAAATAGCTTGGAAATTATGTGGCTTGTATTCATTCAACTATCTTTCTTATCCACAGTGAATTATGGAATCATCTGAACTGCGTTGGTGGCCGATCTAGGACAAGGGGTTTGATAAACCACAACAGGCCTAAACTTAAAATTTCTTTGAGTTATTAGTATTTGAACGCATAGCAGGAAACCCAATAACCCAAAAGTGAAACGAAAGCCATATTTCATATCATCTTACCGTCTCACAACCGATATTTTGCTCTCTGATTCTCTCGATCTCCTCTTCTATCTTGTGTCTTTCTCCTCATTCAGCCCAAGGCCACAGTTTGTATTTGCAGTAATGTTCATTTCAGAAATGTTTGATAACTCATAGGTCGTCTATTGTTCTTATTTACTTTATCGGAGCAGATTCCCATTACTGCCTACCAAATGTTTGCGGATTTGAGTTATTTTGAACAATACTATGGTGGCCCATCGTTATCATCCATCTATTCATGTTATTGCCTTGAAAATTTGTGATTTATTTCTGAAAAGAATGAAAAAAATGAAAAAAATTGAATAATGATTTGACACATAATTTGTGTAACAAAAAAATTTATTTTATTCTTACTTTTGTTTTCACCGTCAGTTTATTATCTATGATTTTATTTGAAAAATTATTTTTGTTTTCGATTTTTACGCGTGGCCCATCGTTATCATTATCAATTATCTTTTCAAATCATTATCTTTTTCCCGCCCTTTCTTCTCTCGAAAAGGTTCCTTCTCTCTGCGATTCTTCTGTGACTAATGATGGAGCCTGGCTGGAAAAATGATCGTGATCTTGCTGAAGACATGAGGAATTATGTTCATCAGAATATCAAAAGGGTAGAGATGTTAGACGTTTTGCAACGTGACAACACATGTTATAAATGGAGTCTTCCAGCTTTGGACAGGCGATGCGCCATTTTGGAATACATTCCATTGATGAATCTATCGACGTAGAAGATGTCCAGTGTGTAATTAGAGCTGAGCTTGATGGCCCTGGACAGCTGCTTGGTTATAGAGCAATGTGGCAAAAGCTAAGAGTTCAACATGACATAAAGGTTCCTACTAAGCATTTAGTCAACAACATTCTTTCGGACATTGATCCGGAGGGTGTCGCCAAAAGGAGTCTCCAGAAAAAGAGGAGGCGAGATAAGACACATTTCACTTCTAAAGGATCAATGTGGGTTGTTTCAGTTGATGGTCATGACAAGTTGTGTGGCTATCAGAACTGGACATTTCCTTTGGGGGTGTATGGTTTCATTGATACCTTCTCCAGGAAAATCCTTGCCTTGTCTGTTGTAGTCTCAAATTCAGACCCATTAGTCATAGGTCAATTATACACAGATTTGTTGCACAAGTTGAAAATGGCTCCAAGGTTCTTGAGAATGGATAAGGGGACAGAAACTGGCAAAATGGCTACAATCCATACGTACTTAATGTCCCAGAATGAAATCTTTGAAGATTCATTGGATTCAATTGCATATGGCCCATCAACATCCAATAAGATAGAGAGATGGTGGAGACACCTCCATGAGCAATTAGAAAAGTTTTTCAAAGCGCAGCTAAAAGAACTGCTTCAGGAACAAGAATATGACCCACATAATCATTTACACAGAAAGATCATGGCTTATGTGTATGTGCCAATTATGCAAAGAGAGTGCAACATTTTTGTCAACATGCGGAACAATCATAGAATAAGAAGTCAGAAAGATTTAGAGCTGCCAACTGGAATCCCAAATCATTTGTTTTCATTTCCAGAGAGATATGGGGCTGAGAGAATGGGCATTCCCATATCAAATGAGCAATTAGTGGAGGTTACGGAGCTGTCTGGTATAGAGGCTGCTCAAAGGGAATTCATTGAAGATGAATTAAAGCAAGGTTTAATGGCAAAGATACCAAATCCAGAGGAAGTTGAAAGCAAAGATGCCAAGAACTCTTATATATTCTTGAAACGCAATTTATTTACTTGACTGAGATGAAGGACATACAGAAAAAGAATGGCCAGGTCTATAACGCGGACCTCGCGGACCACGCGGACTTCGCGGACCTCACGTCAGTGGTTTTGAGAGTCCGCGCTTTAGGTTTTCGTACAGGCCAAAACCTAAACCGCGGACCCGAAAATGCCTGCCTTTTTGGTTTCCATATCATATCATATCATATCATATCATATCATATCATATCATATCATATCATATCATATCATATCATATCATATCATATCATATCATATCATATCATATCATATCATATCATATCATATCATATCATATCATATCATATCATATCATATCATATCATATCATATCATATCATATCATATCATATCATATCATATCATATCATATCATATCATATCATATCATATCATATCATATCATATCATATCATCAGTTATTTAAGCATGGTAGCCCATTCAACTAAGTTGGTTTACAAGGGGCCATGCATCTAAAATACTACAAAAAGCAAAAAATTTGAAAAAATATAATACAACAAATCTAGATAAAGAAAAAGAACATTTTATCATACTCTACTCCTCTACCCAACCATTACATTACTCTACCTTGCCTTACCCTACCTCGCCCTACTCTACCTCACCATACCATACTCTAATCAACCCTACCTACCCTACAATACCATACCCTACCCTGCAATACTCTACTCCTACCTTACCCTACCCTACCCTACCCTACCCTACCCCACCCTACCCTACCCTACCCTACCCTACCCTACCCTACCCTACCCTATCAGGTTAATTTGGATACCCTATTACATAACTTTGTCTTTTCTTTACCTTTATCTGTTTACATAAGTTTACAAGTCATATAAGATAAATTTGAAATCATAACGGAAAAGTTTAAATCAAAGATTTGAATCGATTTAAAGAGGTAGCCCGCTTAGCTTCGGTATCTAGGCTATTCCAAAGTTTAGCACCTCTAAACGAAAATGACTTCTGCCCATTACATGTCCTTTTCTTTGGCAGCTTTAAATCAGTGTTTGTATTGCGTAGCTGCCGTGTTGCATCTTGTGAATTTCTTGTGAACATATCATTCATATATGGGGGAGCTATATTGTTGATAGACTTATATACCATTGTCCTGCTTTCGTGTTTAATCATGTCATTCACTGTTTTCCAACCTAGATTCTGGATAAGTGGTTTGCTAGAGGCATCAAAGCTGCTATTAGTAATGATCCTAGCTGCTCTGTTTTGAAGCTTCTGAAGTTTCGAGATTTCAGTAGTGCTACAGCATCCCCATACAGCGCAGCAGTAGCGGAAGTGGGGTTCAACGATGCTAGTGTATAGTGTTTTCAAGGAATTCTGGGGGAGAAATCTTTTTGCATACTTTAAGAGACCAACTGCTCTAGATACCTTGGCAGAGACACTTTTTATGTGCTCTTTCCAATCAAGACTATTGTCTACCTGAACACCAAGATATTTTGTTTTCTCAACTAAAGCCAAATCGTTATCTCTTATTTTTAAACATAGACTTTCACTAGTACATTCTAGTGACCTTTGTTTATTTTTTGTGCAAATTAGCATTCCCTGTGTCTTTGCTACATTAAGAGATAATTTGTTACCACTTAACCACGAATCCAAATCCCTGAGATCGCTATTGATCGCCTCATTCAGGTCCTCAATATTCTTAGAACGAAAGAATAGAGTCGTATCATCAGCATACATGGAAGTAGTTGAATTTTTTACTGCACAGGGGAGATCATTGATATAGACCAAGAAAAGTAGAGGCCCCAGACATGAGCCTTGTGGAACCCCAACCTCTATTCTCTCCGTTTCAGAGTCTATACCATTAACCCTACAAAACTGTTTCCTGTTAGACAAATAGGACTGAAACCAAGAGAGATTTCTATCACAAACTCCATAGTGCTCGAGTTTTTGGCATAGAATCTCATGATTGACTGTATCAAAGGCCTTTCTTAGGTCGATAAAAACTGACCCTATCATATAGCCATTGTCAAAACCATCATACCATTCATCAGTTGTTTTGAGCAGACATGTCAAAGTGGAAAATAACAATCTAAATCCCGACTGACCATTCGAAAGAAGTCGATTCGAGTCAAAATATTTGTACAACTGATTGAATACAAGCTTCTCAAACAACCTTGAAACAACAGGCAGCACAGAAATTGGTCGGTAATTTGACCGTATGGACTTGTCTCCATCTTTAAAAATTGGAGCAACTCTTGCAGTTTTCCAAGTATCAGGAAACTTGCTAGTCTCCAAAGAAGTATTAAATATCTTTAGGAGGGACTTTGCAACAAACGGCAATGCAAGTTTCAGAAAGAAACTTGAGATGTTATCATTACCAAAACTTTTTGAGTTTTTTAGTTTCCCAACTGCATCTCTGAGCTCCTGATCTTGGATAGCACGAAACTCAAATCTCTTTTCCTGAAAGTTAATTGTGTAGTCCCCGGACAAAGGGGGGTTGGGGGCATCATCAATTTCATTTGCAAGATCCTTACCCACAGAGCAGAAAAATTGATTCATGCTCTCAGCAATTTCCTTTTTGCCAACCAATTCTTTGTCTTGGTCCTTGATACAAACTATGTTAGTACTTTTAGATCTCTTATTCAGGATCTGGTTTAATGTTCTCCATGTTTCTTTCATGTTTCCCTCCTGAGAAATAATTTTGTTAGAAAAATAGTCCTTTTTTAACTGGACATTGAGGCTGTTTACCTGATTGCGGACATGCTTATAAGAATTCATAAGAATTTCTGATTTCGTTTTATTGGCTGCCTTTTTCAACTTATCTCTAGATCTCATCAATTTTTTAAGATCTTCGTTAATCCAAGGGCAGTACTTTTCAGAAACCCTCATTTGCCGTATGGGTGCATGTTTTTCTATTATCCTCGTGAACAAATTAGACCAGTTGTTCGCAAGGACATTTACATCATCAGAATTTCCGATTTCTTGTTCCCAGGATATTGCAGCAACATCCCCCAGAAACGCCTGCTCATTAAAGTTTTTCATCCTACGGCTTTTGATCATTTTGTGTTCTTTTTGTAAGGAACCGTTAAATTTTCGGATACAGAAAACCATGAAATGATCACTCATGGAGATTTGAAGCACGCCAGATTCAACAATATTACTGGGGGACGATGTTGCAATATGGTCAATTAATGTGGAGCTGGACAAAGTTTCCCTTGTTGGCTCCTCAATTAACTGTTTCAGGCTGAACAAGTTATAGAGTTCGCACATATGCTTAGTGTTGTTGTCTTCAGAATTTGAGAGGTCGCAGTTTGTATCACCAATAAGAATGATCTCTTTGCCCTCTTTATCTAAAAATGCAAGAATATTCTCCAGTTTCTTGAAAGATTCGACAGGATCACTGGGGGGTCTGTACCATGCAACAATGATATATGGTCGACTTTTAGGGGGCTCGATTTCGATACAAATTAGCTCCAAATCATTCACAGGAAGGTCTTTTCGCAGATGATATCTGATGGAGTTTCTAATATAAATTGCAACTCCACCACCATTACTTCACCACTCATTAAAGTTTTTCATCCTACGGCTTTTGATCATTTGTCCAAAACCTGAAGTCCGTGGACACAAAAAGTCTGCGATGATGGTTTTAAGTCCATTGTGCAGAGCTCCAAGCTTGAGTCATGAAGATCTTTACTTTTCCTGGTTTTCCCCTTAAAAGCAGTCCTCGACTAAAAAGAAACACATCGAAACGAAATGGCCTGTTACCAATGCCTTGTCGTCTGAAAAATTTACTGTCTTTTTTCTATTCATGAAAAATTAAAACTAAAATTGACCTAAGTACATTAATAGACGATTAGTTGTAGTTGTAGTTGATAGTTGCAGACGATTGGAGAGCATGGCAGAGGTAGCAGACGTCGAATCAGCTGCCAAAGATAACAGAAATGATGCATCAATCGGCAGCATAAACAGTACAGATGACTTGGATCTTGACAACGTCATTCTTGCAGAAATTAAAAGGTTAAAATCGAAGAAAAAACGAGCGGATTTAATTCCTTTCTCGCCAAGTTTGGAACGGCAACACGGCCTAGCCCAATCAGTTACGCATCAGTGTATGCTGCACATGATTTTCAACGGTAAGATTGAATGTTCACTTGCTATCCGTAAAGTGTCACAACAGAAGCAAAGCATTATAATTGAAGAAAATCCTCCGGATAGTGATCCAATCGCCAGTTTATTAATGATTGAAATCAAGCGAGGAAGTTTGCAAAACTGCAAAAAGGCGACCCGCGAATACAGTAGAACCCGATCAGGGAAATTAAAGACCCTTTACTGACCGGCACCCTTTGCAAGCCTTTATTATTGTTTACAAAAATTGTATAGACTGATTACAAAGAGTCCAAATTATTTTTCATAAAAGCAAGACTGCCGCCATTTTATCTTTAGTGATAGTATGATGGTGTAATAAGTCTTGTGTTCATTCCATCGCAAACGAATTATGGCGGCAATTCAGTATCGATGAAGGATTACTGCCAGATATCGGTACAAGACCAATTGGATGTTGGAGAAATGACAGCAGATACGATTCTTGAGGGGAGAAAGACCAATTTGAAGTGATAAACTCTCACCTACCTGTTCTCACTTTGGCATATTTTCCCGTTGTTGCTCGAACAAGGAGTCCAATCCAAGGAGGGTACTGTACAGCTCATTAAATTTCTCACTTGCGTTCACATGCATTTATTTGATGAATTTAATGCTTGACCATAACAAACAAACAAGATGTATTCGACCTGAGAAGCTTTCTTTTCCGCAAATTAGATAATTTCCTATCCACTTCTGTTCACTCTCTCAGCCATTGTGACCAAAGATTCTTTCGTCTAATTTCCAAAACTCCGATCATGCAATACGAAAATATATTCCTAAACATTTTGTTTATCAACTAAAGAGACTATTGATATCATTCGTTGATCGATTATGCGATTTCAGTTGAAGATTGAGACGGATTACAACTGTCATAATTTCTGGATGTCAGAAATTATCGCGACCGGGTCGAAGCTGTGGAGAACAGCAATCGAATGCCGCAAAGGACGCTGGTCAGGAAAGGGCCTTTAAAGAAAATCAGATGACGTTCTGGCTGGCGTTGCCGTTCTGGTTTCGCAGACTCGCTAGTGTTTCATCAAGGGGTCCACTTTCGTAGATCACTATCAAGAAATTTCCCCCATATAGTGCTGTAAGGATGACAAAATATTGTTTTCTTTCCTTGTTGGTCAATCATTGGTCGCTTCTCATTTGCCCATTTGAATAGACTTCCTTCTAAGTTGTATACATGTACGTTTCCATTTGCTTTCACACTGCTATGGAGTTTGTCCTGAATGATCTCTGCCATCTTTGCTAATCGATAACCAACAGAGCAGTGGCAAATTATATCCAATTGTTTTTGCGAATCTATAGCATAAAAATTTAAAAATATCACTGGTGAACAGATGCTGCATGCTTCAGTTAGAGTGACATTATGAAAGCTAAGGAAAATACTGTATTTTATTACCAATTAGTGAGCAAAACCAGACAAAACTAAGAAGGTCATGCAAGCGTTAAGGATTATTTTGTTGATGATTCACCCTGATAGTATTTCCAACTCCAATATTTACAAAATGTAAAAATTTGACAAATTCAGTCGGTTACAAGTCTTTGAACATAAAGTAGCAAGAACAGCTTGTTCATGATGACAGCAACAATTGAGGAACAGCAGCCAGCAGACTTTGCACCAGAGGAATCTGTTAGAATGCATCAGTTTGGTCTGTTGATGCAATATTGCATTCAGCTTTAACATCTGTATTCTTCTCAATGCATTATCTGTCAATTAATAGACAAAACTCATTCTAAACTTAATTACACAAAATATGGCTGGCAAAAATATTATGTTACATATGTAAAGTCACTTGTGTTTGAAGTTGGTTGACAGATCTGTACATAGTATACCTATTTCAGGAAGTCATACGTAGGAACCGGGGGGCATTGGGGGCACGTGCCCCCCAAGATTTTGCAATAAACAAAGATGTGCCCTTTCTCTTTTTAGAAAGTGCCCCCTTTTTCTTAAGAAAAAAGTGCCCTCAAAGTGTCGTGCCCCTCCAAGTGTCAGATGCTTCCTACGTCCCTGCAGGAAGTGTAATACACTTAACATACTATGTGAATGACTAAATTTAGCCTCTCGTATTCTACTTGAGAAAGTCAACACACTCATAGAATTCATTCAGCTAGAGAGCACACTGACCTTTAAATTTTTGGCTTCTTGGCTTCAAAAAATATCTCATATTCTTTTGCTTTCTCGGATAAAACAACTTCAGTTTTGGAATAACCCTTTAATGTGAAAAAAAACAAAAATACATTTCTTGTCTTTCCTGGTAACTTTCAAATGTTCAACCAGGGAAACATTCTTTGAATTCTGGGGTTAAAAGATCTTCAACAGTTAATTTCTTCTTCACAGTGTTTGTTCACACTTGCACAGATTTTGATAATCATTCTCTAGAGTGTTTGCAATTTCAGGGTCAATGTCACCACTATGCTCTAAAAGTGCTGTCAAGCAACTCCTTATAAATTGATAGATTGCTTTTCTTTAATGTTCTAACAGGGCCCTTATTAATAACAATACTTTTAGTATTGACAAGGTTACCCTGTATAAATATTATTCTTATCATTATTATCATCTTCTCACGCTTCTGTGTACAAATCTCAATTTACAGGGGCGGATCCAGGAGGGTGCAACGGGTGCGCAAGCACCCGTCAAAGTTGCAAGGAAATCACTGAAGGCAAGCTTCCTATAATCTCTTCTGTTGTAAATTATTTTAATTTGATCTCATTTGTTCAAATAAATGAATGACAAATTTCATGAAACCGCCATATTTTAACTGCCCCAGTGCCCCCTCCTTCAGCCCTACCTTCCGTCAACGGTAAAATTTACTAGACCCTGGGCATCCTCCCGCAGCTTGAAGAACACAAACAAAGTCTTTATTCAGGAGGGGAATCTCCTCATTTCCTTTCCGAAATCCTTATGCGGAGGCAAGTACAGTGCAAATCACGCAATGAAGTCGCCTTGGTGCAAACCAATCAGAGAGGTGCATGGAGGGTGCTGGAAATTGGCGGGAGCACCCGTAGTTTGAAACTGAGGAGTGCAAACCAATAGGAAAAAGCCTTGAGGGGTGCAAGCCAATAGGAGAACGTTTGATAGAAATGACAAGACCATTAGCCAATCACCAGATGAGGAAGAAACTTCTTTCAAACCAGAGAAGCGCGGAAAAACATAGCGACCAAGTCAAATTTTGATGCAAGATATGAGATTATCCTTTTTGCGAGGAAAGGAAGTTTCGAGTTGGAAGTATCAAGATATGCCAATGAATCCGAGGATGCTTTGAACCACTTTTGAACCTTCATCAGACACCAGAAGTCAGGGACTGTGAGGCAACGTCTGTGGTAGGCCCAATATATTTTATGTAGCGCTCCTTGGCGAAGCTAAATTACCATGAATTAAATCTAAATCATTTAATTTAACGAGCATGTGACTAGGACAAGATTTTTTATTTACTTTTGTATTGGAAACGTTAGAAGTTTAGTTGTTTGCAATTTGGCAGTTGCTGCGAATTGGTTTGGCGTTTGGCAGGATGGTTGATCACTATTGTATAGAATATCAGGTAGGACAAAAGGGGCTTTGTAGCTGTTGATTGTCTTACAAAATATTATGGCTCGAATCACTATTCTCAAACGTATTTGCTTTCAATGAATTTCTTAGCCCTCCATGTACAGTAAAGGATGCACAATTACCATACCAATCAAAACGAAATCCCAAACCACCTTTCTTCAAATAGGAAGTGTTTTGAGTTTGGTGCTTATTTGCAGTTTGTCCTAAAATTTCATTCAAATAGATAGTTTACACTGTCCTCCCATACGCCCTTTCAACAATACGGTGCATGCTGGGTAATCAGGATCGATCTCTCGCACCCGTTGTATTGTTTCTATTGTGCTTGCCTATTCTCTCGCCCTTGGAAGTTGTTTCGTGAGCGGTTTATGACGATTTTACTCAATTAAACGAGGTAAGAAACTTCTCTCATATACATTCCAGATTTTTAGCTACTTTTTCTTGACTTTTTGGTGGTGTTTCACTCTGAAATATGCTACAGGGCATCGTTGATAGCAGGCGCAGATGGCTAAAGGCCTAGAGTCCCAGCACTTTCAAATTGTAAATACCATATCGTCGCGGCACTATTACTTTCATTCTTTACCTTATAAATTGACAAGGCACTTGAAAAGCTCTTACTGTAGCTAACTAAGATATCAATGCAAACAAAAGGAAAAGAAAATGCCTCTTCCTTTCAGCCTTTGCGTTGTGATAAATTTGTGCTGGCTGACGTGAATGTAAACAAACTGCTCACTTGCTCATGTAAACAAACAACTGCCATTTGATTTTACGAACCTTTTATTTTCATTCACGCCTGAATAAAAAGGGAGAAGTGTTTTCGCTTTTTCTTACTTGAATCACTGTCTTAGCTACTTGGCTACGGAAAAAGCTTTAAAGGATCTAAGACATGCTGTTTGCCACTGGCAATTACAGGGAGTATGGGCCTAAGGTCCGCTACGCCTGCAATCAACGAAGCCCTTCATCATATTTCATAGTGAAGCATCACCAAAAGTCAAGAACAAGTACCTAAAAGTGTGGAAAATGTGTGGCAGAAGTTTCTTACCTTGTTTAGTAGGGTAAACTCGTCGAAAACCTTTCGAGAAACAACTTCCAAGGGCGAGAGAATAGGTGAGCACAATAGAAACAAAACAACACGTGCGAGATATCGATCCTGATTACCCAGCATGCACCGTTTTGTTGAAAGGGCGTATTTGTCCAAATTCTGAAAAGTCTGAGAGGAATGGCTATTAATTGTCTAAAAATTTGAAGAAAAATAAAGGGCGTCGTTATGTGTTCAGCAAATTTAAAGGGCGTGGACCCCAAAAAATTTTTGGACCCCCGTGCCTTTCGGGGGCTTCATCCCCCGCCCCACCCGCCCTGTGGCGGCTTTGCCGCCACATGCCCTTGGCACCCGTCAGATTTACACCTGGATCCGCCCCCTGATTTATTCCTTCAATTTGCCCCATCAAAGATGCCCCTTATGACCTCATCCCCCTTTCCTACAATCTTCACAGTATTATTCCTAGCTCTATATATGTCATTATAAGGATCACATATTCAATGTTGAACACATTATAAACCACATTTGCAGTTGGACCATACTTTCCATAGAATAACATTTAGCATAAGCTGTTTCAGGAAACAGCAGTCTAAGGCACACATAGATTAACAATTAATAATAATAATAATAATAATAATAATAATAATAATAATAATAATAATAATAATAATAATAATAATAATAATAATAATAAATAATTTATTTTAAGTTGGCTTACAACTCTAATAGCTATGAAAAGCTAATTAATGCCAACTATCTATCATACATATGAAAAATGGTCAGAAAGAATTTTAAAGAAAAAATGCTAAATAAAACCTAAACCCGAAATGAATGTCTTACACAATCTACAGTCACACTCTATTGTCCAGGTTCTTAATTCTTTTTTAAAAGCAGTCAGTGATTGGGACTCTCTAACACTGTGAGGTAATGTTTGCCACAGCTTTTGACCCAAATATCTCACAGTTTCTATGCCATAAGAAGTTGTCTTGGCATTAGGAATGTCAAGAGTATTCTTATTTCGCAAGTCATATTGTACATCTCTTGCCTCAAAAATCTCACTCATGAAACTAGGATTCAGGCTCTTTTTGGTTTTGTATATTTCTATCATCAAGTACTGTAGATTGCGTTGGTGAATGGATACTGCATTATCTAATTTCAGCAAAGATTCGTAATCGGCGTGACTGTTTTTATACACAATTCTGAGTGCTCTTTCTTGGATTTTATTTACTTTTGCATTGAGGCCCCTGTCGTGGAGCATCCAAATTAACGGACAGTAGCTAAACTGAGATTTTATGAAACTATTCATTAGCAGACGCAATTTATTAGGATTCATGAAAGCAGATACCCTAGCAAGGGCATGCAGTTTTTGGCTGGCTTTTTTGCATAAATTTGAGACGTGACTTTTGAAATTCAAATTTTTATCTATTGTCACCCCTAGCAACTTTTCTTCAGAGCTTTCTTTAACAATAGCCGCACCGACTGTGACCTTAATATCATCTTGGCTTGTCCCAAAAGTTAGAAGATGGCACTTCCCTTCATTCAATTTCATAAAGTTTTCAGGAAACCATTTTGATAAACCAAGAGCATCAGTTTCTAACCATTCCAAAACTCTATCTAATTGACAGTCAGCTGCAAAGATAGTTGTATCATCAGCAAAGTTACATACTGCCGTATCCATTACCGAAAAAAATAAATCATTTATGTAAATATTAAAAAGAAGAGGTCCAAGAACTGATCCTTGCGGTACACCTGCAAAGGTCTCTCGCCAAGTGCTAAATGAACCATTTACTTTGACTCTCTGTTTTCTACCAGTCAGATAACTATAAATCATCAGCAAAGCATCGTTGCAAAATCCATAAGCACTAATTCTTCAGGTTGAAGAGGTACCATTGGTATTCCTTTGCAAAATAAGCTCGTTACATTAACAATGTTGTATCCCTCCCCTGAATATCTCTTTTTCTTAACAAGATTTGTATATGTAATGCTTGCCAAATATTTTTTGGCATATTGTTCTTCGTCATCACTGCAAAAAGTTTTCGGGAGTTCCTTCCATTTCGTTTCGATTTGCAAGAACCAATTCAAAACAATCCGCAAGCCTGCTCTTGGGTAAAACTGCCAAACTACTGTAGTGGCTAACTGAGCTAACTTACTCAGGCTTAGCAGATAATGTGTACTTAAAAAAACAAAAATTTTTCGGTTCCCAACAAACGCTGCACAATTCAACAGCAGCCTGTTAACGTTCTCGAATCCTCACGTTCGAACACCGAAAAGCGCGGTGAGACGCAAAGAAGGAAGCAGAACTGAGTACCCCATGAAAAGATTCTTCTTTCTCAAAAGTATCAAAAAGTATCAGAAAAATTTTTGCACAGACTTCAAGCATATGGATTTCCTCGGCAAAAGATGGTAAGCGCTTGCGTGGGCATGCTTGGGCACGGCAGTTATAAGCAAAGTGCGTGCTTGGTCGTGATAGTAAAGTTTCGCTGGCCTAAGTTACCATCGAAGAAAATGAGTCAAAACAGACTAATGAAAGTCTTAATGAGATCTGAAAAAGGCTGGGTTGGCAAAATGTGGCACTAAATAACGAATTATTTCTTTACCTAACTCAAAATTGTACAAACCTTGGGAAGATCCACTCCAAAACAGAGCCGGCCTCTTCACGACACACGACTTCCTCCATCTTGTCTCCACTGCAAAACGAGCGCTGCGCTGCGAAGGAGGTTGCATACTACCTCGCTCAACGCAAGTCAGTGCGCGTTTCCTCTCCCTACTTAATCTCCCTGAACCCGATGAAAGATTTCCACAGGCAAACAAATTTTTAGAAACAGTCAACGATCTCGCCAAAGTTCTTCAAAAAACAAACTATTTGTTGAACTTGGAACGGGAAAACTCTCGTAAATTTATCGAGGAAAATTTTCAATTACAAAATAGGTTACGAGACCTCGAAATATTCCAGGCTCGTAAACAAGTCAGTCCAACTCTCAAGAGACACGACACCTTGCTCATCGATTCATTGGAAAGCAATACAAGTGAAGTGAATACAATGAAACAGGTTGAAGAAACCCAAGCATCCAACAAGAGTGTCAACAGCAGTGGAAAATTGGAGATCCCTTGGACTGCTATTGTCCCCTCTGGACAATGATGATATATGTGCATCAATTACACTTAGCCTCGTTTTCAGTAGACACGTGTTGTTAGTTAGGCCATTCTGGGTGTGTGCATGCTGAAGATCGATCTATGTTTAAAGTTTCTTGTTTGCTCGATATCTAGTCTATTACACTGGTGACAGGAGCCTTTCAACCCAAACCATTTCACTATGTCATCCTTCAACATCATTTTTTCAAAGCTCGAGAAGTTCACCGGCGACGGGAACGTTGATTTGCACCAATGGCTTCGTAATTTCGACAGATGTTGTGTTATTGCTGAGAAGTCTGACGACCTGGTCGTTGGCCAAATTCTTATGCTATGTGTTGATGGCAGAGCTAAAGCCGTCTTAGATCAATTTGAAGAGGAGAAAAGCAGTCCACAAAAGTACAGCGAGCTCAAGAAACAGCTTACTGCAGTTTTCGATTCAGAAGCCGATCGGGAAGCTCACATGACAGCCTTCGAACGCTGCATACAAAAGATCGATGAAAGCGAAGAAGAGTTTGACTCACCTTTTACGGTTGTTCAAAGCTGCTAATCCTAAAGCAAAAACTGAAGTTATCAACCATGCCGTCAAACGCAAGTTTCTTCAAGGAATTTCTGATGCACTGCGAAGAAACATATTTATCTTTTGCAAAAACCCATATGATGACGCCGTTTCTCATCAAGATTTGCTCAAGGCTAGCCGTGATGCGTCAGTTCATCTTTCCTTGCCATCCACCGCCGAGACTGTGGTTCCTGACACCGTTTTAACTGGTGCAAATCCATCGGATACAACTTTGGATGCTATTCTTGCTTTATCTACCAAATTTGAGCAACACAGCCAGCTTGCAATGCGGAAACTTGATGAACAGCAAGATCAAATCAATGCAATCAACCAACAACTTCCGCTTAGGCCTTCACTACAACGCCAACAACAACAGAGCGCCCCCACCTTTCAACCCCCGTAAAGCACCCGCGGGCAACCCCGCAGAGGCTCTCCACGTCATTTTGGCGGGAATTTTCAACCTCGGAATGCACGGGCAGGAGGACAACAATCTATTCGCTGTTATTTTTGCAACGGTCTGAACCATCTCCAGCGTGATTGCCTTGCTTATAAGCAACAACAAGCTAATCTCCCTCAGCAGTCGGGAAACTTTTGGGGCTCCCAGTAAAGGGTCATACTGGGACAGCCGAAATCCCTCCACAGACCCCCCAAGAACAAGAATCTCAATCCTCCCTGCAGAAAGACTTGTGGTTTCATTATTTGTCCATTTGCATCAAGTAGTCCTGCAGAAAGAACCTAATTTGCTCTGGTTAACTGGCACACTGAATGGAGAATCAATTCCTATGATGCTTGATTCAGGTGCAACCGTGTGCTGTCTGGCCAAAAGATGTTATACTGGCAGTCGATGTTTGCAAACCTTAACATTGCAGCCTTATTTAGGTCCAGGACTACTTGATGCAAATGGACAAATAATGAAACCATATGGTAAAATTAAAGCACCCCTTGTCGTAGGGCAACCAGCTGTATCACACACTGTTGAATTTATAATCATTGATGCATTGCCTTATTCTTGCATTATTGGTTTGAATTTTCTCAACAAATTTAGCCAATGGGGTGTTGATAATTCAAAGAACATTCTCCACCTTGGAGAATCAATCGTCTCAGTCTCTTCTAAGCCTTCTCTCCAAGATAACATTGCTTTCTTGACTACTGCTAAGTACACTATACCACCTGGGCAATCTTTATGTATCAAGACAGTTGCGAATGGGTCTGCCCTTGATGCCTTGCGCCCAGTTTCAGAGCTAGCTGCCCTAATAGATGGACATGTACCCTTTGAAGAAAGACTTCATGTTAAAGTTGTCCCCTCCCTGTACAAATTAACTCATCATAATTCATGCGTGCCAACAACTATAGTTAATAGTTCTGCCGTCTCAAAGACAATTGGAAAGGGGACTAAGGTTGCGCTGGGAACATATGATTTTGAAGAATTCTCTGCAGTTCCTAAGGAAACAATCAATCTCCTGTCTTCGCCGGATGTCCAGCAAACACAATCATTTAATCAGAGCTCGGATCCTGTGACTATTCTGGCTTCACAAATGACTCATTTGTCTCCTTCGCAGTTTCATGAAGCCAAGACTTTGCTCACTGAATTTTTTATGACATTTTTTCTTTGTCAAACACGAAAATTGGCAAAGCAACAGTTACTGAATTTGACTTTGGCCTGGCTCATTCAACTCCTATCTCTATGCCTTTACGACGGGTACCCCTTCATCAGCAAACAGTTGTCAAGCAACTATTACAACATTATAAAGATCATGGCCTTATTGAACATATTGATTCGCCTTATCGTGCTGCTACAGTACTGGTTGCCAAGAAAAATGTTTCAAATAGCTGTGATGTTACAGATCGATTTCGACTTGTAGTTGACTATCGCTTCCTCAACCCAGCCATCAAAGATTCAGGTTGGCCTTCTCCTTCGCTACAACAATGCCTCGACGCTGTTTGTGGCTCACAGTATGTCAGCTCTATCGACTTTAACAGTGGCTATCACCAAATTCCTTGCGCTGATAGAGTCAAACCGATCATTGCCTTTTCTTCAGAGTACGGGTTTGGCCAATGGACTTGGAACGTTATGCCGCAAGGCATCAAACCGGCATCGTCCCTGTTTCAACGAACCATGGAGCAAACCTTCTCAGATTTAAGTGACTGCATTCTGCCACCCTTCTACGATGATGTGGTCATTAAAGGATCAGATTTCAAACAACATACATCCAACGTTCGCAGAGTTTTAACAAGAATTCGACAGTCAGGTCTTACATTGAATGCGTTAAAGTGCAAATTTTTCCAGCAAACCTTACCGAATTTAGGCCATGTCATTGACAAGGGACAAATTCGCCTTGATCCAGCTCGCATTCAGTGTATCACAGAATTTCCACCGCCATCCAATGCAAAATCATTGAAAGAGTTTTTAGGCATGGCCCAGTTCTGCGACCGCTTTGTTCCAAACTTTTCCGTTGTTGCTGCTCCTCTCCACGAGCTGGCAAAGCCAAGCTCCCAATTTTCATGGACACCAGATGCCCAAACAGCATTTGAAACACTAAAACAGCCTCTCATTTCAGCCCCAGTTTTACGAGCACCTACTAGTGATGATTCTTTCATTCTTGAAGTAGATGCCTCCGACAAGGGTGAAGGTGCATGTCTCAAAGCTCGTAGCTCACGTGATGGCAAAATTTACATTGTCGCCTATGCCAGTAGAAAGTTTAATGAGACTGAATCAAAATGGAACATTGTAGAGAAAGAGGCGCATGCCATCATATTTGCTACTGAGAAATTTCGTCATTACCTTCTTGGCAAACCTTTTCTCTTACGTACTGATAATCGTGTGACATCATTCCTGCAATCCAAACGCAGCCCTACGAGTAGAAAGTTATTGAATTGGGCATTACAACTTTCAGAGTTTTCTTATGAAATAGAACACATTCCTTCCAAGAATAACACCATAAGTGACTGCCTCAGTCGAATGCACCGTATCAACTTCGTAGAGGAATTACTACCCAATTTTTCATCAGCTTCCATCAGAGATCTTCAACTTAAAGATCAACAGATACAAGCGGCAATCGAATATGCATCCTCTAATAAAAGAGACTTCGATGTTTCCCGTCTCGGCTTGTTAAAGCAATACCGTAGTAAGCTATCGATGTCTCAAGAGGGCATCTTACAGTGGCACAACTGCACCGTTGTACCTGAAGATTTACGTGGATCTGTCCTGCGGCTCTGCCATGACCACCCGTCGTCTGGTCATTTTGGAATTGATCGAACGTGGGCCCGCCTTCGTGAACACTATTTCTGGCCCAATGCCAAACAGGATGTGACCAACTGGGTCAAAAGTTGTAAGATATGTGCTTCTTTCAATCCACCCCCTCAAGGATATCACAAAGATCAGTTACAACCGATACAGTCATCTGAAAGATTTGAACTAGTTTGCTACGACCTAGCCGGACCCTTTATGCCTACATCTCGAGATGGCTTTAAGTATGCTCTCATCCTTGTTGACCACTTCACAAAATGGCCCGAAGTCGTTCCTCTGAAAGAGATATCCGCACCTACTATTGCCAGAGCAATTCATGATCAATGGATCTGTCGATATGGTATCATGCAACGTTTACACAGTGATGGTGCTTCCAATGTTCATGGCAGTGTTATGCAAGAGGTATCCAAAATCTTAGGCATCGGTAAATCTAAGTCTTCACGCCTTCACCCACAAGGTGATGGAATTTCTGAAGCGATGGTAAAGCAAGTAAAGTCTTGTGTGCAAAAGCAAGTTGGCCAGTATGGCCGTAACTGGGACTCGTACCTACAGTCAGCTGTATACGCCATACGTTCAAGTGTCAACAACAGCACCAAAGTTACACCTGCTGAACTGATTCTTGGTGCCAACCTTTCTTTACCCACGAAATTATTTTAAAATTAAACGAGACTTACCTGTAAGTTGAAGTTTGATGATAATTCTGCCAAATCATGTGTTGCAAGGATGGTTAACATGAGATGCGCACGCACCGCCGTGAGTCAGTACTTTAAAGATCAATTTGTGGTCCTGATAGAGGAGTTAACATCATGCAAAATAAAATGAAAGGACGGGAGGGTCACTGTAGGGTTCCTAAGGGCATGTTAACCCTCCTTGCAACACATGATTTGGCAGAATTATCATCAAACTTCAACTTACAGGTAAGTCTCGTTTAATTTTAAATTCTACCAAATCACATGTTTCATCCGGGTTACCATGAGAATTGAAAGCAAGGAGCACAAAATGAATTGTTCATTTTCAATGTTCAATATGCAACAAACTAAACACAATGCCCCACTTTTTATTCATTTCAACACAGAAGTACTCATCTGGTTCGTTAATGCGACTGGTCTGTCATAAAATTTCCTAAAAGTTGATTCCTCATTCCATCCTGCAGTTCGAATTATCATGTCAGCAGAGACGGTTGCAACAGCTTTACTTGTTGATGCACATCTTGTGCTATGTGCTGAATACATCTTTGTATCAATGCCTGCTGATGCCAACACAGTTTTTAGCCAACGTCCTATGGTTGATGATGTCACTGCCTTATAAGGCTTAATGAATGATACTAACAAACTAGTTGAATTTCTACAATTTTCTGTTGCTTTCAGATAGAACTCTAGTGTTTCATATACGCATCGTTCCTCGATAGGATATTTGTACAATCTCACATTTCCAAACACTTTCCCGGGTCTGTCTTGTTTAAGGTGCTCTGTTAATGCAAATTCAAAACAATCTTCATTTTTCTTCATGTATGGATCAGAGATGTCAAGGTAAGTCTGTGTTTGGCAACGTTGTCCAGTCGTCAAAGCGATTAACATTACTAATTTCAATGTCAAATCCTTCAGAGTGATTTTATCAAGAGGCCACAAGAGACTGAGATAATCAAGGACAAGGTCAACAGACCAAATAGTGCTATATTTTGGGACTGGCTTCTGCTTATTGAATATTCCTTTCAGGTATCTGCATACTAATGGGTGCTTCCCTATAGGTGTATGATTAGGCTGAATGTAACTGCTGTCAATATTAGATATAGCTGAACGTGCTGTATTCAAAGCTGAGTAGCTCAAACCTTTTTCATGTAAACTATGTAAATAGCCCAAAACATTGTTCACAGTTGGATGCAATGGATCACATGTCCTTTTACCACAAAACTGTATCCATTGATTGATGTAAACATTGTATTGCTTTATGGTACTTCCTCGCCAGGAGAACATGATGACATCGGCAATTTCTGGAGAAATTCTGCACTCAGACAAGGATTGCCTGATAATCTGCATACCATCAGTGTTAGGTTGCGACTTAGTGGATGTGGAAGGTCCAGTTTTGGATGAATAAAATTTTTGGCAGTTGCCCTCACTACAAGGGGAAAGTCTATCAGAAGATTCATTACTGCTGAGAAATATGCTTGGCTTGGCCACATTGGTATAATTAGAACACCTGTTGCTTTCTCTTGAACAATTTTCTGTACACATCTAGAAATTAGACAGAATGGAGGAAATGCATAAAATGCATACTGAGACCAATTAACAGTAAATGCATGAATATGTTTTGCCATGGGATCAGGTTTCCACCACACATAGTTCTGCAATTATGCATTGAGCCTGCTTGCAAATAAATCTATCTCCAAGTTATTGAACCGTGAAAGGATTTTTTGGAAAACTTGCTTAGAAAACATCCATTCCAGTTCCATGCTGAACTTCCGTGAGAGCGCATCAGCACTTACATTATTACAACCTGGAATGTGGGCTGCTGACAACCAAATATTCCTAGCCATCGCCCATTCCCAGATTTCTTTTGCAAGTCCATTACACTGAGGTGATTTGCAGCCACCCATTTCATTAATATAGGACACAACAGTTGTATTGTCACTCATAATTCTTACATGAATATCATGGCTTCCATGTAACAGTGACATGAGAGAAAATTTGACAGCTAATAATTCTAATGAATTTATGTGCTTTGCAGACTCATTTTTTTTTTTTTACCATAGACCTCCGGTGCCTTCACCATTTTCAATTTTGGCACCCCAGCCTTTCTTTGATGCATCCGTAAAAATGACAACCACTGGGTGACCATGAATGATTTTCCTTTGTGCAGCGTTTATGTTTTGTATCCACCACTCCAGATCAGTTAAATTATAATCAGAGAGTTTCATTTTTGCTTCAAAGTTTCCAAAATTTTCCTTCAAGGCATTTTTTTTTTTGTCAGACTCAATATGGCGGTAATGAAGCTGACCAAATTCTACCCCTGGGAAACTTGAAGTCAATGATCCAATCAAAGAAGAAACCTGACGAATAGTAAACTTCTTGTCTTTGTTATGAAATTGCTTACACAAATTATAAATCTTCATGGCTTTCGGTTCTGTCAATTTAACAGTCATCAGTGTTGAATTTAGAGAGAAACCCAAGTATTCTATGCTTTGTGTTGGTTTAACTGCTGATTTTACAGGATGAATCGTGAAACCTAAAGAAATCAACAACTGAGCAACAGCCAAGGTAGCCTTTTCACAATCTTCGTAAGTTTCTCCAAAATACAAGGAGTCATCAATATAACTGATGCATATATGACCAAAATCACTGCATAAAGTTGCAAAAACCGGCTTCATCAGTTTGGTAAAAACTCTAGGGCTACTACTAAGACCCATAGGTAAGCATGTAAAGACATACAATTGATTATTCCAAATGAACTTTAAGTATTTCTGGTGTTCCTTAGCAACAGGTATGGAATGGTATGCATTCTTCAAGTCTAAAGATGTCATGTAGCAGTTTGGTGTCATTAATTTCAATGCAGTTTCTAACGTATCCATCTTAAAATGATGATAAGATACAGACTCATTCAATTTCCTCAAATTGAAAATAACTCTATGGGAGTCATTCTTTTTAAGACGTGTAAATATTGGAGAAATGATTTGATCTGGTTCATTCACTGAGAAACTGAATTATGCCATTCTCAAGAAATTTTTCCATTTCAATGCCAATGATTGTTTGCTCTGTTTCACTGAAAGTACACTGAGGCCTGGGACTGCTGGTACTTGACAAAGGCTCTTTTTCAAAGTCAATTTGAAAATGACAAACAATATCATGAATGAGAGGGTCAGATGTAATATTTCTCCACTCATCAATAAAATTTTGTAATTTGCCTGCCCTGAAAGGGCTTCGAGATTTTATCAATAAATTGATACTATTCTCACATACCTCGTTTACTGGCTTTTTTGTTGTTGCTGCTGTTTGTTCTGACAGCTCTGATAGTTCTGATAGTTCCGGGACTGACCCCGGCCTGACCCTAAAAAATGACCACGTCCCTTCCAACTACTCTGCTTACCACGACCCATACCTCTAAAGCCACGCCCTCGTGGAATCTGGTATGGTTCTGCACGCTGCTTTGATGTCACTTTGTTGCTCAGCTTATTTGCCTTTGTCAAGTCTTCAACCTCTTTGTTTAAATCATCACCAAAGAGATATGAAGAAACTGGGACAGAAGGGTTGCACAATGAAGCATACTGCTTATTGAGGTCGCCACGGAGTAATTCTCTGCGTTTGAGATTGAAATCTCTATTTGCTGACATTAGTAGTATAGCAGCATGTGTCAAAGGAGTCAAGTTGTCATCTCCTGGCTTGCTGCTGGAAAGGTTGTTGCAAACTTGCAAAATGGCATATAAAGAAGACATCATTGTTGTCTGAATCTTCTGGAGAGCAGAGTCTCTGTTCTTTGTGTCTTGTTTTAGTTGCTGCCAAATCTGCTTATTGATTTTTGGGGCTGCTACATTTGTGCAGTTTTCTGGCCTAAGGTATTCTTTCTGCACAGCATCAAGCTTCTCCTTTGGCAACTTTTCATTCAATAAACTCTGCATTATGTTGCTCAAGACCTTGTCAATAGATGGTCCTGTTTTTTCCCCCATAGCAAATTGTGTGGCAAAAGACTCAAAATTACTTTTTTCACTGGATTATTGAACAGACTTTGTCTCTTTATTCTGAGTAAAATTTATAACTTGGTCAATTATGCTTGCTCCTTGCTCAGCTTCCCCTAAAATCATTGATGTTGGATCTTGCGGTTGTTGATCTTCATTACTATTTGCATCATCAGTGTATCCAAAATCTTGGTACACTTGAGCAACTGACTCTTTGACATTTGCTAAAATATCAGCTTTAAAATCTGACATCATTTTAAGCATGGTTGATTGGAAGTCACTTTCCTTGGATGAATTGTCCTCAGGGTCTGTTCCCGACATGTTTTCTAATTCGTTGTCAGACATTTCCTTGCGGCTTTGACACGCTCTTCCCTATAACAGAGGGAAGTAAAATCAAAACAGGCCCTAAGCCGTTACTTCCTCTACCACACACGTGTGGCGGGAGTTAAACATGTTATTGTTACTTTTTATCGTACCACTCGTGGTCAAAACGATAAAAAATTACCAAAGATGCTTGAAACATGCAATGGCTTTCAGAGATAGTCACACTATCCGTAATTTTTAATAACAAATCAAGACACGTCTTGGTCTGTTGCTGAACATGGCCGTTCGATGATCTGCATTGGGGATGGCCTAACCTTTCCTAAGCGGCCATGAAAAGAGTCATGTAGTGACACGTCACGAAACACACTCTGTAAAGTCGTTAATGATTTCAAAATTGATAGAATTCTTTTATCTGGGGTTTATAAACTGTTAAAATGAAAAGTACGTACCTGACTGAAATCTTGTTCAGCACCACAGTTTTGCGTCTTGACTTCACGGCGATAACAGTGCAACTGACTCACGGCGGTGCGTGCGCATCTCATGGTAACCCGGATGAAACATGTGATTTGGTAGAATATGTAGTGAATCACCGAAGCAGCTTGTTCAACAATCTGTTGCCCATCATGTGAAGCAGGCACAAGCATTTGCCTGTGACGTTGGCACAGGTCTTAAGAGTTCTTTTGCCAATGTTCGCAATACCCTCAGTCAGAGCAGGGAAAGGATGAAAAAGCAATATGACAAGAACACTTCTAAACATCATTATCAAATCAATGATACAGTCATGTTGTGGAACCCACCTCAAAAGAAAGGTATTTCGCGCTGTTTTCAGCCAAAATGGTCTGGACCGTGGACAATTACTCACTTGATAGGCGATGTAATTTGCAAGCTTATCGACCTAAGTGGCAAAGTCAGCCCAACTGTCCATGTCAATCAGCTGAAATATGTGCCTCCGAGATCTGTTCACCTAGCCAATCAATCAGCTATCCCTAAACCTCCACAGGAAGCTCCCCAAGAGAACTTTTGCGATATCTTTGCTGACCTAAACAATGTTGAGACAAACAATTGCATTGACAATACTGTCCATATCGAAGGAGCAAGAGGAGGAGGAAATGTAGCAGACAACTTCAACGCTACAGAACACCATGATATAGACAATGAACCAGCAAGAGGTGCAATTATTGTTGACAGAGACCTGCAAGAAGGTCAGTTGATTAATGATGAACGAAATGAACAGCGTGCAGAACAGCCAATTGATGATGAACAAACCGTGTTGCCGGTTGATACACAAGAAGATGACAATAGCATTATGAATAGGAATTGGTGCAGAGTAGACATTTCAAACATACTGCCCAATAGGACTCGTTCAAAATCAGTAACATAGATAAATATATGGGGAAGCGGATAGTGTTGTCCCCTCTGGACAATGATGATATATGTGCATAAATTACACTTAGCCTCGTTTTCAGTAGACACGTGTTGTTAGTTAGGCCATTCTGGGTGTGTGCATGCTGAAGATCGATCTATGTTTAAAGTTTCTTGTTTGCTCGATATCTAGTCTATTACACTGCCCATGCGAGCACTACCAGTGAATCACACACAGTAGCTCACTGCACTGGAACAGCCAAACAACATAAAAACAAAGAAGTTAAATCGAAGAAAAACGCGCAGATTCAGCAACAGCCCCGTGGAAAGGAAAATAACCGAACTGGAACATCAAAGTTCAGTAAAATGTTTTCCAATGAAACATTACCCCATCCTATCCGAATTTGCATGGTTGATGACTCACAGTTGCGTAGAATGGATGCTGATAAAATGCCAAACAATCATCACCAAGTTGTTTTGAACGCAGAATCAGGAATGAAAGTAGAAGACTAATTGAGTTGAAATTTTGAAAAATGTAACAGTTGAAACTTAATCCTAAAACATTACTCCGAATACGGAATCTATTTGTGTGACGTCACATGCGATGGCTTACACATTTGATAGATGTTCTAGGACACTACAAGTGAGACAAACGTTGTTTTTACCTCAATTGAAACGTTATACATTGCAGTTTTGTTGAATTGAGTTGAAATTTTGAAAAATGAAACAGTTGCGACTTAATCTTAAAACATTACTCCGAATACGGAATCTATCTGTGTGATGTCACTTACGATGGCCTAACACATTTGATAGATGTTCTAGGAAACTACAAGTGAGACAACTGTGGTTTTTACCTCAATTGAAACGTTAAACATTGTGGTTTTGTTGAATCAACTATAACATTGTAAATAATTACTTTTTGTAGGTATTTTTACACTTTTTTTAGGAGACGGTCCTTGAATATGAATCTGAGTCTGAAATCTGAATCTGCGTCCAGACGAAAATTCGTCCAACTTGTAGACGGTTATGGTTAGAGGCCATAGGCGACAACTAAGTAAGATAGGTAATGATTTGCCAGATCTTGTCCTCAATAATGAAGTTATCAAAAGAGTTGACAAGACAAAATACCTAGGGATAAACATCGACAAAGCCTAAATTGGAAAGAGCAGTACAAAGCTATCAAAAATAAGCTGAAAGGGGACTTGAGCTCCTTAAGGAAGCTGAAAAACATCCTTCTGCAAAGAAAACTTGATCAAGTTTACAAAGCTCTCTTTGAAAGCCATCTTCGCTATGGCGGCATCCTTTGGAGTACTCTTTCCAACACCAAACGATCTCAATTGCAACGATTACAGACAAAGGCAAAGAAGCTAATAGCGAATGCCAAGCATAAGGACGGATAGACAGCAAATGGCTCCCTGTAAAGTTATTGATATCCTTTGACCAAGGAGTCATGACATATAGAATCTTTCATGACCTCTGTCCCGAAAATCTTAGCCATAAATTCACTGAAAGATCCATGATTTCAGAGTATAGAACCAGAAACCGTGGAGATCTGCAAATTCCTAAAGTTAGGTTAGAATATGCAAAGCGAAGTTTCTACTTCTCTGGTGTCAAAAACTGGAATGATATCCCTGACAATGTTCGAGAAAGAGACTCAATCGCTCGTTTTTGAACAGATCTTAGAGATTATCTTTTGAACCGTTCAAAGGACCCAAACACGACCCCTTGGTAGAGCAGCAATGAATATTACTATTTTTTTCTTTCTCTCATATTGTTTTTGAACAAATATTGTCAATAGGATATTGATTTGCTGAAAGGACCTCGTGTATAAAAATTGATAAAGTGAAAAAATAAAATGAATACTTTACCGCTCTTGGTGTAAGAAGACACAAGGTAACCTGGCCTACACCAAGAACGGCACTTACAATTTTCAAGTACATCTTCAAAAGTAAAGAAGAAAAAAAACAGCAAAAATTAAAGTAAGAAAGAAAGAAAGATAGAAAGTAAGTAAGAAAGTAAGTAAGAAAGAAAGAAAGAAGGAAGGAAAGAAAGAAAAAGAAAGAAAGGGATTGGCAGTTCTACACTAAACTCAAACCATGCTATGGGTCTAACCTTATATCACAGGTCTAATATCAGTTTTGTGCCATCACATCGAAACTGATGGTGCAATGACGATGGAAGTAAAGCACTATGGGAGCATTTGTATGGTTTGGCTTGGAACTGTATAGAAGATAGAAAGAAGAGCTGCTAGATAATTGTGTTGTGCCAAATTTATCTCGTTCTGATCAACAGATACTAACATGTCACCCAAGCGACAGGACAAGGAAACCCCATCCCCCTACCTAGGCAGCACACCAGCACCCACAATCAATTTAACCTGTTTGTTTTCTCGATGTACTCAATCCTCAATCGTTGCTTCAATTATTATCCTGTTGTCAATCATATTCATATTAGAACTCCCATAAAGAAGGAAGTTGCACAAGGTTTCTGAATCCAGGTTTGCGATATCAATACCCGACACTTCAGTAACAGTGCCAAAGAGATCCTCTCGCAACTGATTAAAGCGGGCCCAATGCAGGAAATAATGCTCGTTGTCTTCGTTAGCCACACAACAATTACATATAGGCCTCTGGCACTCAAAATTGTGATGAAAGTTGTGCGCATTTAGATCACTGAATTGTACGCGAAGCTTAGTTACATTCTATTACCCTTTTCATATTGCATTTTATGTGGGCGATGTGTTCCATATTTGTTATATATATTTGACAGTTCTGGGCAGCAAGTGAGACATTTCTCCACAAATGGAGCATTTGAGGGCGAGGTCATGAAATATTCTCCTTTTGCAGTCCTTAGCACCCTCTATTTTCCTTGCTGCGCTTGAATCTAGTTCAGCCCCCTTCCTAATATGAATTTTGTTCCGACGAGTTTGAAAAAGGGCAAAGACCTATTCCGCGGATCGTCGAGAGAAGCATACCGCTATTTTACCAGGCTCCGCTGTACTGAATTATCGCCTAGCCCCCCTGGACTCAATGTTGTTTTTGCCTCGTTTTGGTGAGAGACCACGTTTTTGTTAGAGTTGAAGTTTTTGTTGTTGATCCAAGATGGCTCTGCACTTGCACAAAGTCTATTCTCTGTTGTAAAAGTATCTTTTGAACGTTCGGATTAAGATATTTTACGATAAGTGGCACCTCCGACGGGACATTGGATGTCCGTGTTATGATTCTAAGAAGTGGAGTGCAGATAGCAATGGGATCTAACGGTGACAAAGACGAAGAAACTGGCGCTGTAGGAGGCGATCATTTGTCACAAGAAATTGATGATTATGGTATTGATAGGCCAGAAGATCAGCTAAAGAAGCAGTTAGGAGTTCTTATTGAAGATCGTGAATTGATAATGGTTGCAATGAAAGATTTTATTATCGAGTTAAAGGATATATCGGCAATGGATGTTATTGATGAAGGTATTGAGTCCAGAATAATGGAGTTGAAGTTGACTGTGGAGCCTATGCTAATCGATGTTAAATCAGTGTCTAAGAATATTCAAGATGTGATGAAGAAGTTGAATATTAAGTCGGAATTGGTAACAGAGTATGCGTCGAGTCGTTCGTATGATACGAAAGTAGGTATGTTACTTGATAAATGTTCAAAGAAGAAGCAGATTGATTCTTCCCAACAAACCACTGGTAAGCCTACTACTATTAATTCTTTTGTCTCAATGAATTCACCCCATGGAAGAAGTTTTGGAAATGAACAAGGACGCAGCCAGTATCCTGTTGGGGGGTTTGAAAGATCATTTCCCATATACCAACCCTTGGGGTAACCCTTTAATCCCCATATGATGAATTATTTGCCACAACCTCTTTGGCAACCCCAAAATTCACCAAGTACAAACCCAGGGGAAAATTTGAGTGGTAAACTAAGGCTACCAAAGCTTGAATTGAAGTCATTTGATGGGAATATGATGAATTGGATGGAATTTTGGGACTCTTTTGAGAGGAATATTCATTTGAATTCTTCTCTGTGTGATGGTGACAAATTGTCATATCTGAAGGCTTCTCTTAAGGGTACTGCTAGTCATGCTATTGCAGGTTTGCGAACTACTGGGGACAATTATGCACCTGCAGTTGACATTTTAAAAGAGAAATGTGGTAAGCTAATGTACTAAAGGGATCTCATATGTCTGCATTAAAAGCTGTTGTTGGTGTAACTTATTCTAAAAATATAGATGGATTAAAAAAGTTGTATGAGGAATATGATGATGTCATTAAAGATCAGATAAAGCAGGGTATCATTGAGGAAGTACCAGATCTGCCAACAGGAGAAAGAATCCATTTTCTACCACATCATCCAGTGATCCGTGAGAATGCTGAAAGCACAAAAGTCAGAGTTGTGTATGACGGGTCAGCCAAAGAAAGAAAAGGAGACAAGAGTCTAAATGAGTGTTTGTACACAGGCCCATCCTTGTTACCTATGCTATATGATGTGCTGTTGAAGTTTCGGATGTTTCCTGTGGCCCTCGTTGGTGATATCAAGAGTGCATTCCATCAGATCCTGGTGGATGAGAAAGACAGAGACAGTATGAGATTTCTTTGGATAGAAAATGTGGCAGATGAAAAACCTGTTGTGAAAGAGTACAGGTTTACTAGAGTAATCTTTGGAAGTGGACCAAGTCCTTATTTATTAAATGCAACACTGCAACGACATCTGAAGAAGTACGAAGAACAAGAACCAGCAGTGGTCCAAAATGTTCTACCAAACATGTATTGTGATGATCTCGTGAGTGGAGCTACAAACAGTACACAAGCCATAGAGTTGAAAGATAAGATCACAGAGATTATGCAAGAAGGAGGGTTCCAGCTCCATAAGTGGAAGACCAACCATGTGGAAGTCAGAGAACACATAAAAGAGCAAAGTGATCAAAAAGATTCCACTGCAATGACATATGCAAAGGAAAGCCTCGGTATCAAAGATTCACAAAGTAAGGTTTTAGGATTAAAGTGGAATCCAGAAGAGGGCATCTTAGGAATCAGCATGGAAGCAGTTTCAGATGTGAAGACTCACAAAGTGACTAAGCGAGAAGTACTGAGTACGCTGTCAAAGGTATATGACCCACTTGGGATTGTGGGGCCAGTTACGATTATTGCCAAGCTGATATTCCAAGATATCTGCAAGGAAAACAAGGATTGGGATAAACCAGTGAGTCCAGAGATAGAAATGAGATGGAAGAAGTGGATGCAAGTAGTTTCAAGGTTGACTAACTTGAAGATTCCTCGCTGCATCATGCCAGCAAGCAGTGGACCATGCAAGATTTCACTGCATGTTTTTGGTGATGCAAGCAAAGTTGCATACTGTGCTGCTGTATATCTTGCATGGCACAATGAAAATCAGTCAGGGGCACACCTTGTCACTGCTAAGACAAGGTTGCCTCCAATAAAGAAAGAGACGACCATACCCAGATTGGAGCTTACAGCAGCAAGGATTGCAGCACGTTTGTTGAAAACAGTCAGAGAAACTCTGAAGAACTGGGAACCAGAAGAGTTAGTGCTGTGGTCTGACAGCAGCACAGTGCTACATTGGATAGAAAACCGAGGTCAATACAGACAGTTTGTCCAGCGAAGAGTAGATGAGATTCAAGAGTTGACAAAGGATGTAAAGTTGAAGCATGTGCCTACAGCGGAGAATCCTGCAGATCTTGGAACGAGAGGATTGTCTCCACAGCAATTAGAGCAAAGCAAACTTTGGTGGAATGGACCAGAGTTCTTAGTGAGTGGAAATTATCCACACCAGCCCCACATGATTGAAACGGAGGAAGCCAAGGTTGAGGAAAGACAAAGTGTACTTCCTATAGCTGAAGAAGAGCCAAGTTTGTCAGTGGACAATGTAGTGCCTGCAGCAAACTACAGCTCCTATGGCAAACTGTTGAGAGTGACAGCGCTCGTGCTTCGCTTCATTAGATGTCTGAAGAAGCAGATGAAGCCAGGTACTCAGCTGTTGCATGTTGAAGAGATCCAGAAAGCTGAAGAATTGTGGATAAAGAACACAAAAATGATGTTGAAAGGAAGAAAGAGTTACCCACAAGTAAAGACACAGCTTGCAGTGATAGAAATAAATGGAGTTTTGCACTGCCAAGGCCGTCTGCAAAATACAGCGCCACCGGATGAGAGCAAGTTTCCAATATTGTTACCTCAGGATAGCAGATTTACAAGTTTGTTGATTGCAGAGTGTCACAAGCGTACAAGACATGGGGGAGTAAATACTACATTGGCTGAAGTCAGAAGCAAGTTTTGGGTGTTAAAGGGACGCCAAGCCGTAAAGCGACAATTGCGTCAATGTATGATTCGTAGTAAGCGAAATGCAAAGCCATGTTTACCACCACAATCAGGTCAGCTACCAACGGAGTGGGTGGTTCAAGGTAACCCGTTTAATACAACTGGAGTTGACTTTGCAGGGCCCATACATTTGAAGAATGAAGAGAAGGCATAGGTTGCACTATTCACCTGTGGCATAACTCGTGCGGTACATCTAGAGTTGACAGAAGACATGACAGCACATGAATTTATGGGAATATTTCGCAGATTCATCAGCCGACGTGGAACACCTTCAACTGTGATAAGTGACAATGCCAAGACATTCCTTGCCACTGCAAAGCACTTGAAGAAGATATGTGCAGAGCGAGAATTGCAAGATTTTCTGCTGGCGAACCGCATTGATTGGCATTTCAATGTGGCCAAAGCGCCGTGGCAAGGCGGCTTCTTTGAGAGATTAGTTGGAATAACTAAGACAGCATTATTCAAGACCATGGGAAGAGCAAAGTTAACATTTAGAGAGCTAGAGAATATGTTGATAGAAGTTGAAGGAATGATAAACAATCGACCCCTTACCTACCAAACAGCAGATCTGGAGGAGGAGCCACTCACTCCAAATCACATGATTCATGGTCATCGCCTAGCAATGATAGGAGATGTCAAGCATGACAACAATGCAGATTTTGATGACAAGAATGTGAATAAACGAATGCAGTTCTTGAGAGCTAAACTAGCGCATGTATGGAATAGATGGTCAAAAGAGTACCTTGTAGGTCTTCGAGAATACCATCGCACAACTAAAGGTGGAGAAGCATTACCAGAGCTTGGAACTTTGGTATTAATCATTGACACTACTATTGAACGACGTTTCTGGAAGTTAGCCAAAATCTCCAGTTACATCAAGGGAAGAGATCAAGTAGTTCGAGCAGTTAAATTGGATGCAGTGTCTCAAGGGCGGAAGATTAGCATGGAAAGACCACTTCAAGGAATATGTCCCTTAGAGATAAAAGCACAAGTAGAAGGACAACATATTCAGCAGGAAAAGGTTCAGGAAAAAGAAGTCAGACCCAGAAGAGTAGCAGCTTTTGCAGCTGACGAGTTATTAAAAGTAAATTCAGAAGTATTGAATCAAGAGTAAAGAGCCTTGATTTGGGGGAGTGTACTGAATTATCGCCTAGCCCCCCCTGGACTCAATGTTGTTTTTGCCTCGTTTTGGTGAGAGACCACGTTTTTGTTAGAGTTGAAGTTTTTGTTGTTGATCCAAGATGGCTCTGCACTTGCACAAAGTCTATTCTCTGTTGTAAAAGTATCTTTTGAACGTGCGGATTAAGATATTTTACGATACCGCACCGCCATGGCAAAATACCTGATTTTACTCCTATTCTCAGACGAAGGCCAAACTCAATGGAAACGAATCGGAAAATATGAGTTCTTGTGAAAGAAATGTTATAGGAATGCAAGAATGACACCTGTAGAAAAACATGACACCTCTTCTTCGACTTGTACTCGATTTTAGCACAACTAGATATAACATATAACTCGTTTTTAGTCGAGGACTGCTTTAAGAGCTTTCGCAGTCACCATGATGAAATTAAGTTGCTTTTAAATGACCAGGGCATTCATATTCTGGCCCTAAATGAAACTAAGCTTGACGCTTCTATTCCAAAAGAGCTTACTGAAATTTCCGGTTTTCAGCAAAAGCGCCTGGACAGGACCTGCCATGGTGGTGGTGTTGAATTTCACATAAGAGACTCTATCAAAATGACACCGAGGGATGATGTGCCTTCCGACGGACTAGAACTTCTCTGTGTCGAAATTTCCCCTCCCAAAAGCAAACCCTTTCTTGTTGTTGCTTGGTACAGGCCACCAAGTGACACTGTTGACTCCTTTAATAAGCTGGAAAAAGCTCTAGCTTTCCTTGACAAGGAGGGCAAGGAAATTATTTTCCTCGGAGACACAAATTGTGATCTTGCCAAAAAATCTTCAGATCAGAAATTAGATAACGACGCAAAACACATTTCTGGTTTGTATGAGCTTTTCAGCTTCAAGCAGCTTATCAAGGAACCCACAAGAGTCACCCTTGACACTGCAACGGTCATTGACCATGTTGCTACAACATGTCCCAGAAACATTATGAAATCAGGAGTGCATGAGGTTTCTTTGAGCGATCGCTATATGGTTTACTGCATTCGAAAATTTAATGGCGCAGTAGAAAAAAGCCACAAAACAATTAATTTCGCAAAATGAAACACTTTAATGAGGAAGCATTTCTTGCTGATGTCTCTGGGATATGTTGGGAACAAATGCTTACTGAAACTGATGATATCAATTTGCTCGTCAACTACTGGTCTGAAATGTTTTCTCTGATCATTGAAAAACATGCCCCATAGAGTGAAATGCGGGTTTCTGAAAAATATTGCCCATGGATTGACAAAGATCTTGGGATTTGATGCGAACAAGAGACAAACTAAAAAAATCGGCAGTCAAATGTAAATCCTCAATCCTTATGGACTCTTATAGACAGATCCGTAACAAGGTCAACGCCCTTAATTTTCAATTGAAGAAGCAGCATTATACCAATAGGATCGCTGCATGTAAAAGTAATATGAAAGAGTGTTGGAAAACAATTAATGAACTTCTCAACAAGAGATCAAAGTCAAGTAGCATTGATTGTCTCAAAGAATCTGGTACTGAGACTCGGAATAAAAAGGATGTTTCTAATGCAATGAAAAATTTCTTTTGCACTATAGGTAGGGATTTGGCTGATAAAATTCAACCTGCTGCTAACCCCCTTCTATCAGCGAATATGAAATTAACAAAGATAAGGCCAAGTTCCACTTCAAGACAATTGAGCTAAAAGATATCAGGGATGCATTTGCCAAGGTTAAAACAGCTAAGAGCTTTGGGACTGACAATATCTCTAGCTACTTTATGAATCTTGCTTTAGCATATATCGAAAACTCTTTGGCTTTCTTGTTTAACACATCCATTGAAACTAGCCAGTTCCCAGACTCATGGAGAGTTGCTAGAATTACTCCGATTTTCAAAGATGGAGATAGGACTGAAAAATCTAATTATCGCCCCATATCAGTCTTGCCCGTCATCTCAAAGCTCTTTGAAAAACTTGTTTTCAACCAACCGTACCAGTATATGAAAGAAAATGGTCTCTTTACATCTGACCAATCAGGTTTCTTGCGCCTACATTCCGCCCTAACTTGTTTGCTTAAAATGAGAGACGACTGGTACAACGGGCTTGATCTCGGTAAGCTCGTGGGATTAGTATTTATTGACCTGAAAAAGGCATTTGATACGGTCGACCATGATATTCTCTGTAACAAGCTCGAACTTTATGGCGTTCAGCAGCGAGAGCTGTCTTGGTTTAGGTCTTACCTATCCAACCGCAAACAATTCTGTAGGGTGAACGGTGTTGATTCAGATGTTGGGGATTTAGAAGTGGGAGTCCCACAGGGTTCATGCCTTGGCCCTCTTCTCTTCCTCATCTTTATCAATGATCTTCCTCAGGCTGTACAAGCTTCCTCTGTGACTATGTATGCTGATGATACCAGCCTTTGTCATCAGTCTCACGATCTGACTCGGCTGAATGAGGCTATTAATAGCGATCTGAGGAAACTGGAGACTTGGCTGCAAGGCAATAAGCTTTCTTTGAATGTGGCAAAAACTCATTCAATGCTCATATCCACCAAGCAGAAACACAACTCTCTCAAAAGTCGAAGTGAAGCCTTGGAACTAAAAATACGCGACAATGAACTCGAAGTAGCTCAAACGACAAAGTACCTTGGACTGCAAATGGATTGCTCTTTAGACTGGAAGGAGCAAATTAAGGCAGTTTGTATGAAGGTCTCCTGGGCGATCGGCTTTTTGAGACACGCTAAATCCTTTCTGCCTTTGGCTAGTTTTAAAACTCTTTACACCGGTATTGATGAGCCCCACTTTCGATACTGTTGTTCTGTCTGGGGTTGTGCTGGATCTACAGACATCAGCCAGCTGCAGAAGCTCCAAAATCGTGCTGCTAGAATCATTACAAATAGCAGTTTTGACACCCCTAGCAGACCACTTATTGTGGAGTTGGGCTGGAAGACCATTGAAGAACTCATTGGTAATGAGTCTAAAACAATGGTCTTCAAGTCGCTCAATGATCTGGCTCTACAATACCTGTTTAACCTGTTCACCAAAAACTCTGCTTGCTCCTCCTGCAACCTCCGGAACACTGAGACTGATTTAAGGTTGCCAAAGAAAACTTCAGCAAATGGGCAAAAATGCTTCTCTTTGCGGGGAGCTAACTATGGAATAGCCTTCCTGCTGAGTCTAAGACGGCATCCTCCCTGAATGGTTTTAAGAAATCAATAATGGGTTAACTTTTACTCTCCATTGTATATATTGTTTAATTGTAAATAGGCTTTTAATTTATGGTTTTTATATATTAGTGACTTATTATTTTTATTGGTATATTGTAATTAAGTTTTTATCGGAGGGCCCCTTGAAAAACCGCTTCTGCCGAAGGGCTACCCTCCTTAAAAGATTCAAAGATTCAAAAATAAATATGAAATATAAGAGGAAAACCAGGAAAAATAAAGATCCATATATCTCAAACTCGGAGTTCAACAAAACCAACATCGCAGACAATTTATATTCGCGGACTTTAATTCCGTGGTTTAGGCTTTGCCTTATTAAAGAGCTAAAAAGGCAGGCATTTTATATTCGCGGACTTTAGGTCTGCGGTTTAGGTTTTGGCCTATTTGAAAACCTAAAGCGCGGGCTCTCAAAACCACTGATATGAGGTCCGCGAAGTCTGCGTGGTCCGCGAGGTCCGCGTGGTCCGCGAGGTCCGCGTTATAGACCTGGCCGGCAAAGAAATCCCTATTGGAGGAGCCTCGGCGAACTCCGATTGGAGTTCTTCCAGCTTCCTCGAAGCATCGAGATCGCTGTGCGGAGGACAGCTTTTTATTACGTTCTCAGTAGAGATGCATTCCTATTGGCTATTTCAACCCGCTCTTGACAGCAATAAATCAAATACCCGTATTTTATTTCCTTACAGGAATGGATAAACATAGAACTGTGAAAAAATTTATCTTGATTCAATCTATTGGCCTTGCAGTTATCTGCCATGACTCTGGTTGCAAATTGGGGATTAAAGATAGTGATATTTTCATGAATTTACTGGATAAAAAGCAAGAAATACACAGAAACAAAGGTCATTTTCAATCTTCAACTATTATCATCAAGCATCATGAACATGTTATATGCAACAGAAACAAACAGCATAGCAGGTCCGATTTCAGTCATGAACCATGATTCACTGAATTCATCATATAGGCTCAGTTGAGCCCTGGAGACCCGGGGGTACAGGGCTTGCGGAAGGACAGGGGTCTGCCACCCAATTTTCAGAAAGCTACCTAATCTAATTACCAAAACTAGCCATCATACGTACTTTTATGATGAATGTTGGTGGAAAACTACCCATTTTTGTCTATTTTTTGCCAGTTTCTGGAAAGCCCACCCATGTTTAAGGAGAATCTGCCAAAAAAGGGACCCTTGCTTAGAGAATGTTAGGCCCAAAAACCCACCCATATGGGCGGCATCCATACCCTCAACATGCTATGTACCCCTCCTCTGGGCCTGGGGGAGCAGTGACAGACACTTTGCTAAATATGGGGGTAGCCAAGGTTTCAGTTAAAAGCATTATTTATTTCCATTGTTCTATGAAAAAAGATATTTCTTCTAGCCAGGGTGATTACAACTCCTTGCTTCCCCCAACTTGTTCACTACTATAGGGAGCTGATAACACTTTATGCTCAAAAGAAGGCTGAAAATACCTTAGTAGAGTGGGCGACACATATTAAGTCAAATTTCCCCAAGGTAAATCATGGGTTGTTTCATTGAAACATATTTAATGTCATAATTTAATGCATTTTAAAATTCCAGTCATTTGAACATTCAAATTTGTTTTAGTTCAGATTCAATAGACCGTTTTCACAATAAGGTCAGTTCTTTGAAATATTTCCAGGAACATCATTTGCCTGGATATTGTGTGAATCTCAAAAGCATTCATTACACAAAGCAACACATGAAATAGTTTTGTACCCGTATTTACAAAATAATTGTGTAGATTTCTTGCTGGATCTACAGGGAATCTCATCTGTGCCTTAAACTGAATTTAATTGTGAAACAGGTCTATCTCAATGAACTCTTACCTATGCCCTCGGTCTTTACGACATTTTGAAAAGTGAAATACCATTGAGGTTCTTAATCCTTTGACTTTTAAAAGGCTAAAGCCCGGTGGTATTTCACTATGGGGTAACACGGGGATGTGCGCCAGTTTGGGTAGTTTTTGGCCTGAAAATTCTGGCATTGGGATATACTTTCACTTGAAAATTTCTGTGATTGGGGTATACTTTCACTTGGAACCTTCTGGGATCGGGGTTTACTGTTATACTCAAAATTCTGGTAATGGGTGCTGAAAGAAAGTACAACTGGATAATTCTCCGAGCAACACGTGGTCAGTTTCAGGTGAACAGATTTCAAATATTTTTTGTGTCTAAAAACGTGCTCAGATCAGAACTTCGTTCCAATCGCCACTTTGGATAAAAATTGTCATTCCCAGCCCTTGATCCCTTATCCCTTTGACGTCGAATTGTTTTTGTTACTCCTTCGAAATTCTGGGATTGGGTATCAACATCTGACAAAAATTCTGGGTTTGAGTATCAATATCGGACCAAATTTCTGGGATTGGGTCGTAGCAGAAATCCTTGCGGCGCACACCCCCGTATGAATTTATAGTGAAGTACCTCTCCCGGGGGCTAAAGTAACATGCCCTTCTTTGTACTAGGGGGGGTTCTCAGCTAAATTTTGGGTAGGGGTGTGCCACCCACAGTTTCAAAATGGAACCGTTGGCTAGATCAACTTTTGTGAAAGTGATACATTTGGCTAGATTAATCCCTCGATCAAAAGTGCCCTGAATTGGCGTTTTCTAGACAAAACTTGCCAAATTTTCTCATTCTCAGGACAAAACTTTTTTAAAAATTAGATAGTTTTGCAGAAATTACCGAATTTTTACAGTGCTTTGACCAAAATTGCCACAAAGCATACCCTTTGCGTTGGCTAAACTCGACTAAAATTGCCAAAAAGTATACCCTTGACCAGGGCCGCGGAGAGAATTTTTGGGCCCCGGGTCAGAATGCTGCATGGGCCCCATGTCAAATGAGTTCCGAAAGGTACGCCGAAGGCGTAACCGTGTGCCAGAGGCGCACCCACCTAGGGGGGTCCGGGGGCATGCTCCCCCGGGAAAATTTTTAAAAGTAAGGTTGCTAGAATCGCTCTGGTCACTATTTCCACTTCTAGATACAATCGTAAAATCATATAACAAGCTAGTCATCATGCATAAGAATCATTATATTATAACAATTAACAGACAGTAAACAAACATCTGTATGGGCATCTTTTTTGGGATTCTTCAAATTTTTCAGACATCAAAAGTTGAAAAATGTTGAATTTACGGAATTTCAACCCATATTTCAATTATCTTACAATGAAAAACATTTTAATAAAAGCATTTGATAGAAAAGTGGAAGTCTAGAAGCCTAACAATCTCAAAAGGTCACCTTTCAACTTCGAGCAGCTACATTCCAAGCATTTTAAATTATGTAATTATCATTACCTAAAGAGTTGCACAACGAGAAACGATTTGCATGGCATTGCCTCCAAACGGTTTACCAGAAGACATCAAAGAAAATGAGCGGAAGACCAATTTATAAGTCTGGTTGTGCGAAGCGAAAAGAGAGGGACAGGAGAGAGTTTGAGGCTAAAAGGGACAAAAGAACGCTATTTGATGTACGTTGGACTTCGGGGAAGAGGGACACGGAAACGCATCTGGCAGAGCTAACACATAATAAAAAAGATAGCGAAATTTTGGAAGAAAAAGGATAGTCTGGGGAAAGCTGGATAGATTTCGCAAAACAGCCTCAACTGTATGATCAAGAAAGACCTTTCCCTATCAATGAAGAAGAAATCGGCCAGCCTGTGCAAAACCCAGATGAAGGTTCTGTTACCAGCGAAAATTCAGGTGCTACAGAAAAGAGCTGTGATGCAACAGTAAGTGGTAGAAGTGAGCACACCATTGATGCCGATACTGGCCATGATGATAACATGCTCCTTGACCTTCTAGTGAAGAGCCATTTGTCAGATGAAGAAATCCAAGCCATGATAAGGAGCAATGCCACCTTTTCAAGGAAACGTGAATTTCTAAAAGATATCAATGGGAAAGCCTTTCCAACTTCTGTTTTTACCAAAAAGCAAATTAATGGGGAAGAGGTTGAGAGGGAATGGTTGATATGGAATAGCAGGGCAAACGGGCTTCAATGCATACCATGCCGTTTGTTTTCAAAATTACCTGGCTCATCAAAATCAAGGTTATCAAAGCCTGATGGCAGTACTAGATGGACAAAAGTCCACGAAAAAGTTGGTGCTCATGAAAATAGCAACGATCATAAAAGCTGCTACATTATATGGAAAAAGAGGCAAAGTGACATCAAAAGGCATTGGTACTTCAATCGAGGGTGCTTTTGCTAAGCAATTTCTTACAGAAAAGGAAAAATGGCAAAATCTTTTCAAGAGAATTCTTGATGTCGTACTTTTTCTTGGAAAGCGTGGTCTAGCATTTCGTGGTTCCACACAACTCATTGGTGACGCAAAAAATGGAAACATTTTAGGTCTCATTGAACTGCTGAGCAAGTATGATTCACAGCTCTTTGATCATGTGACAAAAGTAAGAGAATCCCAGGTATCTGGCAAAAGATTGCAGGCCCATTATTTGTCAGATTATGCCCAGAATGGTTTCATTAATGCTTGTGGAGAAATGATACAAGACCATATAACAAATCAGGTACCTTACTCAAATTACTACTCTCTCATAGCAGATGCCACGCCAGATGCTTCGCACAAGGAACAAACCACTGTTATACTTCGTTATGTGAAACAAGCTGAAGATGATCAGTTTCAAATCTACGAACGCTTTGTGACTTTCCTGGACTTCAGCAAGAAAAGCGGGCTGAAATTGCTGCAAACTTGCTTGCATTCCTAAGAGATCGTGGTATATCGATCAGTCTTTGTAGAGGCCAAGGGTATGACAACGGATCAAACATGTCCGGCAAGTGCAAAGGAGCACAGCAAGTAATCATGAAAGAAAATTCATAGGCCATATACAGTCCCTGTGCGTGTCACAGTTTAAATTTGTGTGGGGGTACATGCTGCTGAATGTTGCCCCGATGCGATCATGTTCTTTGGAAGCGTTCAGAAGCTATACAATTTCTTCAGCTCAAGCCCTCCAAGATTGGAAATCCTAAAGAAACATATTGGTGGCTCCCTTCATTCAAGTAGTCAGATAAGGTGGTCGGCGAGAATTAATGCTGTGCAGCCAGTGTGCCAGAAGTTGCCTTCTGTCCTAAAGGCAATTGATGAAATAGAAGATACGCTGGATATTTCTTCCGAAGCAAGAGCAGACATTGCCAACTTGATAAAATATTTCAAGTCATTTAAAGCAATCATTTTGGCAACAACATGGTTCAAGATATTGAAATCAATTGACATGAGAACCAAAGTCCTACAGCTACGAAACACAACGATCGATGCAGAAGTGCGCAACCTTGACTCTCTCCTAGATGAGATGAGATTGTACAGAGATAGCTGGGCCTCAATCTTTGAAGAAGCGTCTCTTGTAGCAGATGAGATACATGTTCCAAAACACTTGAAAGAAAACAGAAGGCAGTCAAATGCATCCTTATCTCCGAGGGAAGTTCAGGAGAAAGCAATTGCTGATTTCAAGATCAATGTTTACATTACTGTTATTGATCGTGTTATCGCAGAGATAAGCCGGCGATTCAAGTCTACTGCTGATATATGCAAAAGGTTCAGTTTTCTTTGGCTGTATCCTAAGATGAAAGAAGAGGGACTTGCAAAAAGAGGTGCTGAGCTCTGTGAAGCCTACAAGGATGACATATCTCCCGAGCTTTCTGATGAATGTCTCTTTCTAAAGCGTATCCATTCTGCAAATATTGCAGACGCTGCAAAGCCAGATGATGTGCTTCAGCCGTTGCAGCTGTTGAACAACTGTTGAACATTGCGCTAAGGTTGTTCCTTACGTTGCCTGTCAGTGTTGCATCGGCTGAAAGATCGTTCAGTAAGCTCAAACTCATTAAAGAACTACCTTCACTCCACCATAGGTCAAAACCGGCTTAGGTCACTGGCATCGATGTCCATAGAATCTGACATTGCAGAGAAATTGGACTACACTTCTGTCATCGAGAATTTCGCGGATGCTAAGGCCAGAAAGGCATTTCTTAAATAGTAACATCAAAAATTGACCGACGAACTGGGTGAGCCTGAAGAAATTCCAACATTTGAAAATTCATTGCTCTGACATGACAGCACTTGATCGATTAATCGAATTTTCCTTGAGAGCCGAGATATTGCAGTAGTTTTGTATTTTTCTTGCGTATTTACAAGCTCTGGAAATGTAGATAAATTTACTCAACGAAAATTCATGATTGCGAAGTGCCTAAAAAATGGCTCAAAGCACTTGATGAAATCATAAAGAAACTCCTCGCACAGAACAATGAAGAATGTGCAATGTTCAGTTCTGCGCATGTTTGCCATGGCTTTAAAAATCTCCAATAGATTTTCGAAAATCTGTCTCTTATCACACCTAAAAGAGGTGAAATGCCCTTGCGTATTTTTCCGTGTGAGGAGATTCCTTACGATTCTTGCAACCAAAAAGTCAGTGAAGTCGAATTTTCCTATATTTTCAGTGCTCACAAGAACGTTGGAAAAATCAATAAAATTTGTTCGTCTTTCATCTTTAACAAGAATCTGAATCGTTCAAATCCGTTGAACATTCTTGGTCTTATGAATGTTCGGGAATTTTTTCTAGCTCATCTGGTAAAATTCAATGGTTTACAAGATGTATTTAACTTTTACTGCTTATAAGAAAACTTTGGAACTATTGTTTTCAATCTCTTCTTGATTTTTGAAGCATTATGGCAATTGAGAAATTATTGATGGATGGGCCCCCTTATTAGCACTGGCCGTGGTCTAGAGACCCGCATTTGAGCCTTATTTCGAAAAAACTCAGTTACTATTTATGGGCCCTTATGGCTATGGGCCCCAGGTTTCCGACCCCACCTAACCCCCTCTCTCCTCGGCCCTGCCCTTGACTAGACTAGAAGTCCGAACAAGTATACCCTTGTGGTCGGCACATCCTCAGGTGCCTTTTCTATGGAAGAACCCGCCCCCCGTGCTTCTTTGATCATTTCAACTGCTTCCCTTTTTATCAAAAAAAATATACCAGTTATTGCTAAACTTTTACCAAAGCTCTCAATTTTCTGCCCCCCCCCCTGCAATCTAGCTTAAAACTATTGAAATAAAACACCAAAAAATCTTTGAATAAGAAGTGTCTACAGTAGTTTGCAATTTACAGCTTCATCATTTTGCAAAATTGATTACATGTGTGATGGGTCATAAATGTCTCAATTGCATCTGCTGACAAATTCCCTGCACAAAAATTAAGTTGCCCCTCCTCCAATAAAATCATACTTGCTACCTCTGGGTCACAGAGATCATAACCAACACCTTGCAAATCTAATAACGTAAGAAAAATGCATGAAACATTCAGACTTTTCTATGAATTCCTTGTGCTCATCAGACTTGATTGCAGCCATCTCTCCTGTGTTGTTTGAATACTTTTCAAAGTTACCAGTAATGAACTCTTCCACAGTGACTGGGGTTCCTTTCATCATTGAAAAATACACTTTATTGTTATGGAAACAAGTACCAAAAGTGTTAGCGACCTCTCTAGCAAATTTCTGACAAATGTTCCTTGCAACTGCGTGCATTTGTACCTGCTTCCTTGTGTGTTGTGCATTTGTTAACTTGACTGTCATTTCCAGCAGATCAACTTTGTCTTCTTTTGATTCTTTGATAACCCATTTCTTGGGAAAACTTGGATGTTTTGATGTAGCAATATATGCCTTGCGGAATCCTCCTTCTGAAATATTTTTATTCTCCTTAAGAAATTCCACAGTGTTTACCGTTTCCCATACCTTGTCATGAACAATGTAAGACGCAAGTACCATTGTAACAGTAGAAATGTCCGGCGCTTCAATCAGCTTACAGGCTTGCAAAAAATCTGCTATGGAAACAGACTTTGGGAAGGCAGTCTGGGGTACCTTTGGAAAAGTGGTGTCAGGAAACACAGTGGTTTGTGGATGCCTTTCTATGAATCTAGACAGACCTATGTTTGACTTGTTACCTTCCATGACGTTCTTCTTCCTTCCTGTCTCAAGTTGTGGTTGAGTGCCCTTGCTGTTCTTGGCTGTCTTTGTGGGGTCCAAGAAGGGAATAAAATATACTTTTTCCCCACAATTTGCTCCGTTAGGTAGCAGGATGGCCCCCTGTCACCCAAAAGAACATCGCAGGAACCTTTGGGCATTTCATAGAATTTCTCACAGGCCAGTTTGATGTTGTCGATAGAGATCTCGTCAAAATCTGAAAAGTCTACGCAATCACGTGTATCAGTCGTGTATCGAGCAGCTCAAACTTCTTCAGTCGGTTTGCCTCAGAACTCATGCGCTGCACCATTATACTACTAGGGGCACTTGATTTCTTCTTCAAGGCAGGTTCTCCTCTTCTTTTTGCAGAACACTTCTTCTCATAAAGATCCCATGCTGTTCTCTTTGACATTTTCAATATAGACTGACGGACAAGCACAGTTAGGCCAAGGTGATGCAAGAAGATGTGCCTCATAGTACAAGGAGTTTTGGCGGGAAAAAGTAGCCTCGTTTCCATTTTGATAATGATAACGAATGATGGGCCACGCGTAAAAATCGAAAACAAAACAAATTTTTCAAATAAAATCGTAGATAATAAACTGGCGGTGAAAATAAAAGTAAGAGTAAAAATAATTTTTTTGTTGCACAAATTATTTGTCAAATTATTATTCAATTTTTTTCATTTTTTTTTTAATTTTTTAGAAATAAATTACAAATTTTTCAATGCAATAACATGAATAGACGGATGATAACGATGGGCCACCATACACAACATAGGCTTTTGACTGCAGCAGGCCTTGCTGCCAGATTTTAAGGTTACGGTAAACGTTTTCTGGGTGAAAATATCCATTTTTCAATTTTTTCATATTCTGTTAGCCGAACTTTCCAGGCACACAATGATACCTTGCTTGAAGCCAACAGAAGTTTTGAAAATGGAAGAAACTTCATGTAAACGAAGGTCTCCTTAATTTTCTAATCAAAGTTTTTGTCTGTGGTCTTAAAAATCCACACCTAAATGCTTGACCTGTTAAGCCGATAATCCCCAAGCCCTTGTGGTTTGTGTGAAATAGCATTGCGCGTTCTTGTATGTTTGTGGTTATCAGGTAATTATTTGAGGACTCGTATACGCCCTTTCAACAAAACGGTGCATGCTGGGTAATCAGGATCGATATCTCGCACGTGAAGTATTGTTTCTATTGTGCTGACCTATTCCCTCGCCCTTGGAAGTTGTTTCTCGAAAGGTTTTCGACGAGTTTACTCAACTAAACAAGGTAAGAGACTTCTGCCATATATTTTCCACACTTCTAGGTACTTGTTCCTGACTTTTTGGTGATGTTTCACTATGAAATATGATGAAGGGCTTCGTTGATTGCAGGCGTAGTGGACCTTAGGCCTTTACTCCCTTTATTTGCCAGTGACAAACAGCATGTCTTCGCTACAGCAGTTCTTTCACACATTACTTTTTACATTGACAAGATCCTTTAAAGCTTTTTCCGTAGCCATGTAGCTAAGACAGTGATTCAAGTAAGAAAAAGCGAAAACACTTCTCCCTTTTTATTCAGGCGTGAATGAAAATCAAAGGTTTGTAAAATCAAATGGCAGTTGTTTGTTTACACGAACAAGTGAACAGTTTGTTTACATTCACGTCAGCCCGCACAAATTTATCACGACGCCAAGGCTGAAAGGAAGAGGCATTTTCTTTTCCTTTTGCTTGCATTAATATATTAGTTAGTTAGCTACAGTAAGAGCTTTTCAAGAGTCTTGTCAATTTATTAGGCAAAGTATGAAAGTAATAGTGCCGCGACGATATGCTGTTTACCATTTGAAAGTGCAGGGACTCTAGACCTTTGTGGCCATCTGCGCCTGCTATCGACGATGTCCTGTAGCATATTTCAGAGTGAAACACCACCAAGAAGTCAAGAAAAAGTAGCTAAAAATGTGGAATGTATGTGGGAGAAGTTTCTTACCTCGTTTAATTGAGTAAAATCGTCATAAACCGCTCGCGAAACAACTTTCAAGGGCTAGAGAATAGGCCGGCACAATAGAACCAATACAACGCGTGCGAGAAATCGATCCTGATTACCCAGCATGCACCGTTTCGTTGAAAGGGCGTATTGATTTTTAAGCCTAAATGGCTTGATCCGGATTAGTGTGGTTTGTATGGTCCCGTTGTGTACTTTACCAGTTTCTTTAGGGAAAATTCATTTTCTCAGGACTCATAAGTCCACGAGGTACAGGTACGAAAAAGCTATTTTGTACCGTTTGAGCCAATCGAATGGCTCGAAAATTTGCACATGGCCAGGACAGACTTGGAGTTTGGAAAGTGTATCCCAAATTTTTCGTTTGTGTCCTGCCCTGTCTTTTATAGCCAAATACAACTGTGGGAGGGCAGAAAGATAATTTGCTAATTTTTGACAGCATGTAGATTCAAAGGAAAAAGGAATTTGAAAAATTCCAGACACGCTTTAAAAGCTTAGGATCTGCACTTCCTGTTAATGTAAGTCAGATTCTGTTGCCTCAAATGCAAGGATACAAAATAGCTTTTGAAGGTGGTTCACTCTTTAACCCTATTACTACCGGGGGCGGGCACAAAGTGCCCGCGGCGCAGATTATTTGATGCAGTGCTGTCAGTTCGAGAGATACAGAGCTGAAACTTGGTGACTTTTCCTCAAATTTAATATACAAATTAAAAATCTAAAAATTTTTTCAAAATGGTAGACACTGATCACGTGACCAACATCTTTTCAATGCGTGGTCAGCAGTAATAGAAAAGAAGGGACTCTTATTTTTTCCAGAATGATCACAGATCATTGAAAATACTACCATTCAATAGATCTTGATGAGAGCTTTCAGATGATATATAGTTTTATTCATTTTCGATGACGTCAGCAATTTTAAACTTAATGACGTCATCAATGTTTATGACGTCATATAAATAACAAATGTATTAGAAAAATTTTTATGACCTAAAATGATTCTCTTAATTATTTTACATCGTCTTAAGGCATTTTAGAGTATTTACATCGACAATTAGAGGTTTAAATTAAACAGTGAAAAACTGGTGTATATAAATAATGAATATATAATATATATAATGAACTTAAATAGATATTATACTATGGATTTTTACTTATTAATGCTTTGTGATACATTTTAGTCCATTTGAAAAAGGAATAGTCACATAAAAACTTAAATATTGTCAATTTTGCAAACAGCAAGCAAATACTGGAATTTTCCTCAATTATGACATCATTGTGACGTCATGGATGTAATGAAAAATAAAAAAAGTAGCGTATCGTGTAGATTTTGTTACTGTACACCATTGTACCAAGTTTCGTTCTCATATCTGCAATATTGGCAACTTTACGGAGGGGGGGCACTTTGTGCCCCCCCCCCGGTACTACAAGGGTCCAAAAAGCCCGGTATTAATAGGGTTAAAGCAATAAATTTGCCTGGAAAATATAATTTTACAGTATTTTCCAATAATTTGGATATGGTTAGAATCCCCACATTCTTGTGCATCGAATGATGTATAGTTTACCTAGATTCCGTTGATAGCTCGGCTTTTAGGGAGCGAAAACTAAATTTCGTGTCAGAAACGTTTACCGTAATCTTGAAAGGATAAACATGACAACATGATGATATATTCCCCTTCTCAACTGCATTCATGCAGCTCATCCATGATCAAATTCCCCCTGGTTAGTTTTATCCCCCTCCCCTTGATATGATAAGGTGGTACGATCGACTGCAATTTCTGCAACTAAAATCCCCCCGAGCAGCTCGGTTTCTTTGATGTTTTTGGATTTCAGATGGTATGGGTGCTCCCGCCAAATCTGAGCACCCCTACATGCAGCACAGCTATTGGTTAATTCACTTCTACAGGTGCTCAAACTCGGATAATTTACAGGCCATGGGTGCTCTGTTGCGCTTCCTATAGAACAGACAATGGATTCCGAATCCACAAAATGTAGGACAGGCCAACCAGGGGGAGTTGAGAAAGAAGAGTTGGTAGGTGGAACTTGAACAGTATGGAGGAGGCAGGACGGGGGTGTGGTAATGCAATGAAAAACGACGAATGATGAAGAAACATAGACAGCCAGCGAGCATTGTTTACTGGCGGAAAACTTTATCGATATTACTGTCGCAGAGAATTAGAAATTGAAAAGGCAAAAACTGTTGTCAACGAATCTGACAGGTGCTTGAGCACCCTTCGCACCCCTCTGGATCCGTCACTGCAAAGAACAAGGTTATCCCTTATTCCAACCACGATTCATCTCGAATTAATTCGTCGCGTAGATCACTGAAGTCACAGAATTCAGCAAGGGTATATAAATCAGTTTTGAAGTTATCAACAGACTCACCGTCGGTTTGTACATTCATACTGAAGCGAGCACGTCCGAATATCACGTTGCGTTTGATCATGAAGTGCCCCTCGAACTTTTTCTTTACTGCTTTGTACTGTTTTCTGTCATCTGTACTCATTTCAAATGATTGTAATTTATCGTTCACTTCATCTCCCATGGAATAGATAAGCGTATTCACTTGACTTTCTTCGTCTCTCTTATTCAGCTCCGACGCTAGTCTGAAGTATTCAAATCTTCTGATCCACTTCGACCATTCTTCGGGCTTGAACGACAACCTCTTCTCTGGAGGTGTAACCTGGAATGTTGCCATTTTTAAGAGCTCTAAGAACTTTAAGAACAAAAATTTTGTCCCGGTCAAATCGAAAAGGTTCCTTAAAGCCATTGATATAAAACTGACTAGAAGGAAATGTCCTATCAATTTTCGTTTCAGCAATTATGAGTACATCAACATTGTCAGAAATCAAAAGTCGCAACGATTCAATCTTGTTTCTTATCGAATTTATGTTTAGGTAGGAGATAATTAAACCATTACGGTTTTGGATCCTAAGATTTTTCAAATTCGTATAGGCACTATCATCTTCGCTTTGAGTATCAGAAATGTCTTGTGACGTTATATTGTTGTTATGTGTACAAGAATTGTTACCTGTTATCTTTGATTGTCAATTGCAAAGGAATTTGATAAAATTATTGTCTATTATTGCAGTTCCACGTTTGTTTGTGTGCAACCTGCTTCCATTTAGATGGTTTTCGGGGTTGATATTGCTATGATCTACAAATATGACAGTTAGACACCGCAAATATGTCTAAGCTTGTATTCTTCTGCGAAGAGAAGTAAATCTATATCATTATGCGGAGGAGCTTCTCCTCTGTGGAACTTCATAAATTTTTCCTGTGCAGAAAGCAAAAACTGCAGCAGTGAAGCAAAACAGCAGCGCCTAACCACCCTTAGTACAATGCAATACTTTTTCTCGTGAATGCCCTAAGCAGTCAGACTCCATGGCAACCAGTGAAAGCCTCCTACACAGTGACATCAACTTTAGCACTAAGTTGAGCAACTGCTCATGCTCAGCTACGTTGCTTTTCAACCCTATCAAGCCTAGGGGGGGCTGAATCAGCCCCCCTTAGCGGTTTTTGTCTGTAGATTTTTACCAAGTGCACTTACAAAGTCGAAACTTTCTGACTTTTAGTTTTTATCTTTGTCACGATCAAAAGTTAATTTTTTGAAAAAATCAATTTCATTCCAGTGGGTAAACGCTATCAGTGTTCGAGAGATGTATGTGTGAAATTTTGAATAATTCCTAATAAAATCTACAGCTAATGTGATAAATTGATGAAAGGAAGGGAATGCATACTACTTTTGATGCTCTATCCAACAAATTAGCTATTTTTTTATTTGAGCGTATGGTTTTGGGGATTTTGGCACTACGCATGCGCACATTCTTTGCATTCCTGCGTGATGACGTCATTACTTTTTATTAATTTTTCTTCACGGAGCAAATACCATTTAGACATAAAATACAATGAAATTAAACTGATGTCCTTAATGCTTTTCGTTTTCTCACGATCCACGATTGAAAATTTTTAGTACTGAACCCTATTGACTTTGAAAATTGAACAATGTGACGTCATGGGAAGGTCACATGACATATCTAAAAATAGATTTCATTTTTGGGTTCACCATATGATGTTCTATGCACATGCAAAGTTTCAAGGCTCTAGGTTGTCCAGAACAGAAACGAATTAGGGGGGGCTGAATCAGCCCCCCCCCTAGGCTTCCTAGAGCATCAAATACCCTAGGCCTGATAGGGTTAAAGCTTATTTGCTGTCTTTAGTAAGAAACACATCTTTAGTACTCATACAAAGACTTTGTAAAAAGAAATCGTAGCTGATGGAATATTTGAGAAAGATTTAAAGATTTTTGGAATTTCGTGGAGATTTCTAGGGATTTCCAGACTTCCGAAGAATTTCTTGAGGATTTCCGGACTTTTTTCTGGATTTCCAGGTAGGGTGTACGGTATTTCCGAAATAAAATGCACCGCGGGAGAAAACTGGTTTCCATGTGATAATGAATGAGCCCCAACTGCTCTACTTTCTTCCTTGCTTGGCTGCTTCAGCTCATTTCTTCTGCCATGGTTTTGTCAAAAATTGGCCTACAGTTTCTTGAAAGTGACTTTTCATAAAAAGACGGGTAGCACTGATTTTTTTAGTAACATCACAGCGACACTTTATTATAATCATATTGCATTTCGCGACAGAAATAAGAGTAGACCATTGTTTTTCAAGGATTGTGTGCCATGTCGTACCAAGACTTGCCCGAAGTCTCAGCCTCGTCCCCAGTGCCCCACTGCCTTTCACACTTCTTCCCTCGCTGGAGAGTAGTTTCTTTATGTTCTTTTTGAGACCATGGACCTGTCCAAGCGTTTTCAATTCAAGCAGCAGTGAGCCAATCCAAAAACTCGATGCCAGTTTTCATTGTTATTCAAAAGCCAATCACCGTCGCGAAAAAACCGTCGTAAACAATTATAAAATGGCCATTGTTGCTCTCACAGTCTTTCCACCAGGGGACAGGCCTTTTGCGAATTGAGGATTTCGTAAGTAAAGCATTGTTGTGCAAAGTGCTAACTGTTTATTTCTCTTTCCTTGTTAAGAACGATGATTTCTTTTGACGCATTGTTCTTGGTATTTCTGAAAGGAACCATTAGCATTATGAAAAAGCGTTAAGTACAAATTCCCTGCTCATGCTTCATACAATTCACACACCCGGCAGGGAGCCACTTGGGAACTTGCATTTGGTCTGGTGAGTTCAGCCAGCTTCAGCTGGGTTACTGCTGGGTTGCTGCTGGTTTCGGCCGGGTTCAGCCGGGTTCAGCCGGGCTCAGCTGGGTTTAACTTATATAAATTACGAGCAATAAAATCTAGGGCTAATAAGTTTAACTGCAGCAATCCTCCTCTGTTCGATTTTATCCCGGTTACAAGAGTACTTCCAGATTCTCTTCCTCTGTTCTTGAGGATTTCTGATCAGCTCATTCACCAGCTAATCAGAGATATAAAGCAATTGGACAACATATCCAACAGTACAAAACGTGATGAAATAACTGATGACAGAATGGCAAGGGTTTGTTCTTTTCAAAATTTCATAAAGGATCTTGGGCTTCATGACTTCAAGTTTTATGTTGACAAGGACACAAAGCGTCTCAAATACTTAGATTTTACAGGCCCAGAGAAGCAAAAAATATTGACCAACATAAAGATAGGTGACTTCATCAGTGCAAAAGCTAGGGCTCAAAAGTTGCAAAAATAATGGGATCAGTTCCTCGTGCTTATGACCCAAATGCGAAATCTGACACAGAATGATTTGATTTCATTGAAAAGCTTTCAAGTTTCAGCCAAAGAATGGGTAACAGCATACGTTAAGCTTCATCAGTCAAAGGATGCTACCCCTTACATCCATATTTTGATGTATCATGTTTGCGAAGCTGTAAAATTGAATGGGCAAATTGGCCATTTTACAATGCAAGGTCTTGAGAAATTGAATGACAATGTATCTAAATGGTTTTATTGCTCTTCCAGTTTTAGTCTAAACAATACACTGAAAGAAGTAATGCAGAAGCACAACCGTCTTGCAACACTGAGAATTTTGAAATCTAGGCGTGAGCTGAAATTTCAATGGAAATGCACCAATTGTAACAGTACTGGGCACTCAGCAAAAACCTGCAAAGCTGCATAGAGTGCTAACTACTCCATTCACGGAAACTCTGAGAATATATTTGAGTTTGATACTCAAATTAGAATTCACACAACAACAACAGATTAGCCTAACATATTGCCAGCAACATCATTTGATGCTATACCATATCTATAGAATTTTTCCACAAAATTTATTGTTAGAAAGATATATAGTATAATCTTACTACATCTTTCCTTTCTATTTGCTTTAAAATTAAGCAACCTCACTTGAGAGATGGAGACAAATTGTTAACTTTAAGATAACGAGCTTAATCACTACCCTTAAGAAAAATTTCAGCTTGCAACAAGTTTGTGCAAGCTTGAAAGGAGCATGATTTTGGCTTTAAGGAGCTTGAAATGAGTATGTTGACATGATTTTGGCCAGTTTGATTAGAGCTTGATCAAGCTCGACAACAATCACATGCTAAAGTCATTCTCAAACATACTGCAATCAAGCTTGATTGGGTTTGCCTTCCAGTTCAAAAGATACCTGCTGCAAGCGGTGCAAAATTCTTTCTCCAATCAAGCACTCATCCATGACCCAAATCATATTCTAAACAAGTTAGTATCAAACGTATTGCTCCGAACTTACTCAATATTTTGTAAAGGGTAAACTTATGTTTAGAATAAGCTGAAGCTTGAAAGGCTTAGGGCATAGTTCATGAGAAATCTGGGTGCAGGGGTATGATCTAATACCAAAACTTGACAAATTTTTCTGCAGGTTGGCCAAAAAAGGTTAAAAGGGGGATTTTGAAGAATGATAAATCAGTAGGGGAGAGTAGAGCTACTTGTCACAGGAGTAAGTTGTTGTAGTAAAATCTGAATGCAACCACAAACTAAGGGAAACTTTGCCAACAACTTTTTATAAACGCTTTGATGTACTTCTTTCAAATTCAACAGAAAAATAGAAAACAATCAGAGCTTTTGATTTACAATGAGCATGTGACAACTGACCCCTGTGAAAAGTAGCCGTACTCTCCCCTAATATTCTTAAGTATTGACTGAGGACCAATTATAAACAAATTACAATGATATCTTCCCCTTCAGACTTCAATGAGTCATGAATTGAGTAACTGACTTTAATGTAGGGTGATGGTAAAGGGAGAACATATCATTTTGATAAAAGCTGTGCAAAGCATGAGAGAAATCAAATTTGTTAAGAAATGCAGTTGACATTTTTAAACATTTGTTTTATTAGCTCATATGCAAAGCAAAATTCTAAACCTTTTGTGTCAAACACTCCGCAGAAGATTTTGTTGCAAAATCTACTTCATTCTAAAGGGAATTTCCATCTTTTGGAGCAAAGCGAATTACAACATAAAGGCCTCTGTCAAGAGGCTTTGGTACAAGGGAACCATTTGACTTTTCTCACAGCATTGCAGAGCTTTTTTCTTCATAAGATGCAGTTGCATTGTCCTCATTAAAACTTTAGAATAGTCCCTCCCCCTTGTTGTTAAAATATCTTCTTGACCAACCGACACAAAAAATTTTGTCAAATCTTGATTTCCTTGGACAATGCAAAGTTGATTTCTTCTTGAAGGTCTTCTTTACCCTGCATGCCCCAGATATTCTCCTCCATGTTTTCTCACTTACTGGTTCGCTGATTTTTACCAGTGTGTCACATCTCCACAAGCCAGTAAGTGATTCTTGGATTTTGACCTTAATCCTGCCAAGCTCCAATTTAGCCATCTTGCTCCTCTTTGTCCAGCTCAGACTCATCTGCGCTGCCCGATAGCTCACTGAGAGGCCTCCACTCGTCATACCGGTGTCCCCATCCTTCACAGTGCACCTTGACTTATATTATGCCATCTATATCTCTGGACTTCGACACCATCTTGCACTTGAAAAATTTTTCTTTATTGTCTCCTTTCTCGAAATCTTTCAAGATGACGGACTGAACCTTATCAATGCTACGGTAGTAAATCACGCCACGGCGAGATGAACGTACGGCCCTACAACTTACCGTAGCTTGAGCCGCCATCTTGAAAGTAACTTTTTCTTGCGTGAGGGCTGAGATGATGTAATATTTGACCAATCAAATCAATCGATTCACGGATCTAATGAATTATTCATTTAGATCAAAATAAGACAAATCAGAGGAAGTTTTCTGGCATGACATGTGAAATTGAGGCAAATTGAGGCAAACTCCAAAATCTTCGCTTAAAATGCCCCAGAAATGTCATTTTTGGTACATTAACATAAACTTAATAAGGAACAAATTTGAAAATTTTTCAATTATGATACAGGATGATATTGACATCTTGGTCGTTGCAGAGACAAAATTTGATGCATCGTTTCCAAAACATCAGTTCTTAATACCCGGATTCAAAACACCATATAGACTGGATGTCTTTGATAAAAGTGGCTGGTTGTTGATTTTTGTCAGAGATTGCCTCTTTTCGACAGAGATGCCAACATATTTACAGGTTATTCCGTTTGAACTAAATATTAGAAAGCGAAAATGGTCGTTATTACCGATATATAGACCTCCAGATCAAAATATATGTCTCTTCGTAGACAAAATTTCCAAGCTCATTGATAAGTTTGAACGGTATGCCCGGGGGGGGGGGGATCACTTGAGTTTCCAAGATGCGGGGTGTGCCATTCGAATCGTGGGGGTAACACCGATAAATCCGGAAAATTTCTCAAAAGTATACCCATAAATCCAGAGGAATTTCTCAAAAGTATCCCCCTAAATCCGGAAAATGTTCTTAAAATCATACCCATTAATCCGGAAAATACAAAATATTGTTGAAAACCATGCCCATAAATCCGGAATCTATCATGAAAAAGGTACCCTAAAAATGGCACAACCCCTTACCATAGACAAGTTAAGTTACCCCCCCCCCCGGGGGCGGTATGACAATGTACTTGTCCTTGGAGACTTCAACATGGAGCCTAATGATAAAAATCTGTCTCCTTTACTGGAAGAACATAATTTTTTCAATCTCTTCAAAGGACCCACATGTTTCGAGTCTTACCAGGGACGGTGTGTTGACTTACTGTTAACAAATAAGAAGCACTCTTTTATGATGACCCAGTCATTTGAGACTGGATTTAGTGATCATCACTACTTGATATACACTGTCTTCACTATCGTGACTATAAGAACTGGTCAGAGGAGCGCTGGAAAGTGGAACTTGAGAGAAATCTTCGTACGTCGCATCCAGCAAGCTACTGCGAATTAGAGTCAGTCTTCATGACCACCCTTGAAGCTAGTGCACCCATTAAAGTGTCAGTAAACCCAAAAGTTTTTTTTGCTTCTATGACACCACAATGATATGAATAGTCGTACAAATGACCGAAAATAAAAATATCTTGTTGATTACCCTCTTTCGCTGACGTCTGAAAATCCCTGTTTCGAAGAGCAAACGTGCAATGAGAATAATAATATAATAATTATTATTTATTTATTTAAGGTTGGCATGATAAAAATAGCTAAAAAACTAATTAAGGCCAACCATTTAACAGAAGTGAAACTGAATAATCCTATTTACATGTTTTTTATAAAAATCCTAAATTATTTACATAGGTCTTGCATAATCTACAGTTGCAATCGCTGAAATGATGTTGTTTTATTTTCCTCTTAAATTCTGTCAAGGTATGAGACTCTTTTATTTCTAGCGGCAACGATTGCCAGAGTTTGTGCCCAGTGTACCTGATTGTCTCTATACCATACGCATTTGTGCGTGGAATTGGTACTGACATGTGGTCATTACATCTCAGGCTCTATGAGATATTCTTCTCGGCAAAGATTTCACCAGTGAATTTAGGATTAAGGTCATGTTTGGTCTTATAAATTTCTGTAGTTAGCAACTGTAGATTTTTTTGGTGAATGGTGACTGAGGCTGCCTTTATCAACAATTCTTCAAAATTTGAGGACGTATCCTTGAAAGCGATTCTTAAAGCTCTTTCGTGGATTTTATTTATTTTGTTGTTCACGTTTCTATCATGAAACATCCAAATTACAGGACAATAGCTAAATTGGGACAATATAAAAGCATTCATCACTGTCTGCAATTTCTCCTGGTCCATGAATTTTGCAACTCGTGCAAGCGCATGAAGCTTCTGGCCAGCTTTTTTGCATATATTTTCAATGTGACACTTGAAATCTAAGTTTTTATCAAGTGTTATACCAAGGAGCTTTTCTTTGTCAGATTGTTTTATACAGGACGTGCCTACGTTCACTGAAGTGCTGGACGACTTACTTCCGAATAACATAAAATGACACTTTGCATCATTTAGCTACATATGGTTGTCAACAAACCACTTGGAAAGGAGGCTCGCATCCGCCTCTAACTTCTATTGAACATTACTTACATCAGAATCGCATGCAAAGATAGTCGTATCATCTGCATAATTGCAGACCTCAGTGTCATTCACCAAAAAGAAAATATCATTAATAAATATATTGAATAGAAGGGGTCCCAAGACTGAACCTTGCGGAACACCTTTTGTTGATTTCTTCCATACGCTGAATGAACCATTTACTTTGACCCTCTGTTTTCTTTCATTGAGATAGCTGTAAATGAGCTCGAGTGCACTTCTGCTAAAGCCATATGCATGGAGCTTAGCAGTAAGTAAGTCATGATCAAGGCAATCAAATGCCTTAGAAAGATCCATAAGAAGCGCACCTGCATGACCATTTTTATCAAGAAACTCCCTGCAGTTTTCAACAAGTCTCATAAGTGCATGCTGTGTGCTATATCCTTTGCGAGAACCACAAAGATATATAGACATTACTGGTTCCATAAAGAGAATTATTTGATCTTGTATAATTCTTTCATATACTTTGGAGACCGCAGGTAACACAGTTATAGGTCTATAGTTTTTCTTAATGAAGGAATTTTCGCTTTTGAACAAAGATGATATTTCTCCCATTTTTAACTCATCTAGGAAAACACCAGTAATTAAACTGTTATTAATCAAATTTTGAAGCTGAACTCCGAAAATATCAAAGTGCTCCTTGAGAAGCTTCGTAGGTAGGCTGGCTACGGGGCAAGACTTTTTCGGGTTAAGCTTATGCAGCTGTACCACCACCTCTTGTAAAGAAACGTGCTCGAATTCAAATGTATGTTCAACCTGCACCCTTTCCTTGATAAGTTTTATAGATGGGTGAGATTCATATTTCGTCAGAGCAATATCGAGTGGATCACGGATTTCATAGGTTGGCGTCAGGTTCTCACTTACTGTAGGAATATCAAGGCTATCAGTAATGCTCACAAAATAATCATTGAAGATATTTGCGACAGCTCTGTTGTCATTGACCAACTCATTATTCTCAAGGAGGGTAATTGCTGTAGATGTCTGGATTTTATCCGAAAACAATGGCTTAACAGTTCTCCAGAATTTCCTATTGTCTGTTAACAGTTTCAAGTTGAGGTTTCCATAGTAGTCATTTTTGGCTTTGCGTAGTAACTTGACGCACTTATTGCGTTGTTTTTTGAAAGCTTTCCAGTTTTCATCACTTCTCACTTTATTGTATCTATTACGCAACCTGGTCCTCGTCATTATTGCTTTCCTCAGAGTTTGAGAAGTCTGGGTCGAGCCTGGTCATGACGTACATCCCGGAATGAACCATCCGTGATCTATTGTTACGTCCGCACTTCACGTTTGGTTTCCTTCATGCACAATCATGACTGTGGTTTATTATTATTATTTATTACCGGGCGACCCAAAAATAAAACTTCGTGAGGTAGATTGCACATCATTTCTTGGAAAAAAATGTTATGAAGACAAATAAGGTATTGCCATGTAGCTGAAAGGTTCCGCTATCTTTTGAGATGTTGCTTGGTCAGTTTAAGACATGCGTTCTGTCTGAAAAAACAATATCAAAAATATGGAAATTCTTTCATTTCTCCGACCATTCCGTCACTTTCCAGTCAATTTTTTGGAAACTGAGAAAAAAGCTGAATTCTAAATTTGCTTTGGAGCGTGAAATTTGAATTTGGAACAGAGATCAATAATTTTACAAACAAAAAATTTCCCCAGACGACTCCTAATCCGTCGCTGTGTTGAGTTTTCACAAAATGCTGACTGGAAAATGATGGCGATTATTTCACTCAAAATGAGGAATATTGGATTCGAAATTTTCATCGAATCAGGTTTCTCGGATGGTAATCATTGCTTTCATTTCATTTTCATTTTATCATATTTAAACACAAAACCCTATCAGCTAAGAAAAGAAAAAAATAAAACTGTACAAATATCTATTTACATATATCTATAAAATCTTAAGTTTGCTGGTCTTCCTAGGGATCGTGCTTCGGGAAGGATGTTAATTTCGTAGGAATTCTTTCAGTTTCCTCTTGAATGTGGTAATCGTGGAACTCATTCTGATTTCTAATGGGATTTGATTCCACGCTTTTGCACCAGTATAGAAAAAACTGCCTTTGGAGAATTCTAGGTTCTGCCTTGGAGTGTCAAGATCTAACTGATTTCTTGTTGGATAGTTAGATATTTGAGATCTGGTAACCAGTCTCCCTCTCAAGTTGTCCGGGCGGAGACCATTCATTATTTTATAGATCATCACGGCCCTGTCAAATATTATTAAGCTAGAGATTGATGTATTAATTTTCTGTAGCATTGTTCTGTAATTTTTGTATTTTAGTTGTTTGTAATAGTTCATTGATACCTTGTATGCAGTGGAATTTAAAATATATAAAACTGAACTGAGCTGAACTGAACTGAACTGAACTGAGAGACTGAAAGCCAGTTGCAACTCCACCCATCCTTTAATCTAGAGCTTTCTATCAGTGTTCGTGCTCTAGTTTGCAGACGTTGAAGATGATCAAGCTTTGTGTTTGACAAACTGCCCCAAAGTTCATCACTGTATCTCAAATGACTCTCGAGCAGTGCCTTATACACCTGATCCAATTTTGATTGCGGTAGTATGTTCTTTAATTTCCGCAGGGACGAAAGGGCATTTTTGATTTTACCTTTGAGGCTCTTCTATTGCTCATTCCATGAAAGGTTTTCGTCCACTGTAACTCCGAGGTATTTAACTTTTTTGACTCGTTTAATTGGTCCTCCATGTATGTTTACCTCTAATGAACCATTGATAAGGTTAGTTTGTCTTTTGTGACCGACAACCATGTACTCAGTTTTATCAGTGTTCAAACTAAGCTCATTCTGCCGTAACCATTCTGCAATATTGTCCACCTCAGTTCTTAGATCATTGCAGAATTCGTCAATATCTACAGCAGAGCAAGTTACGCTAGTATCATCTGCATACATGTTTGAGGTGCATTTATAGAGGCACTGCTCAAAGTCGTTGACATACAGGATGAAGAGGAGAGGCCCCAAGCACGAGCCCTGAAGAATACCGCAGTGAACAGTTTTCCAGGCTTGATTTGTGGCCATTCACTTGACAGTATTATTTTCTATTCGTCAAGTACGATGTGAACCACCGAAGAGGTGTTCCTACTACGCCGTATTTGGTAAGCTTGGAGAGGAGAATTTCGTGGTCCACCGTGTCGAAAGCCTTTTTGAGGTCGAGAAATACGCTTATGTTAATTTTGCGTTTGTCGATGTTAGAAAACCACGCATCTGTTACGTTAAGTAGTGACGTTAAGGTACTATGCATTTTCAAAAATACGTGTTGATTTTTTGAAAATTTCTTGTGCACTTTCAAGTAATTTGAAACTTGGTCGTGCCCTAGTTTTTCGAGCAATCTCGAGAAAACAGATAACACGGATATAGGCCTGTAATTGCCCATGTCGTTTTTCGACCCAGACTTGAAAATAGAAATCACTTCTGCTATTTTCCACCTGTCAGGAAAGATACCCTTTTCAAATGAAGGAGTTGAATATGGCAGCTAGCGGCTTACATAAAATTTCTGCTGCATCTTTAACTAACTTTACAGAAACTTTGTCATATCCTGCAGATTTGGAGCATTTCAACTTTTTGATTTCTTTCTCGATAGTGCTTGGATCAATCGGGTGAAATTCGAAAATAGGTGTTGTTGAAGGTCCTTCATCAATGAGGTATCTTAGTGGGTCATCGAATTCTTTAGTTTCAATTTTTTCCGCAAGTTTTGGGCCTAGGGTGGTAAAGTGGTTGTTGAATGCTTCCGCAATTTCCTTGTGCTTTTCAACCAGTTTACCCTCGTACATAACGGATCTGGGAGCCGTGGAACATTGATATTTGTTTAGGACTTTGTTAATCGTTTTCCACATCTCCTTGGGGTTACTGGAATTCTCATCTATCAAGCTGCGATAGTAGCCTTCGACAGCTCTTCGGAGTTCACTGGTCACCCTGTTTCTTAGGCGTTTGTATTCAGGCCATATTGAACGGTCTTTTTCAGCTTTCCTCTCAGCCGGTCTCTCTCACGTATCAAGTTTTTGATACGGGGATTTATCCAGGGAGAAGGTGCATGCCTCGCTATTCCTTTCCGTGTCTTTAACGGTGCATGCAAATCTAAGATTGAGTGCTTAATATGACCATGCAGCATCTCAAAAGATAGCCAAGCCTTTCAACTAAACTGTGATAGAAAACAGTTGGCAATAGCTGTTGATTTCTGGGAGCCACCTATGATCTAGCTCGTGAAGTTTTTTTTGGGTCACCCGGTATTCATTTATTTATTGTTGGATACTAAAAGATAGCTACAGTAGATAGCTAATTTATTCCAACGCTAAAACTTTAAAATACAAAACAAACCTTTAAAGTACAAGTACTATTGCACGAAAAATGTGGATAAAAAATTTACATACCATTAAAAATATACAGCTTAAAAGCAGAAATCTAAAATTGTTTATCATATAGAGCCCAAATTCGGAATAAAAGTTCGGCATAATCTGCATGGGCAATTTTCCCCGTACCAATTTTCAATCTTTGTTTTACACTGACAAAGCGATTCCGAATTTCGTATCGTTGGTGGTAACATTTGCCACAACTGCGGACCTTTAAATCGGACCCTTTCTGTCCCGTTGCCAACAGATTTCACTCTGGGTCGTACAAATTCGTTATTATTACGTAATTTTAGTGAGTTGCATTTTCACAGAAGATTTCGTGCATAAATGAAGGGTTGGTTGATGATATTCTGCTGATAAAGCGTTTACACTCTGATCATAAATCGTAATTATAGTGGATGTCGATCCAAGCTTTACTTCGACAAACATTGAAACTAGTTTGAAAGAAGCTGTGGGTGTAGCAGTACACTATGAAGCAGAGGCCAAAGATGATTCCTGCCGGGTTGGAAAACATGCATGATTTGGCCTAGCGCTGCGTATCACCGAGTGAAACAAACTTGAAGGTACGGGCTGCAGTAAAAAGCTGCGAGATGCAAAGTAAACTGTGGACCTTTTGTTCTTGCAAGGGAGAGCATTTTTTTAACTGCGAGTCGCGAGTTTGAAAACGGTTTCATAGTTGCGAGTGAATGCACGTTTTCCAACCTGGCAGTTTCAGTTTTCAGTTCAGTTTCATTTCATTCGACAATCATCCTAAATACAACACAAATACTGCAAATACAATAAATATTTCTAAATACATGAAAATCAAAATCTACGTACAAAGGAAAAACAATGAAAATTAAAGATTACATGAGAAACGCTACAATTTGTATTTTGGAAGATTATCTAAGGTGAAGTCCTCAAAAGTAGATAGACTAATTGAGAAAGGACCCCCCCCCCATAAAAGAAAACTAAAAAGAATTATTTAAAAGTAAGTATAAGACCAAATGACCAAAATAGAGTTAAGTAAATTCAAAAGGCAATAATCAGTTTTAGGAATTACTTCAACTTTGACCTGAAGATTTCACAGGGAAACCAGGATCTACCGGCAACAAACAAAAGAACAACAGCGAAAACCAGAGAACAATCAATCCCGCTTCCAACCCCTCCCCCCCCCCCACAAGGAGCCATCCACCACGAAAGTTTCGCAGCAGATAGTTCTCCACAGAGAGGACAAACGCAAAACCAACCACCCCCGCCCCCACCATTCAGCACCAAGCAACCCCGGTATCCCTGTAAAGATATTGAAACAAAGACAAAGACAACTGCCCTGCCAGACCGATACTATCTGCGATTGGCACCTACAACTATAAAATAGCTAAATTCTGTGTTCCAATCTTACAGCCATAAACCGTTAACGAGTATACTGTTAAGGATACATTTTCGTTTGTGTCAGAAATAACATCCTTCCGAAAGGAAGAAAATCTTGTTATGGCCAGCTTTGACGTATCCTGCATATTCACCAATATTCCTTTGGAGGGAAGTATTGACTTATGCATTGAGCTACTATTTAGTGACAATGATAGCTTGGAATATAGAGATTGCTCTCTTAGCCGCTCACAGTTTCACAAACTACTGAGCTTTGCTGTAAAAGAAAACCATTTTGTCTTCAACGGACAGCTTTTTGACCAAATTGATGGCGTTGCTATGGGTTCTCCACTTGGGCCAACCCTTGCTAATATTTTCATGAGTGTACTGGAAACTAGATATTTGAATAACTGTCCTTCTGAATTTAAACCTGTACTTTATCGTAGGTATGTTGATGATACTTTTTGTTTATTTAGAAATAGAGATCATGTGTACAGTTTCCTAGAATATATAAATCGTCAACATCCTAATATTAAATTTACTTATGAATTAGAGACGGATGATGCTTTGCCATTCTTAGATGTGCTTGTTAATGATGATAATGATGGTTTCTCTACTAGCCTATACAGAAAAAAGACTTTCACCGGCCTTTATACGGACTTTTCTAGCCTTGCCCCTTCCAAGTATAAGTTCAATCTAGTTAGAGTGTTAATTTATCGTGCTTTCCATATTTGCTCGTCTTATCACAATTTTCATGAAGAAATTGTTCGCATTAAGAAGATCCTGACCGACAATTGCTTCCCAAAGAGCCTGATTGACCGTATCATTAAGAACTTTTTGGATCGCCAATTTGAATCCGGTTCTTCAACTAAAGACCGCTTTCTTGCTCTTATGCGCTCATCTGTCATTTACAAGCTTCAGTGTCCTGGCTGCCATGCCTCGTACTATGGAAAAACATCACGTAATTTGATTACTCGTTGCAGAGAGCACTTGGGAGTTAATAAAGCTGGTCTTAAAGTAAAAGGTGGTCCATCTGCCATTCGGGACCATATCAACCAATCAGGGCACGCCGCGTCGCCTAAAGATTTCTCCATTCTGGACAGAGCCAACAATGAGTTGGATTTACTCATTCATGAAAGCCTTTTAATTCTACGGGATCGACCAGTTCTCAATTCCCAACAGTCGTCTATTCCCCTGGTTCTCCTCTAGTTTGTTTGTCACTTTATCCACCTGAGGCTCAGGCCTCGGTTCCCCTGTGCGTAGAAAATGTAACTCACGCTTGTTTACCTCGTCTTTTAGTTTGTTTGTCTCTTGGTTTAAATTGCCACTCATTATCAGTTTGATTCGCTGAAGATGAACCTAGTTGGTTCGAAACGTTCGAATTACAAATAAAACATGTTTACGTCTAATTAATTAATCAATTTTTATCTTAACTCGAAATGTATCCTCGAATTTGTCTCACTGGATTTGTACTGGATTTGTCAAAATATAGCTAACATGGAATGTCTCTAATTATGAAGTTGAACACAATGATTGTCTTCGCTTGCCTCATCCTTCGGTTCTTAATTAAACTGCGATTTCCACAAAACTGTCTGATATTGAAACAATCTGACAATTTGGAAAGCAAGGAGGAGAGACAAAAATCACAATCAATAATTAAAGAGCATAGCCATTTATGAGGAATTCCTTCAGTTTTGATTGGAAAATATTGATGGAAGTTGACATTTTAATAAAAGTTGGAATGTCATTCCAGAGTTTCACACCAAGATACTTTATTGATTTAAGATCATACAAAAATGTATTCTTTGAGGGTTGGAAAATGTCACCTCTAATTGCCTGATGTGTTTCGTGGTTGTGAACCATGTTACTGTGCTGAAAATAGTTGTGAAAATGAAAGGTGAAAGATGATTGATAGATTTATAGACAAACTTCAAAATGTCCTGATGAATCATATCTTTCAGTTTGAGAATTTTCAATGGAGCAAATATTGGTGTTGAGGGAGATGCAAAGGGTTGAAGGGAGATAGAAAGCAACCAGTAGCAATTGAAAGATTGAAAATATCACAAAGAGATTCTGAAGAAGCCGGAAGTGCAATTTCTACCGGGTGAGTCAATAAAAACGCCGGCGTTTGAAAAATCCTGGTCCCTGAATATCGAAGCAATGAAATTTAAAACTGTCTTCTTTCATTGAATCAAATTTTACAATAACGAGGTACTTATCTAAAGCTACTTACAAACTAATCCACCACACTACAAGGACGAATACCACGGAGAAAAATCTTTGGCAACTCTGCAGCCTTAGCATAGAAAGAAAGAATATTTATAGAAAGACAAAAAGAACGTAAAGTCTACCTCAAATTAGACATCATAAATTTCAAAAGAAGCAGTTAAATTTGCTCCCTTGTGGCAAGTTAGCTTGGCCCTTTGCCCAAGCTAGCTTGCCCTTCTTGTCTTATTTTAGGCCCGATATGTCAAATTAGGTCCAGCAATTTACCCGGTTTTAATCGTCTATTCCTTCCCGTCGAGATAGGAGATTTTCTACAGGAAGCCCCTTTCGAAAACCTGCAAAAACGAGCGAAAACAGCAAACAAATTTCCCTTTGTTCTTCTTCCTGACAATAATGACTCTTGAATGTGTACATGTATTTTGTCCTCATGAGAGCATGGAATCCCTTCTGCATGAGTTATCTACACTCGGGGGAAGACTTTTCAACTCTTCAAAAAGAATGAAAGTGCTAAAGCGTGCTGAAAGTCATCACTGTGAGGTTAACACATAAGTGACTTTTGCTTGCAATTTTAGCATGTTTTTTGAGGTTTCTCAAAGGGGCTCATTTTAGAAAATCGCTTACCGAATCTGAACGGAGTGATCGATTTTAGTCAGGAAAATTTCTAAAAATAAATGAACGACTTGGCTATTCAATCAGTTATTGCAAAATATCACTGCTTATATACCCAAGGAGCAGTAGCCTCTCAAACGCCGGGCATGTTTTTTGACTCACCCGGTAGAAAACAGCTAGCAATACCATCATTCCCACATCCCTTTGATGTTTTCAATTTCCCAAAAAGTTTTCTTAACTGAGAGGTATCAACAACGTGGAAATTAAACATAGATTTTTGTGGATTAACCTCGTAATCATTCTCAAGAAGAGGGTTTTTTGCTCTAGGAATTTTTTCACTAAATCTGAAGTTGGCGCCAAAAGTTTTGGCGCTCGTTGATTGGATGGCCTTTGTTTGAGATTAAGCCAATAGTGGCTCAGTTGTTGACGTTCACGTGATTCTCAAATGCCTTTTGTTTTGTTCGTCATAAATAAAGCCCGGTATTGTCATTTTTTGTTCTTCGTATGAACCAACATGATGAGCTTGCGATAAACGCGTATTTGGTGAAAGTACGTTTTTGATAACTGATTACTTATTTTCTTGCAGGTGTAACAGCTTTCTCTCCGCTTACAGATTTATTTAATATTGTTGCTGTTCTTTTGCTGGAGTTGATAGTGTTATCTTACAGGGTACAAGTGTATTGTGTGTCCATGGTTTATTCAGATGAGTCCGCTACTTAAGGCCATTTTAAGACTGATTAATTGTAGTCAGTCCACCTTTGGACTACGAAATATCAGATTTTGCACTTCCCCGTATAACTCAATATCCTTCAACACCGGCCACTGAATTATCCCGGACGTTGATCTTTGCGCATCGTCTTATGACTGTTTACAAATTTGCTTTCAGACGCTTGGTGATCAAGTAATTATTGCCGGAGGCATGATGGAGTCAGTTATACACAAGGATAAGTTGCGATTAAAAGGAATTTCGGGTATTGCTTTTACTGGGAATGTTTGTGCAAGCCTCGTCATACAAAAGAGCCGAGGAGAAAAAGACAAATTCATTGACCGTCTTGAGCAAATGAAGGCTTCGAATGATGCTGAAGAATTTTCTGTAATTTTCATGTTTACATGCGTTGCCCGTGGATTTGCATTATATTCGGAGTACAATATTGAGACTTCATGGATTTCAGAAGTATTTCCAAGTGTTCCTGTAGTTGGTATGTTTTCATTTGGCGAAATTGGAAGCAAATCCACCCAGGCGGATCGTGACAAAGATTCGATTCTCCATTCCTACTCAACAGTTCTTTGTTTGTGTAAGGTATAAAAAGATTGTCACCGTGAGTGACCTTCAGTAGTTTGCTTAGCGATAAGTTTATAACGTTAAACCCTTCAGACAATTTCACTGGCTGAGCTAATGAAAATTTCAATGAATTGTTCTTGAATGTGTAAGTGTAAAGATATGAACTGAGTTCTTACCAGTTGTGAACAACACGAAAAAGCTAAAAAAAGTGCATGGAATTCAAGTTTTAGTAATTTTTAGACGGATAAAGGCATTGAGTCCATATAAATAATGCTCTCATGACCAATATCAACTTCTTTTCAATCATGAAACAAAAGTTGTCATTTAATCCCTATTGAAGTTAAACCAAAGAAATTCCTTAGGATAATGTAAGGATTAAGAAGTCTTTGGTCTCCCCTACTAATGACTTTAGCACTATTGTGCGATAACAAAGGGCCGTCAGCGGTTTGTCAGCAAAAATTCAGGACAGCGTTAACGCTCAACTATTTATATGGACTCAATTCCTTTAACGTACTCTTTCAAACATAGAAATGTAACAGATATAGGTTAAAGATTAGAAATCTCGTCCACATTGTCCTGAGAGTGAAACTAGGAAATCTAAATCATTTCCTAAGATTTATTCGTGAAACCAACTATGTTGATACAAGCATTGTTAAAATAGAAGGTGAAAATCTACGTATAAATTGGAAACTTTGATCTTAGCAGATCCAAGATGGCGGACTGAGAGATTGAAATTTTGTTTTTCTGAAAAGGGATACATGCAACCATAATGGAGAATTTTTTATATACTGCAATGGAATTCCTTCATTGATAAATGATTTTATACCTCATTTGTCCTTTCGCAAATTCTTGTTGATTTTTTGTGATGATTCTACTATCAAATAGGGGATGAAGACGGGTGAACTAGAGATGAAATCAATAAAATCAGGTGCTCTACAAGGGTCAGTCCTTGGACCACTTTTTTCAATCTCTTCATCGAGGATCTACTTCTTGCAATGAAAGCATCTGACGTTTGTAACTTTGCAGATCACAGTATGAGATACACGTAGTATTGAAAGCGTAGTATTAAACTATGTGGAAGACCTGTCCAGCACCCTTAACTGGTTCAGAGATAGTCATATGGCAGCAAACCCTTGAAAATTCCAGGTTCTGTTTTTAGGGCTCAGACAAGACGTAAAACTGTTCGTCGAAGTTAATGGCAAAATCATCCCCCTACAAAGAAAGTCAAATTGCCAGGAGTCACTATGCCTCTCAGCTGAAATTTGATGATCATGTAAAAACCCTCTGCCAGAAAGCAAACAAGAAAGTGAGTGCTTTTTCACGCGTGGCTCCTTATCTGAACCTAGAAAAAGGAAAGATCTTCTTTAATGCATTTATTATGCCTAATTTTGATTTTTGCCCCTTGATCTGGGCATACAGGAAAAACCAGACCCTATGACCCTGAGACCCCTATGACCCCTAGGACCCTTAAGTACTAAGTTTTGAAAGGACCCTTAACATAGAGGGGTCATCCCCTATGCATAAAGCAGTGTTTTCAAAAGGCTATATGCTAACTGGTCACTTCCTGTTATAATTGTTCAAATTGAGTGCCAGTACCGTTCATTGCAGCATGGAGGTGAATACCCTTGAACAGACATACACATTTTCTTTCTTTGAATCGTCGAACAAGGAGGGGTATTTGATCCCCCTGCAACTGCAGTGGAAGTGCCTTTGTGTTTCCAAACAATCAGCTTCTGGGCCTTGCATTCGTCAGTCATTCGTTTCGTCTCAGCTGCAGCCATGAGCCTGAGTGAGGAGGATGCAAGAAGTCGAAGCTATTCTCTTTCTCCATTCAAGCGCTCAAAGCAGCTTAAAATGCCCTATTGTCTCCACCAGGAAGCCATTTAATTTGGCAAAGACTTCAGCACTTCGTTAATGAGTCAAAACGCAAAAAGACAGACACGAAAAGTTACTGCCGTGTCCATACGAAAACCGCCTTCTTCTAGGCCATCGTAGGGGGATAACCCCTCTATGTTAGGGTCCTTTCAAAACTCAGTACTTAAGGGTCCTGGGGGTCATAGGGGTCTCAGGGTCATAGGGTCTGGTTTTTCCTGTATGCCCTTGATCTTGGGTGTACCATGGCAAGGCATATAACAATCAGCATGAAGGATTTTGCACACTGACTTCATATGCCATTTAAAGTACGTCTTGAAAGAAGAGATGAAGGAAAAGTCCACAAAAGGAATTTGCAAAAGTTGATGCTTGAAATTTTTAAATTCCGATCGGAAGAAAATCCATCATTTATGTGGACATTCTTTGAAATGAAAAGCATAGACTATGAATTACGAACAAAGAGTCTTTCGCAGTTGCCGAATAGAAATGCAGGCAAAGTTGGAGTTAATTCATTTGAATTCAAAGTCGCTCATCTTTGGCGCGTTGTACCTGACACTAAAAAAATGCGAACCCAACGGTAATAGTTAAAGGAATGGTCATTCCAAAGATTGGAATGAGGAAAGTTGTTCATGCAAGATCTGCCGCTAACTAGAAAAAAGTGATAGTAGGGATCCCAGATTTGACTTGTAGAAAGTTTTGTAAATATCGTAAGTTGTATTACATCGTAAATATTGAAATAGTTGGTTTGAATTAGTTTGTCCAACTGTAGATAATTTGATAATGATGATAATAATAACTAGGGGGTCGAGGAAAGTAATTTGGTGTCATCTTGAGAACATCTTTATTACAAACTGAAACTTTCTAGTCAGAATATTGTCACCGTAAAACATGCTCTTGAGATATGCATAAAAGCTGATTGTTATTAGTACGTTAGCATTCGGTATTACGTTACCAAAATTACGCAAATTAGGTGAAAACAACCCTATTAATCAGCTTTTATCTATTTCTACGGCATGTTCTATTCGCTGGACCCCAAGACCGCAGGACCCCAGACCCCAAGACCCGGACTCCAGACCCCAAGACCCCCGGCCCCAGACCCCACAAATAGATGAAAATACTTTTCATCATGCAAGTTTTTGATATCAGAGTGGTCGAAAATGAGTAAAAATGGAGGAAAACTGGAAAACCCTATCAGATTTAAGTCAGCAAATGAAAACTAATATATCCACCATTTGACTACTGTACTGTACCGAACACATCCCAACGACACAAGGGCAACTACTCCCTATAAATCAAAGCAATTTTTAAGGACATTGTTTTGTTTTCCCAAAAACAATTTCAGAGATTCTTTCATTCTCCTGAAATATATCGGGTTGGGCGCTTTTTGAGGGAGCGACACTTGCACTTGCATGTTAAGATTAGAAGTGGAAATAAAAAAGGTAGCGGAAAATTCCCCACCAGAGAGATTCTTGCAGTGCCCTGGCCTGATACAGCTGATGCCATTACTCAACGATATTATTCAAGGAAAGTCTCTTAGCTCTTTCTAAACTTTGCATGGAGTTCCTTAAATTTCCGCCATCCTGGTACTGGTTTGTCATAAACAAGTTTCTTATAAAAACCAATACAGAATAAACTGTAGCCGCAACATGAAATCAGCATGTTGTGAAAGCAAACCAACGGAATAGAAAGTTATAAATATTGCAAAGTCTCCAATGCTTCTGTTAAAATCAGGAATTTTACGCGCAATTGCCAATAATGGAGATAAATTTTCGTCAACATAACGGCTATCATAACTCAAACAAAGAAAACTATAATGTTGCATTACACAGCATGAAAAACGTGCTATAAAAACGGAAGTAAAACGTCACTCGTTCGTAACAAAACAATAGGCTAGGTGATCATAACTGGTCACGTAAATGATTTCTTGGATCAGGTGATCGTAACTGTTCACGACAAAAGTGAAACTTTATTGTGCACCAACGCTTCAAATACCTCAGGTTAACAGTAATCTCAGATTTCTTGTTTCAATTTTTTTTTGGCTCTGGTACCCAGGGTTAGATCCAGGCAAAATCTTAATCACGTAGTATCTATAATTCCAAATGACGCATCCATGCCTTTCATTTTTCAAGAAACCGAAGATTAAGCTCGAAAAATGTAATTCTGATTTGAAGAAGTGTCGAGACATCTGTCCATTTCTCATGTCTATTACTACTTCACGGAAACCAGCCTTATGAAAGGACTATCACTCCCTCTCTCAAGATGTCAACAATCTCAGTACTCAAATTCTCTTTCCAGGGTTGATTTCTTACTCTCCTTCTTTTGCCAAGAATAAAAATATCATACTAAGTTTTCCTGCTTTCTTCTCGTTTTACACATCTTCCAACACTTTGATATTAAAAATTCCATGATGAAAATTTTTTCCATTAACGTATGGGGTCTTGGGTCGGGGGGTCTTGGGATCTGGGGTCTGGGTCCTGCTGTCCTGGGGTCTTGGGGTCCAGCGAATAGAACATGCCTATTTCCACACCAAAAATTTGCGGTCGAATGATTCTTGCAGACAGGCTACTTTCTGCCATGTTCCTGAAGATGACATCATAGATGAAGTCGCGTGACACATAATTGGTCTGTTGTTCTTAGAAAAGATTGAAGAGACCGAACTAATTATAAGTACAAGAAGAAAAGCATTTTCATAATATTAGTTTCCGTTGCGTTGAAAACTGTCTATCATCTGTCAAGTAGGTAGGCAGAATGGAGGGCTGCAAAAATCGTTAAAAAGCTAATTGCGTTATTTTCGTGCTTTCAAACGTTATCATTTCCGGCTTTGGCATAAAGTTTAGAAAAAATACTAGTCTTTCTTGTCGACCTCAAAGTTTTTGAGAATTCTCGAAAATTAATGTGCCTGCGGGCCGAAATAGAGAGTATGGTTTTGCTCCAAATGCCCCCACAGCTTCTATATTCATACGACGCCATTAGCAACAAATCCACCACAAAGTAACGTGCAAAATAAGAGCCTTATGATTGGCCCTCTAAAAATGTAAACAAACACGTCAATATGTAAACAAACATGCAAAAAGATTTTTCCTCCTTGCTAGTGGAGCTACAATCCTGGGTCCGGTTGTTCAAAACTCCGATTGAGTTAACACAGAATTAGAGTCAAGTCTAGGTTTACCAACTTATTCCCCGATTTGCTAATCGGCGTACTAGGAAGCGTTCTCGATAGGCATATTACAGTTGAAATTAGTTAATCTCCGATTAGGTTTTCCTAATCCCCTGTTAACGTTTGTTGATGATTTGAAAAATGGCGGCAAACCACAACAGTGAAGCTGCGAAGGAGTGAAAAGCGAGGAAAGCAAATGTTACACCATCGCGGTGTAAAAAAAAGTTTACATTTGAGCTCTTCCAAAACTTTTTGCCCTCGGACAATCCTCGCCAAAACCTCTTGACACAAAATAAGATTTTCGGCATTTTTTTAAAAAATCACAGCTCCTTCTAATTCAGCTGAAATATTTTTGCAAACCCCCTTTCCCCCCAAGTCAATGTTGATTGTCTCAACTCAGGACACTTGCTGCATGATTTTGTCTACGTTACAGATATCAACAACATTGACTTGGGGGGCAAAGGGGGGCATTTGCTCTTCAGATCTACATTTTTCCGTTTTGTGTCAAGGGTTTTGGCGAGGATTGTCTGAGGTCGAGTGAATGGAGGTATGCATGTTTAGGCATGTAACACCTGAACAAAAAACAAGTAAATGCGAGGAAGTCATTGAAAACTCGAAGGGGTATGTCTGCCTGCAAGGAATAGTCATCGCAAACTATTTCCATAACCACCATCTTCTGACTGGAGGGTGCGGCAGTGTCAGCATCAAAAATACAAAAAAGAACTGAGAAGCTGATCCCTTGCTCAGGCTCTTTCTATGTGTTTTGTTATGCATTGCATGGAAGAGCAGTCATGCTACGATAATTGTATGTGGTTTTGAGAGCTTTTACTTTCATTTTGTCGAAGTTTTGAATGTTTCCATCAATTGAAGGTGGCTGGTTTTCAGTTCAAATTCAGACTGTTGGATAGCAGAGTGTGGTCCCACGTCGAGTTATACCACGGGTCACAGCACGGGTCACAGCACGGGCCACACCCTTCCTAGATGCTGAAATGCACTTTTTGCTACAGAAAACCACGGGTCACACGGGTCACACGGGTCACACGGGTCACACATAGGGATAAGAATGAAATTTTGTATCCCAGTTAATTCGCAGAAGATGCTGCAAGCGGTTTGTTTGAAAAGGTGTCCAGCCTTCTTTGTTTACGATTTGTTTTGTCTGTGTCATACGCACAACACGTATCACTCAATTCTCAGCAGATTATTTTGTTCATATTTCTGGTGATTCAGCACACTGCTAGCTTCACCTCCTTATTGTTTTGCAGAGAAAAACTTTCCTTTGTGATCAGTCGGGAGCTCAGTGTTTTCGTAATATTTTAGCCCTTACATGTATAGCAACACGTATCATTCAATTCCCCGCAGATTGCTTGTTCACTTTTTCGAATGTTTTGGAGCACTGCCTAGCTCGCATTTCATTGTTTCGAAGGGAATGTTTTTTCGGCTGGAGCACTGAGATATGTTATTCTGCATTCAATCTTTTGCGACTTTAATTTTTCTTAGACAATATGTCTGGAAATCTTTCGACTTAGTTTTTTGTTGCTGCTGTTTAAAACTAAAACTTTGACACGTTGTATTCGTATTTGGTCGCAGGAAGCAGCAAAGGCGTGGTGAAGACTTTTCGTTTGGCTCGCAATTTCTTTCAAGACTACGGTGAGATCTGTCCTTATTCTATTTGTTGCAATGGATGGAAATTCCGATGATTCTGGTACAAGTCAAGATATTTTGAGTGGGCAAAGCGTTGATTCAAGGCTCTCTGCTCTCGAGATTTCCATTATTAACATTCAACAGGGCCTAAATGCAATCTTACAAGCTCAAAACATCAGTAATCAGCCTGCAACCTCAGGTACATCAACGTCTCCCGTTTCTGTTGGAATTGCAATCCATGCCCCTCCTTTTGTTTCGGTATTTTCATCTCAAATTGCCACGCCGGCTGTAACATTTCCTACTCAAAGCGGTCCGTCTGGCTTGTCTTCAATCAGCTCTAGCCAGCCATTGCTACAATGTCTTTATGCCCACAAAATTTTTTGTCAAACCAGGATGCTTCCCCTGGACTAGCCGTGTCCGGTGTTTTTGGTCCTGTTCCTGGTTATTTTGTTAACATTATCAAGAAAAATCTGTTCATTGATTTCACCATGCTACGTCCATGTACCTTGGATAAGTTGCCAGCTAACAAAGTTATTGAAGTGTGATAGAAACTCCGATTTAAGGTCAATTGATACTTTCACAGATTGGGGTGAAGCATGGGGCGTTTATGCTGGGGTAATGAGCAAGCATGGTCCGGCAAAACTGAGTGATTTAATTGGATACTTTCTCCATATTGCGAAGACCAGCAGGGACACGTCGAGTCAGGGTTGGTTATCCTATGACAGAGTAAGCCGCAGATGATCTCAGTCTATCCTGGTCTACAGTTGACCTCTCCTTGTATATTTCTTCAGTTCTGAAGCTGGAGGGCGTGGATAGGAGGCCAGTTAGGTTGGCTGAGCGTAATGATTCTGAAGATCTTAAGGTGTGCTTAAAATTCAACTATTCTCAATGCCTATTCAGCCCTTGTAGGTTCCAGCATGTTTGTTTGCATTGTAAAGGCCAGCACTCAGCTTTTAATTGCTCACAAAAGCCAAGGGATCAAAACGAGTCTGAGTCTAGATCAAAGCATGAACGTTCACCATCTCCGGAAAGATCTTCAAAATGCAAATCTAAGTGATTCATTCCGGATTTTCCAGTGACTGATACTTTGCTATCATCTCCGTTTTATGTAACCCCTTTGAGTGTTAGTGCTTGGATTTCATAATTAGACATATTTCCCCATGCCAATAAAGCATGGTTTCTGAATGGATTGTTATTTGGCTTTAAGTTAGAGATTCAATGTGCTGTTGTTGTTTCCACAGAGTCAAACTGTCGTGCTGCCAGGGTTCATGGCAATATAACCAACAATTATCTCAAAGAGGAAATAGACAAGGGTTCAATTGCTGGTCCATTTGCTAGTTCACCCATTCATAAATTGCATATAAACCGTTTTGGAGTTATTCCAAAATCTACATCGGAGAAATGGCGACTCATTACTGATCTTTCATTTCCAGTTGATGGCAGCGTTAATACCTTTGTACCAGATGCTAAAGCTTCTGTCTCTTATGAGGGTATAACGGAGGCGATTTCAAAAATGGTTAAACTTGGGCCAGGTACACTTATGGCTAAATTTGACATTGATCGGGGTTACAGGCTTTTGCCAGTAAATAGTGAGGATCGTAAATTTCTTGGAATGAAATGGAATGGAAAATTCTATGTAGATCTGGCCCTGCCTTTTGGTTTGCGATCCGCACCTCTAATATTTACAAAATTTGCTGATATATTGCAAACATTGATGGAAAGAGCAGGCCCCGTTCACTACATACAACATTATCTTGATGATTTCTTTATTGCAGGAGAGCCGAAGTCAGATGAGTGCCAAGTTGCCTTAAATAATTGTTTCGAAGTTTGCCAATATTTAGGTATACCTTTAGCAGAAGAGGAAACTGAGGGCCGTTCAACTTGCATCACTTTTCTTGGCTTTAAACTTGATTCAGTAGCTATGGAGTTGCGTCTCCCAGCTAGCAAGTTAGAGAAGATTAAGGCTAAGCTAAAGTTTTGGGAGTCACGTCGTTCGGAAACCAAACGTACATTGTTATCCGTAATTGGCAGTTTACAGCACTGCTGTCAAGGAATTGTTTTGGGAAGGCCACTTTTGAGGATACTTATTGATCGTGCTTATTACGTTTCAGAGTTGCATCATTTTGTTCATTTGTCTGCGTGGGAGAAAGAAGATTTGGAGTGGTGGGCCTCGCTGTTACAAGAATGGAATGGCAGGAGTTTATTTTTGTTTCCAAAATGGGAAAAAGCTCCTGACATGTTTGTGACCTCAGACGCAGCCGGTAGCATTGGCTTTGGAGCTTATTATAATGATGAATCTTTGGCGGAAAAATGGCCCGCGGAGGCAGCTTCTTTGAATATTGCGATAAAAGAGATGATTCCAATCGTGGTAGCAGCGAGTATGTGGGGAAATTCGTGTCAGCGCAAACGCATTGCCTGTAAAAGTGATAATTTGTTGGTCGTTTATTGTTTAAGAAATGAGTCTTGCAACGAACGGCATCTAGCCTTCTGTTAAGAGAACTTTCACTTTTGGCCATTAAAAACAATTTCACTTTTACGGCTATTCATATTCCGGGTTACGAAAACAGTAAAGCTGATGCTTTATCTCGCTTCAATTTTCAGGCCTTCCACAAGGATGCACCTTTAATCAAAATTCAGTCTGTGCCTCGAGATTTGCATCTACGTCTGATATCTCTACCTAAGACGGTAAATGGCAGCAACTGCTGAGTAATGGTTTGTCCTGTAACACTAAAAGAACATACTCATCCGCTCAAAAAAGATTTATAAGCTTTTGCGAAAAATTTGGCCTGCTGAACGAAAATGGCTCGGTCATTCCTGCTTCTGAATTGACTTTGTTGAGATTTGTGGCCAGTTTAAGTAGTACATGTCAAGCTCAAAGCATTAGAGTTTACCTTTCGGCAGTTAGATCGTTGCATGTTCAAAATGGAGCTGAAGATCCACTTTTGGGTTGCTTGAGAATTCCCCTAGTTTTGAAGGGCTTACGTCGTGTATAACCTTCGAACAGGCCATCAAAAATTCCGATAACACCTTTCGTTCTTTGTGCCATAAAGGCTTACTTGAATTTGGAAGAAATCAATGACTGCATGCTATGGGCCGCTTCTTGTACAGCATTCTTTGGTTTTTTAAGAGCTGCGGAATTTACTACGACTCCTGAATCTTTGAAGGAGAATAGGTTCCTAGCTGTTAGCGACGTAGCTCTTGATAGACAATCAAATCCAGACATCGTTTTCATAAGGTTGAGGTATTCAAAAATTGACCAATTTGGTGAGGGCTGTACCATACCCCTTGCATCCTCGGAGTTCCTAATTTGTCCAGTTACAGCAATAATTAAGTATTTGTGGTATCGGGGTTCTTCTCAAGGCCCGCTGTTTATTTGCAAAGATTTAAGGCCCTTGACTAAGCAAATGTTGAACTATAGGCTTCAAAAGGCTCTAAACTCGGAAGGGCTCAAAGGATCCTATACTCTACATAGTTTTCGTGTGGGGCGGCATCAACGGCAGCTGCTCTTGGCTTCCCGGACCATCTTATTCAAGCAATGGACGATGGTCTAGCGATGTGTATAAAGTTTACATAAAGTTACCCGTATAAAGGCTTATCACCTCTGCTCGCTGTTTGGGATCTTCCTCAAAGTTCTAAATTTGACTTTGACTGTATTATCTGTTTTTCATTGACAGTCATTAAACCTGCAGACTGTTTGTTGTTACATTATTTTGTGGCTATTGTCCACGTTTAATTGTTAATGGGGCAGACACTATTGTTGCTCAGTTGCGCTGGATTTCAAATAAAACGCGTGTTTTTCTTTCTTTTCCTTGCTGAGATAAGAAGAGACCGTTGAGTACTCTTATGCTATAATGTTGTGAGATGGTTTCGATCAGGTTCCCTTAATGGTTATCGATTTATTTATATATCTTTTTTAGAAGAAGTTAATGGGAGCTTGCCTCCAAATTAAAATTCATTATTTTGTGCTTTATTTTTTTCTTTCGTCAGCCGTTGAGATGAGACGGTTGCCTGCGTCAAGTTAATTATGGTAATCATCGACTTAGATGGTTGCCCTGAGCTAATAAGGTAGCCATTGAGATGAGATGGTTACCTGGTAAACATTGAGATGAGATGTTTACCGGAAGATAATGTAATAAGCCATCAAGATGTGATGGTTAATTGTTCATGGCTTTTGGCGATAATAATTGAAATTGGATGTTTTTGCCTTGAAAAGGTTTGTATCAGATACTTGCACCACTATAAAACAAGATCGATTTTTTGTACACGTCCATTGCTTCGTTGAAGTGGGAGCAAATTATAGAAAGGGGCTAAGCCAAGCCAAACAAGAGTTGCCTACAGGGGGTGTTCTCTCATTTATGGCTTTGATCTAGGGGTTATATTCACTTTCTCTGGTATTTGGGGGCTTGGGGAACACATGTGTTCTGTGGTGGAGAAAATATCTAAGCATTTTTCTCTAACCCCCAACTATTTCGGTTGCTGTGGGAGTGCACCTTTAGCCAGTGCATTTAAAATCCCAAATTTGGGGCCCCGATGATGACAGAACACCGCCCTTGGGCAATGGCAAATTCCGTATTTGTGACAGTTCATAATTCTGAGGGGCCCCGTTAATTTTTCTGAAGCTAGAATTAAATAGGGATAAGAATGAAATTTTGTATCCCAGTTAATTCGCGGAAGATGCTGCAAGCGGTTTGTTTGAAAAGGTGTCCAGCCTTCTTTGTTTACGATTTGTTTTGTCTGTGTCATACGCACAACACGTATCACTCAATTCTCAGCAGATTATTTTGTTCATATTTCTGGTGATTCAGCACACTGCTAGCTTCACCTCCTTATTGTTTTGCAGAGAAAAACTTTCCTTTGTGATCAGTCGGGAGCTCAGTGTTTTCGTAATATTTTAGCCCTTACATGTATAGCAACACGTATCATTCAATTCCCCGCAGATTGCTTGTTCACTTTTTCGAATGTTTTGGAGCACTGCCTAGCTCGCATTTCATTGTTTCGAAGGGAATGTTTTTTTCGGCTGGAGCATTGAGATATGTTATTCTGCATTCAATCTTTTGCGACTTTAATTTTTCTTAGACAATATGTCTGGAAATCTTTCGACTTAGTTTTTTGTTGCTGCTGTTTAAAACTAAAACTTTGACACGTTGTATTCATATTTGGTCGCAGCAAGCAGCAAAGGCGTGGTGAAGACCTTTCGTTTGGCTCGCAATTTCTTTCACCCGCCCACCCACAACCTAAAATTGTACCACTCTTCTTCATTTCATGACGGGGGTGTTTTTCTGTCTCTGTCATGGACATTAAGTGCACTGGTTGGTGGAGAAAATATCTAAACATTTTTCTCTAACCCCCAACTATTTCGGTTGCTATGGGAGTGCACCTTTGGCCAGTGCATTTAAAATCCCAAATTTGGGGCCCCGATGATGAGAGAACACCGCCCTTGGGCAATGGCAAATTCTATATTTGTGACGGTTCATAATTCTGAGGGGCCCCGTTAATTTTTCTGAAGCTAGAATTAACTGTTTTTATAAAAAATAGTATGTACTATTTTTTTATAAAAATCAGTGTGACCCGTGTGACCCGTGTGACCCGTGCATATAATTTCAATGGATATCGCCCTTTAGTAGTGTGACCTGTGGTGTGACCCGTAGTGTGATCCGTGCCAATTTCTGCAGTATCACTATGCTAGTCTACTGAGAAACCATCATTTCATAAAATTGATGCTATTTGGCTGCCAGTACACGTGTTTAGTTTGATTGAAGGTGGAAATTCTATGATTTCAGTGCCATAGACCATCTCCATTCATTTCGTGACGTCAAATTGAACGATCAAGATCACTAATCACAAAACAGACCTCATATCTGGAACAAGCGCCATCGAATTAGTACCATACAACTGAAAAAGTTTACATTTGAGCTCTTCCAAAAATTTTTGCCCTCGGACAATCCTCGCCAAAACCTCTTGACACAAAATAAGATTTTCGGCATTTTTCGAAAAAATCGCAGCTCCTTCTAATTCAGCTGACATATTTTTGCAAACCCCCCTTCCCCCCAAGTCAATGTTGATTGTCTCGACTCAGGACACTTGCTGCATGATTTTGTCTACGTTACAGATCTCAACAACATTGACTTGGGGGGCAAAGCGGGGCATTTGCGCTTCAAATCTACATTTTTCCGTTTTGTGTCAAGGGTTTTGGCGAGGATTGTAGCTTTGAATCAAGAGTCATACCAAGATGCTTGTGCTCGCTCTTCCTTACCACATTTTGTACAGTAGGGCTGGTAATACCGTATTTCGTACTTCGGTCGAAATTTTGAAAAAAGAACTTGATTAGACAGCAACACGTACATTAAAAAGGTAATTTGAATATAAGGATAAAGAAAAAAGAAAGCAGTATATTATAGGGACATGTTTTTTGAGTGGCAGACAACTGCCATCTTGATTCTCTAAACTAAATTTAATATGAGAAATCTTCGTTCCAGGTTCAGCGAATGAGACGAGCGACGTTTAACTTGGGCCTTACTAGCTCATTCAATCCAAGGATTCTGTGGCTCACCAGCTTTGAACATTTATAGCTCAAGTTCAAAACGCCATAGAATTATGGAGAAAAAGGAACTAGAAATTCAAGTTTTTCTCCTTTGAACGGCAATCCCACTGACGCTTGAAAATTCCGTATGAAAAAAGCCTGGAAAATCTAGGGAATTCCCAGGAAAAAGGCTGGCAATTCTGCCAGCCTTTCCCGGGAATCCAGGAGCCTGGAATCGGAGTAAAAATCCCGGGAAAGGCTGGAAGACAGCCAGACTTTTCCTGCGCAGGGATCGCACAAACATAAAATATCATAATTCAAATTGCACAAATAAAACATCAAATTGCTTCTCGTCTAAATTTAATTCCTCTTCCTCTATGAAGAGCTTTAAAGTTATGAGACCTTGTTAAGTGAGTGCTTCTGTTCTCTAGGCTGGAAGAAAATCTATTTAATTCCAGTTGTCTTTAGACCCGGGAAAACCCTGGAAAACCCTAGAAAGGTGTTCCCCTTTGATAAATAAGAGGCAGGAAAACCCTGGAAAGCCCTCGAAGGCAGGAAGTAATAGGCAGGAAAAGCCTGGAAAAGCCTGGATGGCATGTGAGCTTGAACTAACGAGAAGCAGGAAAACCCTGGAATTCCTGGGAAGGCAGGCAAATTTGAACAATTATGAGACAGGAAAACCTAGGAAAACCCTGGAAGGCCGGCTGGCTTGCTTCATTTCAGCTTCAGCAAATAAAAGACATAAAAATCTTGGAAATCCCGGGAAGGCAGGCAGGCTTTCAAAAACGGCAGCAGGAAAATTGTAGCAACCCAGCACGGCAGTTTTTCATACCAACCCTATGCAAACTGCAAAAGGCCTAATTCATCGTGGTTGTGACCTAACTATCAGGAATTCTACACATCTCTTCTCTTTTACTGTCTTCGTTCAGAGGTCTAGCATGCGCGAGAAGTTTGCCCCATGACTTGTATCAAGCTAAAGAGGGGTGCGGATGATTAAGAATTATGATATTTTATGTTTGTGCGATCCCTGCGCAGCGCTTGCACTAAAATCCGGTGAACAACTGCAACTTCATCTTCACCGCAGGCGAACAGTACGGCCCAACAGCTGGTTGCCATACATCAAATTGCTTCTCGTCTAAATTTAATTCCTCTTCCTCTATGAAGAGCTTTAAAGTTATGAGACCTTGTTAAGTGAGTGCTTCTGTTCTCTTGGATGAACCAGAAATTAGGCCCTAATCCTGTCCTGTGTTACCGTTGAAGTACTAAAGGAAGTTACTACCTTGCGATCAACTGTAGTTGTTTCATTGCAGGGGCCTAAGCCAAGCAACCGAGCTCTTGGGCAACTGTCGTAAAGAGGAAAAAGCAATATTAGCTGGTTTACCGTTTGTACAAATTCAAGGGTCAACATAGCTTTTGGACCACAAGTCAGACTTAACGAATGACTCTCTCTCTTTTCTTGCAACTATGTTTTGATGTCTCAATCTTTGTACGGTTCGGAACCACAAAATAGGCATACATTCCACTGGAGCATATGTGCCTTGTAACTGGTAATCCATTTGCATTTGGTGTCCAGGTTTCCTAATCTTTGACCTTTCTTCCTAGTAACGACCACGAATTACAGAGACCATGGCCGTAATAACTGTGTAATTTGATAAAACAGCAACTTAAGATGAACACCAACTCAAACTTTCCTGTAGCTCAACCGTCAAGTTGAAATAACAACAAATTCATCCGCTACCGCCTAATTTCAAATCCAGCCAATGAAATCCTGTTTCTTAGCGCATTGGGAAAACTCTTTTTCTTATGTAAAACATTAAAATGTTCCTTTCACTCTCTCTAATAAACGGAGCCAACACCTTAAAACACCCCTGTGAGAAGATTTCCAGCCTTTCCAGGCTATGTCGGGTGTCCTTTGACTCGATTTTCACCCTTTCCTGCCTTTCCCAGCCTGGTATCGTTGCGAAATCTCATTACGCCTCGCTTTCCCTACTAGCCTGGAATCAATGTCCAGGCTTTCATGGTTAGTCAGGAAAATTTCCAGACAATCCTGGCTGTTCCAGGGTCGCCAAAACAGGCACTAGCTTCTCCACCCGACTTTCCAGCCTATGCCAGCCCTGGCAGGCTGGCGAGCCTGGAGCTTCCAGGGATTTCCTGCCTTTCCAGGCTTTTTGCCAGGCTTCACTTGTACGATGAGAAGAGCAAAGTTTAACTTGATCTTGTCGCATTATGCTACGCTGTTGCGACTTAAAGCTAAACTTCGCTCTTCCCATGTGCCGAACTTGATGCATAAATTATTCTTCTTAATCTTCATATTCAAAGCGAGGCGGTGCATGCGTACATCTTCCAATAACAGGGAATTTATCCGAAGCGACTGAAAGAGCAAGAACTGACAGTGTCTGAGCTGGTCTGACACAGAACCTTGGGGACTTATTTCTAAAATTTTAAATCGAGTGAAACTAAAACCAAACCTTCAGTTAAAATGATATTGCTTGATCTTCTTACAAGGTACACAAACTGAACTCTGAACTCAGTTGTTTGATATTGCAAAACGTGGTATTTCCCGAACAGCTAACTTGCTCTCGAGGTACTCCCCTTTTGACACTTGGACAAATGAGGAAGAATTGACAAATCGTTGTTGGTACAGGAATGCTGCTAACGTGTGCTGGAAAGTTGCATTACTTTCAAAAACCAACCCAGAACCTTCTTGGCAACTAAGATACTCATAGACTGCTCATTTCTATCTAAAAACTGCTCTTCGGGCTCTCCAGAGGTACCGAAGGTAGTATCATTGCCCCCACGAAGTGGGGCCTTCTAGCCTTGCGCGACCGCGTTGTTGTTGCTGCTGCTGGCAGTGAGATGAGACCAAAATTCACTGCTGCTGGCAGTGAATGGCAATCTTTTCTGTCTTATTGTCAACGGTAACTGGCAAATATGTCGTGATCTATGAGTTTAAACAAATAGGAGATCCTTGCATGAAAGGAAGGAAAGATAAAATCTGGAAAACGTTTGTCTGCAGAAACGGCAAACCGGAAAACTGGGACCCGGGACTCAAAGGTGGAACGCAAAAGTGGGACACAAAAGTGGGACACAAAGTGACCAATGTCTGAACATTGGAAAGCTTAAACAACACTTAATGGAATTAGTCAAAACAAGACCTGTTTCTAAGGGCAACTTTTAGGGGACTTTTAGGGTAACTTAGGCCTAACTTTCTTGCCGCATGTTTTACTTGCCTTCTTGGGCCTTCTCTAGTTTATTGTCATTTTACACACCGAAATGTCAGATGCATCCGCACCTTAGGCCCAGCAGAAAACTATTTGTTTCAAGTCAAGAAAAACTCTAAAATGGTCACAGATAATGGGACACCTAGTTAATTGCTCCACGAAGTGGGGCCGTCTAACCTTGAGCAATTGCGTCGTTGTTGCTATTGGTGCCGTGAGATCAGGCCAAAATATTTTCGTTCATGCTTTATCACGTGATTAAATGGCAAGCCTTTCTGTGTCTTATTGTCAACAGTAATTGGCAAATATGTCGTGACGTATGAGTTTACACAAACAGGATTTCCTTGTATGGAAAGTAGGGAAGATCAAATCTGGACAACTTTTGTCTGCAGAAAAGCAATCAGTCAAAACAAAACCCATTCCAACACAACTGTCCAGGGTAACTTAGGCCTGACTTTCACTGCCGCATATTTTACTTGCCCTCGCGGCCTTCTTCAGCTTATTGTCTTTTCAAACAATGAAAATGGCCAATGCATCTGCACGATAGGCCCAGCAATGAGCTATTTTTTCAAGTCAAGAAAAACTATAAAATGGTTTCAGCTAGTAGGGCACTTAGTTTATACTATTGTTAGTTTAGGTTTTACTTATTCTTACTGGGGAGGGAGTACCTTGTGAACGAATCCTAAAATGACTCATATCTCACAAAATGCCCTAAAATCTCCTTTTCGTCTACTTTTGTCTGGTTGAATATGTCAAAATACATACTTGACCAAAGTTTCATGCAATCTCATTACGTTTTGGTCCTCTAATGCTCATTTTCGTGATTTTTCAACTTTCAAAATGGCGGATTTTCTGCCAGTCACAATAAAAACCTGTCCATAGAGTACTGCTGGGGTTCTATAAGGGGTGGCACACAAATTGATTCTTTCACGCAAAACTCGCAAAATGTCCAATGCACGTTTGAAGGGAGGGGGTAAAAGGACCAGACGTTTTCAAAATATTTGTTTTATCGCTGCACGAAACTTTATTCTACAGCTTTTGTTTGAGAGAAATTTTGTGAGTGAGAAAGAACTTTGACAGCAATGAAAGATCTGTGTCAGTATTTTTTAGTCTGGTTATGGAAAGCACTTCGCTGACGACTTCATAATAAGGCCCATTTGATATGCAGCGAAACAACTGTATGAAACTTTCTCATGGCCGAAAAAATTACATCGATTTTCAATTGGACGTTTTCGGGTGGAGGAGGGTGGGGGTATTTTGAAAATGTCCAATGGACGTTTTGCGTGAAAGAATCCATTTGTGTGCGGCCCTTGACACTGTTTTTCATCAGAATCACACACTCTCCTTTCGATGTGAAATGCAAGCCGCCTTCGCCTGGATTTGATACTTTTCAAAACCCAATGGAAACTTTTTACAGATGCCTTTGATTATGATATTCTTTGCTCATGTCCTTCAATAACAGTATTTCCGAACATATGAAATTCGTCAGGCAGACTGTATTCAGTACACTTGAAAGTTTCGTGAAATCTTTCACATTTGATATCCACTTGACCTGTCTCACAGTTCATACCAACCTTGTAAAATTAATTTGTAACATTTAATCGAAGCTGCTTTCTAATTTTTGGTACCATAACAGTCCATAATAAGGCAGTTTATCCTGTCAACCCGGCAACCTGTCAACCCAAGCAATTTCTCAATTTCTTCTATTTTTACTTTTCTCCATTCAGCTGAGTTCCTTAGCTCACAGTCCATGATGATGATAAGGCAGTTTATTCTGTCAACCCGGCAAAGCGTCAACCCAAGCAATTTCTCAATTTCTTCAATTTTTATTTTGCTCCATTCTGCCGAGTTTCGTCCAGAATGATGATAAGGCAGCTTATCCGCGAGCCACAAAATTACGGACCGCGGAACTATGTAGCTATTAAAGAAAAGCATTGAAAAAACCTCGCGGAGGAGAGTATGTGTAAGCGAAATTGCAATTGATGATTTACAGCTGTTATATTCTATTGGAGGATGACATCACTGTTCTATGCATTAAGCACATTCAATGAACTATTCTAGAATCAAAAGAAAACACAGAAAGCATATTAGGTGTCAAGAGGTACAAATACACAGAAAGTATTCAGTAGAACAAGAATAGGAAATAATAGATTAACAAGGATCAATAAGAAATAGTTGAAACAAAGACATAAAAGTGAATGATATTGAAAAATTCTCTGAATGTAACATAAATATTTTAAAATAACTAGATAATATCAAAAGCAAAATAATAAATGATAGATAATAATATTACAAATACATATCGGATATAGAAAGAAATTAAATTTTTTTGATATATTGGATATAGAAACTACCAAATTTTATTCTGTGATACATCGAGGAATAGCCCTGTGAGCTATGGAACTCAGCTGAATGGAGAAAAGTAAAAATAGAAGAAATTGAGAAATTGCTTGGGTTGACAGGTTGCCGGGTTGACAGGATAAACTGCCTTATTATGGACTGTTATGGTACCAAAAATTAGAAAGCAGCTTCGATCAAATATTACAAATTAACTTTGCAAGGTTGGTATGAACTGTGAGACAGGTCAAGTGGATATCAAATGTGAAAGATTTCACGAAACTTTCAAGTGCACGGAATACAGTCTGCCTGACGAACTTCATATGTTCGGAAATACTGTTATTGAAGGACATGAGCAAAGAATATCATAATCAAAGGCCTCTGTAAAAAGTTTCCATTGGGTTTTGAAAAGTATCAAATCCAGGCGAAGGCGGCTTGCATTTCACATCGAAAGAAGAGTGTGTGATTCTGATGAAAAACAGTATCAAGGGCCGCACACAAACGGATTCTTTCACGCAAAACGTCCATTGGACATTTTCAAAATACCCCCACCCTCCTCCTCCCGAAAACGTCCAATTGAAAATCGATGTAATTTTTTCGGCCATGAGAAAGTTTCATACCGTTGTTTTGCTGCATATCAAATGGGCCTTATTATGAAGTCGTCAGCGAAGTGATTTCCATAACCAAACTCAAAAATACTGACACTGATACTTTCACTGCTGTTAAAGTTCTTTCTCACTAACAAAATGTACAGCAAACAAAAGCTGTAGAATAAAGTTCCGTGCAGCGATAAAACAAATATTTTGAAAACGTCTGGTCCTTTTACCCCCTCCCCCTAAACGCGCATTGGGCATTTTTGCGTGAAAAATCAATTTGTGTGCAGCCCCTTATAGACCTGCAGCAGTACTCTATGGACAGGTTTTTATTGTGACTGGCAGAAAATCCGCCATTTTGAAAGTTGAAAACTCACAAAAATGAGCATTAGAGGAGCAAAACGTAAAGAGATTACATGAAACTTTGGTCAAGTATGTATTTTGACATATTCAGCCAGACAAAAGTAGACGAAAAGGAGATTTTAGGGAATTTTGTGAGATAACAGTCATTTTAGGATTTCGTTCACAAGGTACTCCCTCCCCAGCAAGGATAAGTAAAACCTAAACTAGCAATAGTATAAACTAAGTGCCCCACTATTTGCAACCATTTTATAGTTTTTCTTGACTTGAAAAATAGTTTATTGCTGGGCCTATCGTGCAGATGCATTGATCATTTTCATTGTTAAAAAAGACAGCACCCACTAGAAAAAAACATCATTCCACCGAATTCCCCCGGGAGAAATTTGAAATTCCACCGGAATCCCAGCGGAAGTCCACCAGCTTCCCGGCGGAATCCCGGCAGAATTCCTTCGTTAAATTTGTTAAAATGAGCCGAAATTTTCCACCAAAATACCGGTCAAAGTCCGGCAGTTTGAACAGTTTGAACAGTTGATCAAAGATTTTACAAGGGTAGCAGCTACAACAAGCTCTAAAAATGAGAGATTAGTACATCCAAAACAATTATTGATCATTTTTCCATTTCATTCATTTTCATTCATTTTAAATTCATTTATACAGGGTAACAATCAGAGTTGAAATCTGCTTTACAATTTGGCCTGTGAAAAAAAACACTACAAAATAAAGAATTCAAACCCACAACTAAAAACCTAAATTTACTTTAAGCCTATTACAATTTATCAATGCCATGTCAACTATGGAACAAAATAAAAGGGGAAAAGGAAAGCGGAATTATCCAGCATAAGAGGCCCAAGTAATTTTTTAGTCTCGATTTGAAGCACTGAATAGAGGTCCAAACTTTGGCTCCACAATAAGCGAAAGATTTCTGTCCGTTTGAAGTTCTCATTCGAGGTATATGAACGTCAGTCTCAGAGTTCCGAAGAAATCGTGTATGAGAATCTGACAGTTTAGAAAAACAATCACGAAGGTAAGCAAGGGCAAGCTCATTCAGACATTTGTAGGTCATTGTTGATGTTTCTCTGTGGATAAGTTGTCCGATAGTCTGCCATCCTAAGTCTTGAATCAAAGGTGCAGCCGATGTATCAAAATCACTATCCGTTACTATTCTGGCTGCTCTGCTTTGCAATTTTTGTAATTTGTTCAACCTAGTGGTCCCACAGGAGCCCCAGACCGAGCAACAATAGTTGAAATGAGGCTCTACTATACCTTTATACATCTTATTAAGCGTGTCAAGGGGAACATATCTTTTAGCGTATTTCAATAGACCAAGAGCTCGCAAAACTTTTCCCTGAATGTTCTTGATTTGGCTATCCCATTTTAAGTTATCATCAATCATTATGCCAAGATATTTTGTTTCATTCACAAGACCAATGTCATCGTTCGCTACATTAAAAGCCGGATTGACAGATGATGAATTCTTGATGTGACTTATTTTACGTTTTGAGCCAATTAGCATAGCCTGGGTTTTAATGATGCTCAATGAAAGTTTATTACCACGAAGCCAATCATTGAGACAAGTAAGCTTTACATTAACAGCGGCATTCAAATCCTCAATATTATCAGAGGAGTAACAGATGGTAGTATCGTCCGCATACATCGTAGCGTGCGCTTTTTTCAAAGCAGAGGGTAGATCGTTGACATACATTAAGAAAGGAGAGGTCCAAGACACGAGCCTTGTGGAACTCCGATGTTTATAGCTTGAATTTCAGAGGAGGCGCCATTGACATTGCACAACTGCTTGCGGTTATTTAAATGAGAACAAAACCAATTATGCTCGATGCCATTGATGCCATAATGATGCATTTTAGCTAGGAGTATATCATGATCCAGTGTCAAACGCCTTTTTTAGATCAATAAAGATGACAGCGTTGACTTCACTATTGTCAATGTTAACATCCCAGTCATTGGTGGATTTAAGTAAACATGTCACAACCAAGTGAAGAGCTCAGAAACTAGACAGATGCATGTACAGATATTTGTTTTTGTCAAGGTGATTATAAAGCGGATCATATATCAGTTTTTCAAACAGCCGAGATACAACAGGTAGAACAGAGATGGGTCGATAGTTGGACCGATCATCATGCTCCCCACTCTTGAAAATAGGTGCAACACGTGCAGTTTTCCAACTGTCAGGAAATTTCCCGGTATTAATGGAGAGGTTGAAATTACTGCAGAGAGATTGTGAGATGACTGGAAAAGCAATTTTGATGAAATGGCTGGCTATACCGTCAGATCCAAATCCAAATGATTTCTTCGTTTTTCCAAGAGCCCTTTCAACACTTACAGTATCAATGGCCTTGAACTCAAATTGGACCGTATTCTCACTAACTATAAACTCATTAGACATAAGAGAGTTAGGTTGCGGTGGTATCTTATCGCGAAGCGTTTTACCGACACTACAGAAATAGTCATTCATGGCTTGCGCCATGTCAGCTGGCTCCTTGATGTGATGATCATCCATATTATGGCTATCAATGTTTGTTGTTTTAGATCTCTTATTGAGCAGTAGATTAATGGTTTTCCAGGAATCCTTTAAATTGCCACTAAAGGAAGCAACTTTATTAGAGAAATAATCTCTTTTCAGCCTTTCGTTGACATTGTTAACCTTATTTCGCATTTGCCTGTAGGAACTCATAAGAATTGATGACTTATATTTAACTGCTGCAGTCTTTAGTTTATCCCTCTAACGAGCAAGCTTTTTGAACTCTGTGGTCAGCCAAGGGGTGACCTTGTCTGAGACAGTCATAGTTCGTAAGGGAGCATGTTTCTCGATGACTAGAGAAAGTAGGTGTGACCATCTCTCAACAGCTGAATTTACATCGTGACTTGTTGCAACAATTTGATCCCAATCTATTTGACGTAGATCATACAAAAGTCTATCACTACTGAAATTTTTCATTTTTCTAGAGGTGATGGTTTTGCGTTGTCTTTGAAAGAACCCATGAATTTCCTTATACAATAGACTGCATAATGATCACTAAGGGCAACCTTTATAATACCAGATTCAGGGATACCCTCAGGGTTGCTCACAGCAATATGATCGATCAAGGTAGCCGAGTTTAAAGTCACTCTAGTGGGCTCCTTGATCAACTGTTTTAGGCCGAGAGTGTCGAAAATGGCTGCCATGTGAGAGGCAGTATTATAAGAGTTATCTAATGGTGAGATATCAGAGTTAGTATCACCTGCCAAAATTATTTCATTATTATCACGATCCAAAAATTCTAGGTTTCTTTCAAGCTTAGTGAAGGTTTGGACTGGGTCTGAAGGAGGTCTGTACCAAGCTACAACATAAAATGGCCTAGCTCTGGTGGGTTCAATTTCAAGGCAAATAATTTCTAAACCTCCCTCTGGCAGATCATTTCTTCTGTGATGTTTCAGGGACTCAGCTACATACACCGCAACCCCATCCCCATATCTATTTCTATCTTCTCTGTATAGTGTGTATCCTTCGATCTCAAGCAAATTGTCAATAATAATAATAATAATAAATAGTAATAATAATAATAATGATAATAAATAACAATAATAATAATAACAATGATGATGATAATAATAATAATAATAATAATAATGATAATAATATCCAATTTATTTAAAGTTGGATAAGGTGTAGCTTGCGCTAAAAGTACAAACTAATAAATACCGGCTAGATTAAACTAATTTACAGCAACACTATTTACAAATATTACAATTGCACCCTCCCCAGTCCAATTTTTTATGTTTTTGCCAAAAACAGAGACTGTATTGCTGTTTTTAATCACATCAGGTGTACTATTCCAAAGTATGCTACCCCTGAACGCTATCGAATTTGTACCGAACGATGCAGTAGATGCCTTGGGAAGAGTGAGAATATCTTTGATTCTCAGATTGTAATTAATTTCTTTCCTTGTGAATAAATCCCATAAGAAAGAAGGGTTTTCATGATTGAGTGATTTATATACTTCAATCATGAGTTTCTGCAAGTTCTGAACGTGAACAGTTTTTTCTCCATTTCTAATGAACAGTTCATCGAATGAAGCATCAAAGTCTTTCAATAAGATACGAAGCGCTCGTTTATGAATCCTGTTAATTTCTTTATTGGCAGTTCTTCCACAAAACATCCAAATGAGGGGGCAGTACCTGAAGTTTGACATGACAAATGAATTATAAAGCAATTTACATTTGGGTGGGTCAATGACCTTAGCAGCCCTTGATAAGGCACTAACATTTCTGTTAGCTTTAAGACAGAGAGATTTCACATGGTCATCAAACTTCAGCTTGGAGTCAATAATGACGCCCAGTAATTTGACTTGCTGAACGGTTGTAATTACCATCTCATCTATCTCCATGCAAAGTTTGTAGTCATGCCCCAAGCCCATAAACATAAACTGAAATTTTGATGGCTTTGCAACCATCATGTTTGATTCGAACCAGACGAGTGTCTTTTGCATGTCGTTTTCTAGCCTTGATATCACTCTTCCTAGCTTGAAATCAGATGCATATAAGGTATTATCATCAGCAAAGTTGCATAGATGAGAGTCCTCTATGAAGGAAGTAAGATCATTGATGTAGATGTTAAATAGTAAAGGACCTAGGACTGAACCTTGTGGTACACCTGATGTGATCTCAAGCCAAGAGCTGTAGGTAGAGTTAATTCTGACACGCTGTTTCCGAAAAGTTAGGTAGTCGAAAATAAGTCGTAGACTACCAATCCCAAAACCATATGCATCAAGCTTTGCTGTCAGGAGGTCGTGAGGCAGACAATCAAATGCTTTGGAGAGGTCCTTAAGAACAATTCCAACTATCCCTTTCTTATCAAAGCTTTTTCGTCATTGTTCAACAAGCCTCAAAAGTGCGTGTTGTGAGCTGTGGTTCTCTCGAAATGCACAAAGTAAATTGGAGAAATAAGGAACCATAAAGGGAACAATTTGTTGTGACAACACCCTTTCATAGAGCTTGGAGAGAGAAGAGAGCACACTTATTGGTCGGAAATTGCCCCTGATGAAAGTTTCACCCATCTTAAAAGTTGGAGAAACATCTGCAAGCTTAAGAATATCAGGGAACATGTTAGCACTGATAGCATTATTGATATGATATGTAATCTCCTTATAGCAAGCACTTGAGGCTCGTTTAAGTTTATCGGTGGGTATAGCACCACTTGTCTTTTTAGAGGAATCCATCTTGCTGATCTCACTGAAAACAAGAGTGGGGTCAACAGATGAGAATTCGAATCGTCCTTTGTTCTGAGCCATCGCTTTGATCTTAAGAACGCTAGGATGGCTGGCATATTTTTGTATAGCATCAAGAATAGGGTCCCCAGTAAGTTGTACCGGGGGAGCAGGGAATTTCGGAATATTCTGCGTGTCAGTTATGTTAGCAAAATATTCATTAAAATACTGGCTAATTTCTTTATCATCTCTTATAATTTTTTCATTCTCGATCAATACGATTTTTTCATTAACCATACTATTTGAAAACAAAGGTTTAAGTTTCTTCCAAAACGATTTGTTATCCTTAATAGAGTTCATATCAAGATTCCCAAAGTATTCACGTTTTGCACGCTTGTTCAATTTTACAACTAAATTTCGCTGCAGGTGGTATCTCTGGAAGTCAGCCTCATTTCAGGTTGTTACCGATCTATTTTTCAGTCTGGTTCTCAGCATAATTGCCTTCCTCAATGTCTTAGACGTATGTGGCTTATTATTGCCTCGAATGACGACTGTTTTGAAGGGCGCATGTTTATCCAATGTTTTTTCGAATAATTCTGTGAATGATTCTATGCTGTCAGGGCTTTCTTTAGCAAGATTAAAAGACAATTCTGTGAGAAACTGGTCGTCAGAATATTTGCTGTAATCTCTATGGTCTTTGGAGGCAATTTAGTGAATCGGGACTTAAGTATGGTATAGATCAGGTGATGGAAATCGCTAAAACCTGTCTCAAATGTTTGAGTATCTTTGAAACTGTATTTTTTCTTGGTTAACATGAGATCAATGCATCTCCCCTGTGTAGATTTAAAACAAGTAGGTGTTGTAATCATACTAAACAAACCATTACTATCAATTAATTTGGTCTTGGTCGCGAAAAATTTCCAGAATGGCCTAAGTCTGGTTCTTCGAATTTTCCTACTCCAAGAGTTTTCCGATACGAATTTCGAGCAGAACAAGCCAATGGATAAGCATTATCTTTCCCATCTTTAACTAACATTCTAGAATCTTACTTATGCACTACATCTACCTTTTGTCAAATGGCGATATTGGAGACGCAACGAAGGCGGCAACTGTCCCATAGGTTGCCGACGATGCAGGACAGGTTCGGGTCTGTCTATACATCGCAGCAAAAATTTTTCAGGCGGAGTCCGGAATGGGTAAGGGTCCATTCACGGTGGGCCTGCCCTATCGTCAAGGTATTGGTCTCTCAGATAGGGTTTGAGAAAAACGATCTAAGCAATTTTTCAGGCGGAGTCCGGAATGGGTAAGGGTCCATTCACGGTGGGCCTGCACTATCATCAAGGTATTGGTCTCGCCGATGGGGTTTCAGAAACAACAGTCTAAATAATTTTTCAGGCGGAGTCCGGAATGGGTAAGGGTCCATTCACGGTGAGCCTGTAAATCCCTATGACAGGCAGGGCCTATCCTGGAGGATTTTGATAAAGTGGTAAAAGTCAATTCAACTCGAGTAAAGCAGAATGACTGCAAACTTATGTGCGAATTTTCGAAGTCTGGGCAAAATTAGGCCTATTTTAGGACAATTGCCACCCACAATTGCGCCTGCGCATTCCCCAAGACAAGAAAATCCGCAGCTTCTAACATCTGTGACCGTTATAACCTATATCAAAATTCGTTCCTTGCTGAAAAGTTTGTGGACGGCTCACATGCTTCTATCATCCTACCAAAGTTTTTGATGCCACTATCAATGTTTCAGATGGAGTTCTAATATATCGCTCGTAACAATCTGATGTCCAACGTCCCAGATCCTTAATAAGCCATGCAGGCATATTGGCAGAAGCTGCCGATGTGGCGGCACCTATTCGAAAGCTGTGACCCGCGTAATAGTTTGCGTTGTACCCTCCTGTTCTTAGCAGTTGGCGTATTTCTTCAGTTAACAAATCTCTAGATAAGTGACGGCCATCCGAATACTGAAAAAGAGATCCTCCGTTGTAGCTAGTGGACATCAAATAATTTCTTAAAGCTGAAACAGCACAAATTGTCGTTCCGCTCGATCCGATGGTGAGGAGCACACCCTTCTTGAATGGATCAGGTTTTGAGGCTTTTACTTTGACAAACATTGCAACTGGGGCGTCAACAGAGGGGCTGAATGAAAGGTCTGACGGGCTAAGGTGGATGGCTGGGTTAAATGTTTTGCCACAAGTAAGTTCGCTAACACGAAGGAAGCCGAAAAAGGCTAGACAGATCGCAGCCCACAGCATTAATTCATCTACTCGATTTGAGATATTCGGTTTGAGGAGCCCACGAAAAAGTTCCAAGTGGCATTTTGTTATTGGGAGCCTTGTTCTCTTTTCAGTGTTTTGTGTTCTTTTAATTCCTCGAAGAATGTATTGAAGATTAAAAAAAGTATCAAGTTTCAGATTGAAGTTATGTACTAAATGCAGATGCTTGATTGCTGCTAAGTAGGCTTTAATAGTGTCATGCTTCACAGATTTAGCCATGAATACTGCAAAAAAGCAAAGAGTCACTTCACTGACTGGCAATATTGGGCCCCAGTTTTGCAGTTGAAATCCATGATAAAATTTTTCAAATTGATTTATCCCAGTGGAATAGGCTTGTTTTGTATTTTCGGCTAGTGAATTTGAAGCAAATCGTTGAAGATCTGGCATCAGAGAAGCAAGAGGTCCTTGGGAAGCTGCTGTGGGCTGGCATCCGCCCACGGTGCGAGCTGCTTGAAACGGTTCACCCCTCTGAATCTTGTTTATCATCTGTTGAGGTATCTCAGTAAAGCCGCCATCAACATTGAACGCCTGGGTTGGCATAGGCGAGGAGGAAACTTGAGCTGAGTTGGCTTGGCAATTGTATGGGAAGCTTGATAAACCAACTGAATGCAAACTTAGCAGTTCTTGGCTTAGGCCGGTGATGTTTGAGGCAGCACTTTCAACTGGATGCTGAATGTTGGGTTGTAACTTCGAATTCTGAACAGCATTGTGCGATTGAACACTTGATACGGCTGGGCGAAGCTGCTGCATCGCTGCGTCGATTGCTTCCTGAACAATTCTTGAGACTTGTTGCATTTGCTCCGGTGGCAACACATTTCCTCCAGGTGCAGGAGCAACTGCCGGCGCTGTTGCTGGAGCAGCAGAGTTGGCCGGATTCGCTGGTTGAACTCCATGGTTTTCATAATTTGCATTTACGTTATTGGCGGCACCAGAAATTTCGTTATTTACGGCACCGCTGGCGAGAGTGTTTGCCTCGTCGAATCTCTTCTGCTTCTTTGAATTGGTGGCATGATTGCAAATTCGAAGCAAGAGCACAGTTGGCTTGCTTGCTTCAATATTTGAACCTTCTCGAAATCAGATAAGTGATGCATTGTGAGGAAGAATGCAGGCTCTGATTGGCCAACTTTTCCCGCCGTGATGACTGATTGGATATAGGTGAGCTACGTTTTCCCGCCTTCAATTTTGATTGGATGATACATTCAATAGCTTGGAATTTCAAGTTGCCTATGAAATTTCATCGAAAGATAGAATGAATAGTTGACAAGGGGCGTGCTACACGCAGTTGAGTTTGCCAGAAATAGCCATTACTTGACATTTTTTATTCGCTTCTTTCGTAATACCCTCAGCCATCCATTGTAAGCAGAGAACTGATGCCTGGGAAAATATTTCCTTCTTTTGTGAAGTATGAACTTCATTTGCAAGGCGTTTCAAAGCTATTGAATCTGGAAATGAGATTTCGCTCGAGATTTGTTTCTGCATTGAAACTAATAGAGATACTGATCAATGGTTTTTAAATGTGCTCCCTCGCAAAATTAATTAGATTCATGCTTCGCATGAATAACATTAAAAGACGAAAGCGTATTGTTAGTAGTATCCATGTTGAGATCTCCAAAAAGAAGTAGGTTTTGTACCGATTTAGCACAAAAGTCAACAACCTTTTGGATTTCGTAAAGGAAGTAAGCCTCGTTTTGGCAACGAGGTTTATAAATGGGTAAAAGCGACCACTTAGAGTTGTTAATGTTCAACTAGATAGGGACAGCCTGAATATTACTAGGGACCGTTATGGCTTTGATTTGCTTCGAAGTAATCTTTTCATTTATCAAGACTAACAGTCCACCAGAATTTGCAGTGCTGTCCAGCCGAATAGGTGCTTTGAACCCTGGTAATGAAAATTGGTTTTTTGGGAAAGTGTCATCCAGTTTTGTTTCTGCTAAGACGATAACGTCAACATACTCTGAAATCATTCCGGTCATCAAGTTTGTCAGCAATTGTGTTATCAAGTTTGGTTTCATTTAGAGCAAGAATGTGAAATCCCTTCTCTTTAATGAAACATCTCACCTCATCAATATGAAGTAACAAACTGTTTATGTTGAGAGACCCAATTACCAATCCTTTGCGATGGCCCAAAGACCGCACCCTATTTATATCGCTACTTGATGGAATATTACTATGGCTTGACGTGACACCTCCCTGAGGAGGCGCATTTCAATCTGAAGATGTGCTAAACGATCGAATATTACTTACAAGGTTCTAGCTAATTGTGTGTCACCATAAGCATTGAGATGAAGTCTGCACCTTCCGATGTGTTCGAACAATAAGTTCTGCTGTCTAAGGATGTCGACATTCATTGATTTCAGATCTTGATTGAATTTGTTAATCTTTCCATTGAGGTTGGAATCTTTTCCTCTCCTGATGATTTCCGATACTACTACATGGCACTGTGGCACTTCTTCTTGGATGAAATTTACCAGCGATTTTATTCGCTTCAGGATGTCACTGACAGATTCATGAGCAATGTCGTTGGTGCCAATAACGAGTATGATTTTATCCGGTTGCTTCCTGAGCAGGGGTTTGATGTAATCATGGAGGTCTACTACAGTGGAACCAGGAAAACTTCTGACCTTTGTGTGGTACCTCCTACTCAATGTATTCTCATTTATATTGAAGAGCATGCTGTCACCAACTATGAGAACAGTATCCTTTTTCCAAACTCCAGACTCGTTGTGTTTTGAATTAATGGCATTTGTATTTGAATCAGTGGCGTTGGCTTCAGCGATGTTTGTCACGGGTTCGACCTTCTTGGACGCTGTAGGAACCTTTAATTTTTCCCTTCTTTTCTTATTCTTGCGACTTCTCTTTGAAATTGTTTTGTTATTCGCAGCGGGGCCATTTGAGCTCTGGTTGTTAGTACTCAGGGCTTTGTTACCAGACAATAGCTCTCCTTTCTGTCCTTTGTTATGCTCTGGAGCGGTTTGAATCAGGTTAGATCCCGTTGTTATCGATCTCGTTGAATGACTTACATCTTCTCCCATAGGGGTATATTTCGGTTTTTGGGGTTGCTGTTCTGACTTGTTTACATTTTCCTTGGGCCTATCTAATAATTTTTCAATAATCCACTGTTTTTGCTGTAATTGCTTCTCCAAAGAGATGATTCTGTCCTGAAGACTTTTTATCAGCAATTTATTGTCAGGTTGCTGACCTGAATCCGGCTCATAGATTGAGCTCTGCTTGTTGTGTGCGACTTGTTCCTTGATGGCAAGGATTTCGCTATGGATGAATCGCTTGAAGTCGACGAGGTCATCAGAATCGCTTTCAATGGACCCTACAATTTCAGGTTTGTTGATTTGATTCATTTTCGCCACGTTAGAGCACATCTTTCGGTAAGCTACTTTCTGGTTCGTTGCCTTCCCCTCTTTGATAAGCGACTGAGCCTTGGCTGCTTCAATGGCGGCTTCAGTTTCTGCTACAGTCAATCCATACTCATCAGCGCAAAAATCGATAACATTTTCATGGTATTGTCCAGCTTTTTTCTTCTTGATAGCCTCAAGTGCATCGAGCATGATACTAGCATTTTCTTTGTGAGACATGTTTAAGTTAACACAAAATAATAATCCGAAATCTAAGAGCCTTCTAAAACGCGTCCGTCTTCATCGATTGTCACGCCCCAAAATCCAAACGAACAGACCAAATTTTATTTCATACTCTGGCGTCATAAAACTTGGCATGACAGATCACTATATGATCTTAGGAATCAGAAAACTGAATGCCAAGCTCCAGGTCACAAGGACGCAATTTAAAACCGAATTTCACAGCATGAGAAATTATGATAAAGAAGCTTTTCTGTTCGACCTGCAAAGCGTTGATTGGGAAATGGCTGCATCCACCGCCTGGGATGACCCTAACGTAATGGCAAGTAATTTCTATGATCTTTTTCACTCAATCTTAGATGTGCATGCACCGTTAAAGACACGGAAAGGAATAGCGAGGCATGCACCTTCTCTCTGGATAACTCCCCGTATCAAAAACTAGATACGTGAGAGAGACCGGGCTAAGAAGAAAGCTGAAAAAGACCGTTCAATATGGCTCTGTCAATGGGCAACGTATCAATTATATTTACGAAATAGGTGTTAAAAAGATTGCTTATTTCAGCTTCCTCATCTATAATAACTTCATTTTCGACAAGTATTATTTTTTGGCTGCCATTGCCAGACTTTTCTGAGAAAAGGGGCTTGAAAGTTTTCCAAAAAGTTTTCTCTTTTCCGACAGTGACAGGGTCAAGGTTGGCAAAGAAATTTCTTTTTTCATTCCTATTCAATTTAACTACTAGATTTCGTTGAGCCTTGTATCTGTCCCTATCCTCCGGTCGTTTGGTTTTATTCGCAATGTTTTTCAGCCTTGTCCTATTCATCATTGCTTTCTTCAGCGCCTTGGTCACGTGAGGCTTGTTGTTGCCTCTGACTATTGCTGTTTTTATGGGAGCATGTTTATCTAAGATTCTTATTATGGTCTCTTCAAATTCATCGTAGCTTTCTGGTACTCTTGCTTGGAGCCTATTGTTTACTTCATCTAAAAAGTCTTGATGAGAAAATTTTTCGTAATTTCTGTATTTGACAATTTTAGGTGCTTTAGTAACATGTTTTGAGAATTGTGTAAATCATATGATGGAAATCACTGAAACCTGTCTCAAATGACTGAATTTTCTGGAAACTGTATTTCGAATTTGTTAACAGCAAGTCAATACATCGACCGTGAATGCTTTTGAAGCAGGTAGGTGTCTTTATCATACTATATAGCTCCCGTTCTTGGATAAGTGCTTTCAACGTAGATTCGTGTACTTCCATATTCAAACCACCGAGTATCAATAGTTTCCCCGAAGATTTGGAATGAAAATCAATCAATGTCTCCATATTATCTAAGAAATATTTTTTTATCTTGACACGGGGGCCGATAGGACGGGAGCAATAACAATTTTTCTTTCCTCAAGTTTAGCTCAATAGGAATTACCTGGATATCACCCCGGACTGGTGCACCCAAAAGCTCCCTGGAGACAATTCGGTCCGTAGCTTAGACTAGAAGTCCCCCAGAGCTCGAGGATACATCCAGTCTGTACGGAGTCCTAAACCCCGGTATTTCAAATTGAGACGTTGGAAAGGAAGCATCCAGTTTAGTTTCAGCAATCACCAAAACACCAACCGAGTTTTGTATGAGATTGACAAAGTTTGTAAATTTGTTCCTAATGGAGTTGATATTGAGGTAGCTTATGATTATATTCTTGGGATGCTTGTTCCGTAATGTTTTTAAGTTTTGGAAAGGGTCATTGTCCTCATGGGTAGAGCTGTGTGTTTGCGCCACCTTAGAGGTCTCTGTTTGGTCATTTGCCCCTGCCCCTGGGTCATATGTGTCAGTAAGGTTATATCTCGATAAAAGTGTCCGGGTGTCGTCCCTTCAAAAGTTCTTTATATAATTAAGCAGGTTTCCTGCAAACAGTGCATTACCTTTCCGGTTTAGATGTAGCCTCCCATGATTTAGACACGATTCATCAATATTTGAGTTGTCAATTATTTCAATTTTTTCTTCAATGCACAGCGGTTTCAAACGTCTGTTGGTGTCTTCAACCTTTGCTGCAAGACCTGGTTTGTCATTTCTTGTAATCAATGCTGAGACACAAATCATAGTTTGAGGACTTCACTCACCTCTTCTCTCCTCTATGCCCAAACTCTAGTTAATGCACCTGTACCTACGTAAGTTATCTGGATGATGTACTTTTCTGTCTAATCTAGCGTTTCTAAATCCCGCCAAGAAAATGGGACTCAAGTAAATTTTCAGGATGAATAACGCGATATACACGCTAACGTTCATTTGAGTAAAATGGTATCGAAGTCCTGTACCCCTCTCCTAAATACTGAAGCCCATTGCATCTTACATTCTATGATCCAACATCAAAAAGTTGATTTTATGTTGATTTTACAAGGAAATCAATCGCAGAAGATCTTTGTGAATGTGTGTGTTCTCCAAATATATTCTGAATGCGTTTCTTATAACTTATTAGTGTGTTACCATTTCCTTAAAGCATCTTCAAAGGCCTAAAGTTTATAGTTGAGGCAAAAAATCTCCGATACTTTTTTCTGTCGCATTTGTACATAACAACGTGATTTAGTGTGAATCGAGTTTTCGGGCATTTGGTGCCCCCTCAAAACGTTGGGCGCCTTCTGCGCCCCCATATTCTCACGTCACTGGGGGGCACGTGCCCCCGGCCCCCCGGCCACTACGCCACTGCACGTGGGCTGTATTTTTTAACGCATCTGTTATGTAGTCTTCAAATTTTGTTGATTTTATTCACTGCACTTCAAGAATTTGCTTAGGCCAAAACGTCAAAGTTCTGGTTTGGAGGTGGAAGCAATGGTTGTCCTTTGAAGATTAATATCTTCATTCTCAACACACCGATATCAACAAACGAGGTATCTATGTCCAAGTTAGCTATCGAGGTACGTTTTGGAAATCATTTCGGGTTGATTCGCGCTATCTTCTTATCGCTATGGTCGACGAAATCCGTATACTTTTTTTTGGAACACCTGGTATGATATATATATAATGAACTTAAATGGATATTATACGGTGGATTTTTACTTATTGATTCTATGTGATACATTCTAGTCCATTTAAAAAAGGAATAGTCAAATAAAAACTTAAATATTGTCAATTTTGCCAAAAGCAAGCAAATACTGCAATTTTCCTCAATTATGACGTCATTGTGACGTCATGGATGCAATGAAGAATAAAAAAGTAGCCTCTTTTTTAGATTTTGTTACTGTGCACCATTGTACCAAGTTTTGTTCTCATATCTGCAACATTGGTGACTTTTCGTAGGGGGCCATTTAGTGCCCCCCCACTTCGGTACTACAAGAGTCCAAAAGGCTCGGTATTAATAGGGTTAACATAACCTTCCATGCTCAATACAGTTTTACTTTAATAGAGTCCATGTTATTTGTTGCCGTAGCGACTTGTTGCTTCCCACGATTTTAGGGAAGTCAGCTTTTCCAAAATCTGCTAGCCCTTCGAGCCCTCGAGCCTCGGGCCTTCGAGCCTTGAATTTCGAGCCTCGAGCCTTCGAGCCTCTAGCCCTCGGGCCTGGATTTCGAGCCTTCGAGCCTCGAGCCTTTGAGCCCTACATTTCATAAACGGATTTCCATTATTTAACAAACGGTACATGTAAATTCTTACAATTCAACAGTAACGTTTAACTTGAGACTGATGGCGAATGACATGAGAATTTCATTGGTATGTAGGAATGCATGCCAATTAATTTGTCAATCTGGATCTCAATTTACGCTCACATGCTGTTTCCAACTACATGCAACGGAACCATCACAAGCAAATGATACAAGTGCAATGAACTATAGCTATAGATGCAAAACTTCATTTACAAAGGCCATATTGTCAAGTTATTTGCCGGTTACTGGCTGGCAATGATAGGTCTCCAACATACATATGAAAAAATTTCCTGAAATATTCTCTGTGGCGCATATTCTTTGAATTCGGGCTTCTTCAGTCTTTCGAAAAAAATACGTCGCCTGGCAATTTTGCAAATTCAAGGATTCTAGCTAGTGCCTTGAACTTGAATCCTTGATATTGATATCTGCAAAATGAATCCTTGAAACTTGAATCCTTCATTTTGCAAAATGATAAACCTCTGAATGCCCGGGGGGGCATGGCTTGCCATGGACGGGGGTCTCCCGCCCGCCCAAAAACCCACCCATATGGGCGGCACATACCCGTACCCTCAACTCGGTATGTTACCCCCCGGGTCTGAATGTCTGCAGCTAGAAATACAAGTCGAAGTCTCGAGGCTCGAAGTATAAACCTCGAAGGCTCGAGGGCTCGAGGCTCGAAAAACAAGGCTCGAAGGCTCGAGACTCGACGGAGCGCTCGGAGATTAGAAACACTCGATTATTAGGATTTCGCAATTAATAGTTAGAGGTTCTAATTTGCAAAAGAACTTTCATGAAGGATGGATTCAGGTCATTCAAAGTTTTAAAAATTTCCAAATAAAGGGATCTAAGTCGGGAAACATGCATTGTACATCGTTGCAACTTCAGTAGGAGATCATTATACGAACTGACATGGTCATTATGAAGAAATCTATGTGCACGTTCTTGTATCTTTTCGATTTTATTCGTGGATTTTGCTTAACAGAAATGCCACACTAAAGGACAGTAATTAAATTTAGCTAAGGGGACTGGGTAATCTAAGTTTAACCTATTGTATTTGATGTTTTCAATCTATGAAACAAAAGGAACTCTCCCGTTAGACTGGTTCCATAATCTCTGTATGCTCCTTAGAGCTGATTTGTTGCTAATACAGAGGCTTGTTGCCAAACAGCATCTGAAACCGGATTGACTTGATAGCCTCGTTTTCATAATCACTATGTACCTAAAATTCGGACCACGGAATCAATGTTTTGGTTGTCCTTCCTGCTGTGTTCAGAGATCATCAAAGGAGCAAAAGAATGCCCAATACCTGTTGGATACTCCAGGAAATAACACAAACTGGACCCAAATTTTATGTGAATTTAAAGAAAGTCATACAATTTTTGACTGTGAAAAAACTGAGGATGGATAGTAAACATGAATTGTAATTTCAGAGAAGTTCAGAGTGACTATAATCAAGGAATGAAAGATTTGCCAGGATTAGAAATCACATCATCATTATACATTGTCATTATTAGCAATCAGTTAAGCAGCATCTGAAGTACGAGGATTTTTCAAGGGAAACATTCTTCATATTTTTCCAAATGCTTTCTTCGTCAGATAGACTCTCTCTCCCCAAAGATTAGTGCCATAGTGCATACTGATGTGAGGTCTGATGATGAGGCAAAAATCTTGATTTCATCAAAGGCCTGTGGATCAAAATCATTGATATCAGTTCAAAATAAAGAGTACATCTCAAAAGACGTCACAAGCAAAACATGAAATCACCTTTTGTTTTCCTTTGTGCAATACAACATAGACAAAATATCTAGGGTCTGCAGGGGTAAATTGGTAGATTTGGGGGTTAAAAGGGTCAAACAAGTAGTAAGATGAGTAGTGTCAAAAATTTGGATAAAATCTGCTGCTAAGATCATTTTTCAGAGTTTCCTCTGGCTAGATCTGCTCAAACTACCCTCCTTAACATGGTGAATATTGATTTATAAGATCTTGGCTTGGTCTACTCTTTCCAACAATCAATACAACTCATTTGATGCCAGTAGACCTTGTTGGATCCATGCACACCTACAAAGTGCACCATATAAATCCTTACATCCTTACAAGCTCTTTGCCAACTTATGGCCCAACAGAAAGGCAAGAAATCTATTACTCATTTGCCAAGTTAACCTGCTTGACTTGCAGTTTGATTATAATCAGACATTTGAATACACCCGCCAATGCTAAATGTGAACAAAATAAGTTAGCAACCAGAGAATTGGGCTACTCCTTGACTGGATGACATGTCAGGCTTCGATGTTCTTGCAAATGCCACTGAAATATTGCAAAAGCATTGCATTTTGCCATATCCTGTTACAGCACAAACAAACATTCCTTCCAATTGCACACTTTGTGAAAAACAGCTGGCTAAAATTCCCTCAACTTCTCTGTTCGATCGAGCTAAGATAAGGCTCAAATCCTTACTGGTTCTCAGAACACGCGGATATCATCCAACCTCACGAAAATCAGCCAATGGCATCCCCGCTTCAAACCCCCTGAGACAAAATCAATCGTTTGTGATGAAATTTCTAGTACCCTCACAAAAACTGAAATCGATGCTCAAATATTGCAGTTATTTAAGATATTTTTTGATAAATCGGTTGCAGAGATATCCGTCCAGCGTTGTTTACATGTTTAGGCAAATATCTTATTTGGAGCCGGAGCTACGAGCGTTTACCGGCCAAAAAAAAGTGACCTTTCTTCGAAAATTCAAATAAATTGCTAGAAAGAAGATATATCGACGAAAATTTCACAGATTATGTATATTAGCCTGTGCAATAACCCAGATGTATTTGTTTTCTAAGATTTCCATATATTTGACAAATTTCAGCGATTTCCAACAAGCAATGCAAATGGGCCTACGCTCATCGTGGGTAGAAACCCATTCTTGGATCTGGAATCGACCAAACATACAAGCCTGAGCAAGATAATTCACTCACCGTTAACTCCAGCACCCATTTGAGCTCATTTATCCATTAGATTTGGGTTAACTTCGACAAAAAGCGAACAGATTTGTGCAAATTTGAAGAAGCTTCCACGTTCCATGTTATGTCGACAAATGCAACAACTCTCCACTGTTGGCGAACACACGAGGCAGTCTGGTATTGCGACTCAAGCGTGGTATTATGTCATTGCCCTCCTGAATATTCAAAATGTATTTGTACCTTGTTTATAGCATGGAATACCATTGTTTTTGAAAAAGTGCTTTGTACTGTAAAAAGATTTTTGACATTTTAAAGTATTCCCAGGGGAGTCATGACAAATACTACTCTTAAAACATAACACAAGACTGTCTCGCATGTTTGTCAACAGTGGCGAGTTGTTGCATTTATCGACATAACATGGAACGTGGAAGCTTCTTCAAATTTGCACAAATCTGTTCGCTTTTTGTCGAAGTTAACCCAAATCTAATGGATAAATGAGCTCAAATGGGAGCTGGAGTTAACGGTGAGTGAATTATCTTGCTCAGGCTTGTATGTTTGGTCGATTCCAGGCCCAAGAATGGGTTTCTACCCACGATGAGCGTAGGCCCATTTGCATTGCTTGTTGGAAATCGCTGAAATTTGTCAAATATATGGAAATCTTATGAAAAAAAATACATCTTGGTTATTGCCCAGGCTAATATACATAATCTGTGAAATTGTCATCCTTATATCTCCTTTCTAGCAATTTATTTGAATTTTCGAAGAAAGGTCACTTTTTCTTGGCCGGTAAACGCTCGTAGCTCCGGCTCCAAATAAGATATTTGCCTAAACATGTAAACAACTCTGGACGGATATCTCTGCAACCGATTTATAAAAAAATATCTTAAATAACTGCAATATTTGAGCATCCATTTCCGTTTTTGTGAGGGTACTAGAAATTTCATCACAAACGACTGATTTTATCTCTGGGGGTTTGAAGCGGGGATGCCATTGGCTGATTTTCGTGAGGTTGGATGATATCCGCGTGTTCTGAGAACCAGTAAGGATTTGAGCCTTATCTTGATCGAGCTGCGAGATCCGACGCCATTGCTTTTCCTTGAAAACCTCGGACCATGCATTGGCCTCACTTTGAAAAGGAGGTTTTTGAGGAATTAAAAAGTAAATAGAGCAGAGAGAGCAAAAATTGATTGGCTACAAAGGAATTAGCTATTGTTTTCGGTAAAATGCTCCGTTTCAGTTTCAGTTTCATATAATTTAAAATTCCACTACATACAATCCAAAATGACAAAAATTACATACAATTGAATACAACATGCAAAACTACTTAATACAAAACAGATAAAAATATTTCAGAAAATTAAACTAACATAATTAACTAATATACAATCATGATAATAACGAATTAAGACAGATTTTGGGAATTGTATGTAGGGGAATTTCTTGAGGAGGAGCTCTTTCAGTAGCTAAGCTAATCGAGGAGAGAGCACCCCCTATCTCAAGATTGATTAAAGAACTTGGCAAATTAATTCAACCTGTTTATGCAGTTTTAAGGTAACTTAAGACTTGAGGGTGAATGATGATTTAGGATTGGTAATTGTTCTCAAAGAAGAAGGATTTGAGTTTTTGACGAAAGCTACAAGCAGATTGTGAACTTTTTATGACCATGGGAAGGTTATTCCAACACTTAGCTCTAAAGTAGCGCACAGACCTGAGACCATATTGAAGAGTATTTTTCTGTGTAATAAAAATATCATTCTTGCTAGCTTGCCACGTGCCATATTGATGAACGGTTTCAACTAATGCAAAGAAAGAATGAAAATAAGAAGGAGCAGTCTTATTAATACAATCATAAACAAAAGTAAGTAATTTTATCTGAAAGAGGTCATGCAGCTTTAAAATCTTTAAATTCAAGAAGATAGGTGTAGAATGAGAAGTAAAATTTTCAAATGAGATTGCCCTTACAACCCTTTTTGTAACAAAAATACTGGATTAATATAAGTATCGTGGGTTAGTCCCCAAACTAAAATACCCTATTGAAGAAAAGGTGAGAATAGAGAATTGTAAAGACAAATTAACACATTAATAGGTAAAAAATGTCTTATTTTGAAGAACATACCACAGGTCCTAGCAAGTTTTTTTGAAAGTTCTGTCAAATGATATTTCCAAGAAAGATTTTCATCAAGGAGGACACCAAGAAATTTGACATAACAAGTTTTCCTGATTGGAAGATTTCCAATTTTTATACTGACAGCTTCAGCGAGAGGATGCTGAGGAGACTTAAAGATAATAAAACTTGTCTTATCAATATTCAGTGACAGTTTGTTCACATCTAGCCACATTTTCACCTTTTTCAATTCTTTGTTAACTGTTCTTTGAAACAGATCAAGATTGTTAGATTCATAGTAAATGTTAGTATCATCAGCAAATAGATAAAAGGTTAGTTTTGAGGATGCGCGAGGCAAGTCATTGATGTAAATAAGGAAAAGGAGTGGGCCAAGGACAGAACCCTGAGGGACCCCACAAGTAACACTGAGACAACTGGAGTTTGATCCATTCACTGAAACATATTGCTTTCTATCTGATAGATAGGACTTAAACCAATCTAAAGTAGATCCTCTAATTCCATAATGTTCAAGCTTCATCAAAAGAATGTTATGATTTACTGTGTCAAAGGCCTTTTGCAAATCAATAAATATTCCACAACCAAATTTCATGTTATCTAGTGAGTTCTTGACAGCCTCTGTCAAACCAACCAGAGCATGGTTAATGGAATGGCTAGCGCGAAATCCAAATTGCAATTCATACAAAATTTCATACTTTACCAGAAAATTATAAAGACGCTCATGCATGACTTTTTCTGTTATTTTGCTAAAGACCGAGAGAAGAGAAATTGGTCTATAATTGGACGCTAATTTTAGACAACCTTTTTTAAAAAGTGGAATTACTTTAGCTAACTTCATTTTGTCAGGGAATATCCCAGATTGAAATGATTCATTTATGATTTGAGAAAGTGGAGAGGATATCAATGAGGAGAGACATTTTAAAATTTTCATTGGTATACTGTTTGGTCCAAGAGACTTTCCTGATTTTAAAAGAAGGATTATATCAGATATTTCAAAAGCAGTTGATGGTGCAGTGAAGAAAGAATTTCCAACTCTTTCACCCATGAAATCCATAGGTGATTTTTTAGCTCTTGGTATATATAGTTTTAGTGATGTCATGAGAGACATTGACAAAGTACTTGTTAAAGATGCTTGCAATAGCAGCTGGATCTGATGTAACATTGCCATTGGAGTCTTTGAGTTTACTTATGACATTAACATTCGTTGTGATACAGGGCCTCCCACTTGATAAACATTACGCTCAATTAACAATTTTGCTGACTATTTTCGCTGAATATTCTGGAACATTTGATTAAACATTACGTTGCAGTTTTGTCACCGAACATTGCAGAACTTCCTGCGAAGATGATGCAAGAACTGTTTACGTGGCACAAAGTGATGCAATGCGAACTATGATTGGACGATATTTTTGGGACAAACTTTTGATTGGTTAATGTAAATTTTTATCCTTATTACGTTTAGCTTTGTTCAAGTTTCATACAAAATTAGGTTGGTGGCTTCGCGAAGAGTTGAGTTGAGTGGAGTTCAAATCAAAGTTGAGTTGAAGAGTCGAAAAGTCGAAGAGTCGTAACGGTCGAAAATTGCCGTTAAAAGTCGAAGAACAAGTCGTGAAGTTGTCGTTAGCCGTTAACGTCTTCAAAGCCGTTAAAGTCGTCAAAGCCGTTAAAGTCGTTAAAGCCGTTAGCCGTTAGTTGTCGAAGTCGAAGCCGAGAAAGACTCTAGGATTTGCTTTGTATTAGTTAACATAGGTAGGTTTGCCGTTATAGCGTCTGGTGTATGAAAAACGGTGAAGTGGAAAAGTGAAGCTGCCGCCAAAGTCTGTGTCTTCAATCCAGAGTCCTGTCTTTGAAGGTCGTAAGTTTGTCCTCTTTTCACAATATTATTATTCTAGTTTCTTAGTCGTATTTACTCACGCACTTTAGTTAAGTCACACAGCAACGAGTGATTTAACACATTACTTGATTTTCGAATGCTTATAACTGATTTAATTCCAGACCATAACTGTTTCATGTTGTTACTATTTTTTTGAAAATAGTTATAGAAATAACTGGCTTTACTTTCTCTCAAGGATTCTGAAACCCGATTCCTAAACTTTTTGTAAAGATCTGCATGAGACTGGTTTTTATTCTTTTTTAGCTTTCGAAGCAGATTATCCCTAATGCGCATCATTTTTTGTATTTTACCATTAGTCCACGGTTTATTCCTGAATTTTATATCTCTCTTTGAAAGTTTCTTCAATGGAGCATGAGATTTAACTAATTCATCAAGGCTGGATTAATGAATCAGGTTAGGAGCAGATTTTTCCGCTCCAAAATTCAGATTTGAGATACTCTTTGGCAACTAGTCCTTCATTAAGCTGGCCATCAGCAACAACAACAACAGCAAAATTGAGGGGCTAGTGGAGCTGGTCTGCTCACCTGTAGTACTTTGCAGAATATAGCCGCCAAATCTTTTCTTTTGTCCGAAGTTCCCCTGGAGCGCTGACTTATCCTCTGATCAGATCGCGTTTTCTCCTAAACTTAACCAATCAGATTTTATTACTTCCGCGTTTCGCAGCTAGATTTCGGCCATTTGGGGGTACCCCTCAATAAAAAAACATTGCACGCTCGAGTAAATCGAATTTTTTGAAAATGTCAACGGGAAAAGGATGCATATACACAGGACTACAAGTGTTTATGTAGTCTCCGTGCCACCATTTACGATTTAAAAATTACGGCGATCTGAATGTTGGAATTCGATGTTCCTTCAAACAGGTAGCGGCATCTTGCTTGCTGTCCCCCCAAAAAGTAGTTTTTGGCAAAATTATCAACAATATGAATATTTTTATGAATGGTTCTTCTGAAAATTTCGAAATCTGCGCCTTATTTCGCCTTGCCATGCGAATTTCTGACCCCTACCCCCTCAGAGTCCGTGCTTCTTCCCCATATGGCAACTTGTGCCTCTCTCTGATCTAGACTCAACAGGAGAGAGGAAATGGAGGGAAAAGAAATAATTACAGGCGATGGTGTCGTCATATTTTTGTCGGTAAGATGATTTACCGTCTTAAATGTTACTTCAAAAATGGGGAAAGGAAAACAAAATCTCATTCAAATGCAACGCACGCTGAATGGTAGAGCTTGTAGCTCGACAAAAGCTTTATTAGATCTCCCAGAGAACGTCCTGGACTTCCCAACATCTTCTCCAACGGCTGCATAGCATGCACATCGAAAGAAAGACGCTACGAACAAATTTGCATTGATTGCCTGATGATATGTCGCGAGAATATACAAGAAATTTGCCAACTAAATTCGAAAGTTTGCCTGCGTATCAAAAGGTTTGTTGGACTTGCAAAACAAATTAAATTTCCAAACGATAATTACTAACAGTTGCATTACATGAATTCTTGTTGTAAGAACCTGCTTTTAAGAAACTCAGCCATCAGACCGCCAAATATTAAGAAACTCCAGTACACGTACCTTTTACAAGAAGCTAAGAATATCTAAGAATTTGCGTCAGTAGCTACTACAAGTCTCTCAAGATTATCAGATTCTTCGTGTTCCCTTCCTGTGTCCTCGTGAATTTCAAAACAAGGTCCTTAAAACCTTTTTAGACATAATTCAAGAACGAGTACCTACGAGCAACATGATAAGTGAACAAGTGATAATAAAGAAAGAACATTTTAAGGATTTCCTTTACCAAAGTAAATAGTTTCTAAACTCACATTTTTTTAAGTATCAAGGCTTCTTAATTTCTTGGCGATTTAAGAGTTGAGCTTCTCATAAGCAATTTCATAAAAACATACCTTTACGTGGAAAATATATGTTAAGAAACTTTTTAAAATGACAGAGGAAATCCTTCGGACTTTCATACGTTATTTTCACTATTTCGTGTGTCATATTGCTTGGAAGGTACTTGAGAAAGGTCTGATTGGAAAGGCTTCATGAAAGTTTTTTGTTTTGAAATGTTCAGGTCAAAAGTAGTAGACATGAAGACTGATATGGTACCTTTGGGAAATTCTGAAGAAACTTGGAGTATCGATGTACTCAAACCAATGCTAAAAATTTGAAAATCTTAAGACATTTCCGATACTTTCAGTACTGACCCAAATATTTAGTTCCTTATAAAGAGGATGTGAACACTATTCTAACTTTTACAACAAACTTGTCTGTGGGCTGGGCTTAGAGTTGTTAAGTTTGACCCCAGTTCTTCCCGGGGCTAAAGTTTCTTAAGATTTTCTAATTTTTTACAAAATTGATTTTGCAACTTCACACAGGCACAGAGTTGGCTATTAGCGGCTTCTTGTAAGCAATGATATAGCATTGCTTCCTGATTGCTTGTAAGCAATGAGCGTGATATATCATTGTCAAAATCTCCCTTTATAAGAATTTAATAATTTGAAATGTGCTCACAGCAAGACAACATCTGCAAAGTAGATAGAAAGAAAACCTGCTTCATCGTCGTGTTCCTTGTGAATTATTTGTAATTCCATCAACTTGGTTTCATAGTTTCGATACTTTGCTCCAACTTTCAGTCGTAACCGACAATCTTCCTATTGATTTCCTACTGGAAATTGTATTCAAATGGCTATAGAAACTTATGCTTGCCTCTAAAAATGCCACCAATCATTCATTCCAAGCAACTGCGAGGAAACTACGTGAACACTTGTGGTCCTATGTATTAGCATCCTTTTCCTGCTGAAATTTTCAAAAATTCGATTTACTCGAGAGTGCAATGTTTTTTTATTGGGGGGTACCCCGAATGGCTGAAATCTAGCTGCGAAACGCGGAAGTAATAAAATGACGGCATCTGATTGATCAATTTTAGGAGAAAACGCGATCTGATCAGAGGATGAGTCAGCGCCCCAGGGGAACTTCGGACAAATGAAAAGATTTGGCGGCTATGTTTACTTTGCAGTAAGATCTCATGTTCATGCGCAGAATCTTGCGCAATGCGCCAAAAAAACGAATCGCCTTTCTTCAACACATATGGGAACGAGGCTCGGTGAGGAGATTGAAGATGGCGGGCAATCAGGACACGCGACTGGTAACATTCTTGCTGCTGGCATTCATTTTAAGCACAGTTGCGACTCAAAAAGATAGCACTCGAGACGGTAAGTAAAATTTTTTGTTGGAGGATTCTATGGGCGACCGTTTGGAATAGTCTAGATCATGAAACCAGACTGTCTCTCTATCAAATTTCAATTTACAACAGGTACTACATGTAGAGGAGTATCGCCCTGTTGGAACACTCTCGAATATTGACACATTTGACTACAGAGCAAAACTTCGCTATGGCCGGGGCCTTGGTCTAGTTTCCAACAAGAAGCGCGCGAAAACGGTTTGGTGACGCCATCTTCTTTGTTGTCATTTGTATTTGTTGTTATATTTCCTTTCGCTGCTTTACAAATTGAAGATAAAAGTACCGACCTGAAATGAATGCGTAAGTGTCTTCATTTTTTCAAGCTGCCTTTCTACAAGCCTGTTTTATTTTTACTCCTTTTGCTGAAATTTTTCGGCAATAACTAAACCGGCATGGTCTGGTTGTTGACATTGAGCCTTTGAAATGAAAACTCTGCAGGATCCTGAACTATTGCTTGAACAGTTGAGGCACCGGATGTGTTGATTTTACCGTAATTTACATAAGGGGTCAGTCATATATCGATGTTGTCCTCGCTTAGCGTCATTTTGACTGCAAGATAGCGTCGAAATGACGCTAAGCGAGGACGAAATCGATATATGACTGACCCCTAAGTTAAACCCAGCTGAACCCAGCTGAACCTAGCTGAACCCAGCTGAACCTAGCTGAACACGGCTGAACCCAGCTGAGCCAGCAGTTACCCAGCTGAACCCGGCTGACAAAGTATGAATTCCCAGAGGTCCTCGGCCAAGTGTTGTGATTTCTATGAAGTACGAGTAGGGAATTTGGATTTAACACTTTTTCATAATGCTAATAGCCCCGCGTAGAATCATAGCCCCTCAGATTAACAAAGAAGGAAACTCAAAGGGAGTTTTAGGCAAATCTGGGAAGAAAACAATTTTGTGTGGATTAGAAGGTGAAAAAGTTACTTTTCGTTTCATCGTAAGGTGAAAAATTCACATAAGGTGGAAAAGTCATTTCAACGAACGACTTTTCAACGATTGAATTTTGGAGATTTCTCAGGAAAACTGTTCATTGTATAAAATAGGGATGACTCACTAATTAATGACTCAATGATGATCCAATTCCATGATTCGAGCGTAGTTTTGTCTCATCAGTTATTCATCGTATACACATATTTTTGTTATAAGAAAATGCTCATAGAAGAAACTCTTTATTTTCATGACGGAAACCTCCAGCATAATTTTACGTCATTATCATTTGTCTCCATTATGATATTACTCGAAAAGTACTCAAGTAAAGCCTAAACATTTGAAAGGCTTAATTAAACTCTTTTCTTTAAAATGTACAGAGGGCACAGGTAGTGGTTATGAAGATTATCATGGAACCTTTAAAATATGCTTCTCTATAAATAGAACCAAGAAAATGCGCAAACACAGCATTGTTTCTTTAGCTATCGATTATTAACAACACGTGTGGGACATCAATTTCAATGGACTATTTTTAGATTTTTCTGCTCTGTGCAAATGCAGGCTTATAGCCTTGCACAGACTCATAAGAAACTCCTATTACTAAGATATCAGATAATTTTAAGAAACTTTTTGTTGATTGTTCTTGAAAACAAAAGGATTTTTGCCAAATGGGTACGAGATTTTTGGAAATGAGATCGTGTCACTCCTTAAAATCTCGTGCGGTTTTGGGGAAGTTCCCTTTTCTCTAAAGTAGAATCCTGAAATAATCCCTTGAGAAGTTTTAGTTCTCAAAAATCTTCAGACTTTTGGTGAAATGTGAAGGAGGGAAAAGGGTTCAGATTCAACAATCATGTACAATTCCACCATAGAAATGCCGAAAGAGCCAGCAGCGTCCAAACGGTAAAAGCAATAAACAGAAAGGAGAAACAGAGGGGCATTTCACCACCCAAAATAGTGTATAGAATTTCTGAAATTTCTAGACAATTCATTCAGGGATTTCTGGATTTCCAGGGATTTCCTAAGGATTGCAAAGTTTGCAAATATGCAGCAGACCATTAGATCATCTCAAATGTTTCAAAAACTAGGCTGTTCAAATGTTCCTTGAAGAAGGTACAGTCATCAGTGGTTAGACCTAGACACCGCAACTATGTCTAAGCTTGTATTCCTCTGTGAAAAGAAGTAAAACCTATATATTTTTTTATTTATATTAAATATTACAAATAACAATATTACTTTCTACCATACAAAATTTCTAATTACTATACTACACTACAGGGACGATACCATGGGGTGCGAAAAGATAATGACTACCCCATGACCAATAAGAAAACACGCAACATTAAACTGACAAACAGCTACACTACGATTTAAGACCTAATGGATAATGTGCTAGTTTCTGTTTGACATTAGATGTCTGGTCAGGGCTTCAGATAAATAACATGTAGTCACGAGAACAAGTCGTTCCGTGAAGTTGAAAGATGGTAAGACTGCCTGGCATCTAATGTGAAACAGAATTACAAAGAAAAAGAACATTTACTTTAAAGGACTTGGTGGCTGCTTGGTACGGACGTTGCAAATGATTTTAATCAAAGCGACCAGTATCGTGGATGAAGCGCAAAGTCAATTCAAGTATATTTCTGTTCAATTCAGTAGGAAGGTCTTGATCACCATATAATAAAAGCTGTGTCAAAGAATCATTTGAAAGAGCGGTAATTTGCCTAAATGGTCGTATTAATTCAACAATTTCAGCGAAAAGATCCCAACGTTGAGCATCAAAAGTTGGGCAGAGCAACAGAAAGTGCTCCGTATCTTCAATGCCATCGCTGGTTGGGCAAATTGGGTTGATTGTATCCCTAAAATTATGCTTGAATTTGTGGAAATTCAGTTTGCTTAGACCAACCCTGAGTTGGGTAAGATAGGATAATCCTTTTGGGTCGTAAATTCCAAACACAGATTTTGCAGGGGGGCGGATTATCGATAAGAGCTTTTTCTTAAAAACAGCAACAGACGGTGCAAGTCTCAATTCAGGCTCAAGCTTATTCCATTCGGACAAACAATTTGGATAAAAACTAGATAAAACCTATATCATTATGCGGAGGAGCTTCTCCTCTGTGGAATTTCATAAATTTTGCCTGCGCAAAAAGCAAAAACTGCAGCAGTCAAGCAAAACTACAGCGCCTAATATGAAGCGGTGATAGGGTAAAAAATGTTCCGTGGTCGAAACCCTGCTTCGTCGTGAAATGTTCATCCGTCGTGATGTGGCTCTTCGTCGTCAAATCAAATCATAGTATGCCGTCGTCGTACTGTCATTGGCCCTTGCAACTATGGCTCATCATTGCCTAACTACGCTTAGTACAATGCAGTACTTTTTCTCGTGAATTGTTATTCAAAGCCAATCACCGTCGCGAAAAAACCGTCTTAACCAATGATAAAATGGCCATTGCTGCTCAGCTGTTTTCACAGTCTTTCCACCAGGGAACAGGCCTTTTGAGAATTGAGGATTTCGTAAGTAAAGCATTGTTGTGCAAAGTGCTTACTGTTTATTTCTCTTTCCTTGTTAAGAACGATGATTTCTTTTGATGCATTGTTCTTGGTATTTCTGAAAGGAACCATTAGCATTATGAAAAAGCGTTAAGTACAAAGTCCCTGCTCATGCTTCATACAAATCACACACCTGGCAAGGAGCCACTTGGGAACTTACATTTGGTCAGGTGGCACTGTGATCCATATTTCACTTTTAGTGTAATTAATGTCAAAAAATGAACTTTTTAAAATTCCACCAAATGTATTTTTGCCTGATTCCCCATACTCTGAAGCATATGAAAACGCAAAAAATTTTCAAATGAAGCCACAGGAGCCCGAGAAAACATTTTTTGAAGTTAGGCCTAAATTGGGTTGTGTAAGCTTCTTGCTAGGACAGACAAAGTCACAAAGTAGCATGAATTTTCAAATTTCCATTTCGTCGCTTGTATGTGCCCGATTTGAACAATCTTTATTTTGTTTGGTAGATTAAACCTTGTAGAATATGACCCAAATCAGTTGGTCCATGATTTTAGCTTTAGAATGTGGAAGTTTTGTGAATTCATAATGGTAACCAACTATTAAAACTAGGTCGACTGAATTATCAAACCCGATTTCAACACTGAATACAAAAAATCTATATCTCAGAAAACTCTGAAAACCAATCTTAGAATGGACTTCAGCCTATTGCTGACACTCTTGCCAAAGCGCTTAGCAGAGGCACCGCGCAAAAAATTTTCGCGATTTTTTTACGAAGTCAAGTGTACATGGGTTTTTTGACAATTTTTGTAGACAACTGTCATTGCAGCGCTGGCAAGGATGGATGTTTGACGAAACAACATTTTCCATCATTTTAAGAACAAGAAACTGGAGAGAAATACTGGTTATTCAATGGATGTAATTTTCGCGTTTTTCGCGTTTTCTAACGTCACCCATCCGTTTCTCGCTCATTCATTTGGATACTCAATACGTTGAGTGCACATATGTATTTTATGGTGCGTGGACTAAACATTTCAAGAACGACTACTGCTAGAATAAAAAAGATGACTGTTTACGTGAAAAATCATTTAATTAATTCTGGCTCACACCAGGTTTCTTTGGTCGTCGATCGTTCAGAAGGACCCAAAAGACAAAGGACTCAAACTCCGAGTCTGTCTTTTGGGTCCTTCTGAACGACCCTAATGAGCCAAAAGATCTAGTGTGGACCAGGCTTAAGTCAGCACTTCAACTGTTTATTGTAACAATAACATATTAGGTACCCATGGGAATTGGTTTGTCTTCGTTTTGTACCAAACCAAGTGCTACTTTCAAAAATGAAACTGTAGACTACATAGACAAATGTCTATACAGTTAACAGAGAGGACAAGCTTTATTATGGTAAACAAGTCAAACTCTCGCAAAAAACCTATTCCCAGAAGTGCTAAATATCTATTATCTGCTATTGAAAAAACTAAAAAGCGTAGTTTCGTAAACAGCTACTTCTCTCATTTGCATCAACATCATGTCCTAAAAATGTCGCTGGAAATTACTTATGGAGAGCTATTTGACTATATTGTTGAAAAGGGGGCACTACCAAGTCATACGTCAGCTTACTCAAAAACAAACCAATACAGACGAAGATTCAAAACTGTAGCTGAACAACTGAAGGCTGAAAAGCATCTAACGAATGATGTATATAATATTCAGCTAGCACTTACACAGATTTATAGCACCAAACATAAGACCGAGGAGTGGCGGAGTAGAGTTAAATGTTTTCAAACTGAAAGAAATGAAGATACCAGAAAACGGGGCCGTACTGCATCTGTTAATCAATCCATCCCTTCGAAAAAAGGCGGTCGTCCATGTCTCCATCTTTCTGATTCACCTTGCGAAAGGGTTGAATCAAACCTCCTTAAAGATTCCCTTTCTGTAGTGGCATCTACTGCGGAGGAAAATGGGATTTCCAAGGAGGAAATGTTGAAGAAAATGGTTTTAGAGGCATGTCGTTCAAAGGACTGGGATATGTCGGATCTTATCGAGAGCCTTAACCCTCAGCCAGTTATTCCGATAGCAGATCTTACAGCTTTCTTGTATGTAGCAAATTTGTCCCAAAGACAGTACTAGATGTGCCGAAATATCTTGGTTAAGTACGGGATTAACTCTTTGAGACCTCGAAATGACATTGATTCTTTCAAAAAGAGTCTGTATCCCCCAGTCATGATGGAGAATTTGTCCGCTTCAGTCGACGTAGAGAGCCTCTTTCATTCCACGTTGCATGCAATCATTACGAGTGAAAAGCTAGACAAATCACTGCAGAGTTTTCCCATAGATGCCTCCCTGAAGTTTTCTGTGAAAGCTGGCTTGGATGGATCTGGTTCGCATCATAAAAGGCACCAGTTGTCAGGAGATGATGTTGAAGACACACATAGTGGAAGCTCCGTTAATTTTCTAGGCGTCTTCATGACCCCCATTGCAGTGACAGTGGTCAGTGGTGATGATTTGACCACAGTTTGGGAAAACCCTTCTCCGAACTCAATCTTTTATACTCGGCCAATAACCTTGCTGCAAGCAAAGGAGTCAAGGAGTATCGTTGAGAAAATATTTCCTGGAATTCAGGAATGCATTGATAAGCTCAGAATGCCGCATACGGTTGATGGTATTATCAACCCTGTGTTTGTTGACACCAAAATCAGTATGATCGGTGGCAAAATGGTCGATATGGTGCAGGGTGATTCTGGTGCGTTCTGCCATTATTGTGATGTCACACAAAATGATGCAAGTAGGTTAACCTATCTAACGAGTGTTGGAGTTGGGGGAATGCCTATAACAAAAACCGTCGAAGAATGCTTAGAGAGGTGGCAGTTGGTCCAGTCGGGTGAAATAGCCTACGACAGTGTCGAAAGAAAGGGACAATGTCATAAGCCTCTGATCACTCACGATAGTTTCTGTTTTGCAATTCTCCACCAGAAATTGAGGTCGCTGGATTTTATGTTGAAAATTCTGTACCATCTCGTAGCTGGTCAGAAGTTGTGGAGTGAAGCTAACCCTTTTGTAAAGGCAAGGGTCGTTGATGCCAAGGTAGAGGTAATCAATCACATAAAGATGAATTGTGGAGGTCTTCTTGTAGATACATCAACCACAGTTGGTGGTAACACAAATACAGGTCCAGTTGCCATCAGATTTTTTAATTCAAACAACCGCGAGGCCATCTGTAGTCAGATTCTTGGTGCTGAAGACCGAGAGAATTATCGGATTCTTCTTGGCCAATTGAATGTCTGTTTGTCTGTGTCTGAGAGTGCCTTGGAGTCTGATAGTCTGATACAGCGAAGAAGGTTGATGTGCCTAGATTCAGGCAGCATTGTCATGATACCATGTTGCATATTGCACTTCATTTCCCTTGGGTGAGGGTAAGCCCATCTGTACATCAAATGCTAGCCCATAATTGGGAACTGTTTGATATTTTGGAAGGCAGTCCCATTGCCGTCTGGTCAGAGAGTGCCTTGGAGGCTTGGAATAAGCATATCAGAAACTTTAGAGCCGGAGCGGGATGCAGAGCAAGACAAAATTGCAACCAAAATAACATCAATGATATTTTCGTCCGTTTACTAATAACATCATCTCCGGTGGTTGCTAAAGCAAGAGAAGGCTTTCTTCGACGAAAGAACAAAACAAGCAGCATAACCGTCGCAAACGAAGAGGAAACCTGCATTAGGTACATGTTTGGACGGTGAAATGAATAACATCGTTGAAGCTTTGAGTTGGGGAATGGAATCTTACAGTTGTTGAGTTTGTTTCAATGTTGGGTTTGAGTTGAACGCTGTTCTGGAAACACATTGTATCAGAGTGCTCATGATCTACCAGAGAGAACCTACGTCTACGTCTCTCAGGTGAGATTTCCAAAAACGTAAAAGTTGCTCATGCAAACTGTTCAATTTTTTGTATTCGCGGGTAAACTTTGCACATTACTGTATACGAATATTTTGGATTTAAAACTATGCTTCATTAAAGCAAATAGGCACTCATCGCATTATTCTAATGAATGAATGAAAAACAGGTGGGTGACGTTAGAAACGCCAAAAACGCGAAAATTACATCCATTGAATAACCAGTATTTCTCTCCAGTTTCTTGTTCTTAAAATGATGGAAAATGTTGTTTCGTCATACATCCATCCTTGCCAGCGCTGCAATGACAGTTGTCTACAAAAATTGTCAAAAAACCCATGTACACTTGACTTCGTAAAAAAATCGCGAAAATTTTTTGCGCGGTGCCTCTGCTAAGCGCTTTGGCAAGAGTGTCAGCAATAGGCTGAAGTCCATTTTAAAATTGGTTTTCAGAGTTTTCTGAGATATAGATTTTTTGTATTCAGTGTTGAAATCGGGTTTGATAATTCAGTCGACCTAGTTTTTAATAGTTGGTTACCATTATGAATTCACAAAACTTCCACATTCTAAAGCTAAAATCATGGACCAACTGATTTGGGTCATATTCTACAAGGTTTAATCTACCAAACAAAATAAAGATTGTTCAAATCGGGCACATACAAGCGACGAAATGGAAATTTCAAAATTCATGCTACTTTGTGACTTTGTCTGTCCTAGCAAGAAGCTTACACAACCCAATTTAGGCCTAACCTCAAAACATGTTTTCTCGGGCTCCTGTGGCTTGATTTGAAAATTTTTTGCGTTTTCATATGCTTCAGAGTATGGGGAATCAGGCAAAAATACATTTGGTGGAATTTTAAAAAGTTCATTTTTTGACATTAATTACATGGCGTGGATCACAGTGCTGCGGGGCTGGAAAAGATTTTTTAGTGCCTCCGACCGGGCAAAATGCATTAGCAGAGGGCCTCCAAAAACTGTCCTAAGAATTTCTGTAAGTCCAGTGCCATGATTTAAGTATAGAGCTGTTTAAGGCGTACAATATCGATACTACATGCTAAATAACAGAAATCTTGAGCCATAGTGAAATATAGGTTTGAAAAGAATTGAAATTCGAGAACTTTGGAAATCTAAAATTCCTGTCTGAGGTGCACATAGTGACGGGTTTGCCAACGTCGATTATCCTTACTTGTTTAGATGCACACTATTAAGCTATAAATTTTTGGCAGTTGTCAAACCTTTTAAAATAGCTGAAAAGGTCGCATGATGATACATGAATGGGATAGAAAACTGATATCAAATTGTAAAATGAAGACCAACAATCTCATCTATCGCTTAGAAATAGTGCTTTCCATACCTTGACCGGCTAAATGAATGACGGAAAACTTTTTTTATCTTAGAAGTCAGTTCTTCTGATTTTTCTTAACGGTTTAAGCTTTTGTGACTCGCCAGGGATAAAGATAGATATTACTGAACGGATGTTAATGATTGAAAATGTAACAAAGTCAGTTTCAACAGTTTCGTACAGTGCGCGGAAACTTTTTTTTACATCAATCTAAACAACGTTAAAAACTACAAAATACATGCATTTCAATGTACCAGCCAGAGCAGAGAAGGACACTAGGTCATCTGGTCTCCACTGTGGCTGGCACTTACAAATTCAATTATAACATATGATATAAAACAACCAAAGAATGAATAGGTAAAGGGAGGGGGGATTGCTGCTTGGTGTTATGACAAAATATACTGGCTGAGTTGAAAATGCCCGCCGACGTGTGGTACATAAAAATTTTGAGTAATTAAGCCATTTCCACATGCCACGCACCACCCCACAGCAAAGATGCCAACCAAGATGGAAGGACCCACCCCACCGTATACGGTTAGACAGAATCCTCACACCCAGGCCAACACCCCCGCCAGAGAGCGAGCCATAGCACTTGGAAAGGCTTGGAAATCAAACAGCTTCAAAAACACCGGCCAGCATTTTGCGACTCACCCAGTGCAACTCAATCAAAACGATGCGTTTTGTCAATAAATGCTATTGTAGCTTCAAGAATGATTCGATTCGCCACAATGTTCAATTGAGAACTTCCAAATAATAACAGATTGCATAGGGCGTTTGAATCCAAATTCGTGATATCTAAGCCTGGAATATCAGTGAGCTGACCAAGGAGATCTATATGCATTGGACTAAACAGGTGGCAGTGCAGGAGAAAATGCTGGTTATCTTCAATGGCACATCCACATGCACAAATTGGGCTGAGGCAGTCAAAATTATGTCGAAATCTGTGTCCATTTAGAGGACTAAATTCTATTCGAAGTTTTGTCAAGCGTCTAATGCCAACAATATCGTAAACTCCATAAATAGAGTTTTTTTAACGGTCGTACAGTTGTAATTAACTTCCTTTTGAATCTCCAAGAGATTCTGAATTTCTCACGTCACTATTAAGGAGATTCCATTCCGCTATTACATTTTGGAAATATGTACTTGAAAATCGAGCAGTCCTTGAGCCTTTTTCCGGATAAGCGCTTGGATTTCGCAGATTGTAGGTAATTTTACGCTCCGGTGGGATGTGAGAAAAAGGATATTCAGGATGTTGTGTAGTTTTTAACGTAAAGAAATGGCATAGCCGTCTGTACCATCTTCTGTTATAGAGATTTTCCCAGCCTAACTCATTGAACAGCCGCTGTCTACTTGTACCTCTCCATGCTCCTGTCACAGCAACCGCCGCAGAGTACTGAGTTTGCTCAAGTCTCTTTGTATGATCTAACCTCAAGTCTGGATCATACTTATGATAGATTATATCCCCATAGTCAAGATGGGGCCGCACATAAAGCTTATACAGTTGATCCAGTATATCCCTGGATACGTACTTAGAAAGATATCTTATTATACCGATACCCCTCCTCGCTTTGCAAATTGCCTCTCTGACATGACTCTGAAAATTTAGCTTTGTATCAAGAATCATACCAAGGTGCTTGTGCTCAGCTTTCCTCGTTACTAAATCATTTCCTGAAGTTAAGGGAGGATGCCAAGGGTTTACTCTCTTGGTTGAGAAGATGACTTCCTCAGTTTTGTCAGAATTGAAATGCATTTTCCATTGCCACGCCCATAACCGTACGGACTCTAGATCTCTATTTAGATCTTCAGCAGTTTTATTCTCATCAGCAACGGCAGAATACAGAGACGTATCATCAGCAAACATTTTGGCATCGCACTTAACATTTTCAACAAGATCGTTGATGTAGATAAGAAAAAATAACGGACCCAGGACAGAGCCCTGTGGTACCCCGTCAGATATCTCTGCCCAATCCGAACTTCGGCCATTCAGTACAACCCGCTGTTTTCTGTTTGCTAAAAAATTTCGGATAAGATTGAGAAGGTCGCCAGATATGCCATTACATTCAAGCTTATATAATAAGCCCTCGTGCCACACCCTGTCAAAAGCCTTAGACAAATCAAGGAAGACAGCTCGCGTTTCCCTGCTTGGTGTTTCTTCGAAAGCGCTATATATCTTATGTGTTATGCACAATGATTGATTAATAGTTGAGTCACCAGGGCGAAAGCCAGACTGATCTGGAGTAAGAAGACCATTTTCACACAGGTGACGATAAATAGCGTCAAATATGATTTTCTCAAATAGTTTTCCAAAAATCGGCAAAAGTGATATTGGTCTGTAGTTCTTTTTGCTTTGTCTGCTTTCCTTTTTATGTACTGGTATTATGTTTGCTTTTTTTGCGTGGAAACTTGTTAAAGAAATACGTTCCAGTCTTAAGGAAAAATCTTTCCTCAAATCATTTCAAATGTCTATCAGTTCTTTGCTGTCTTGCAAAAACAAAAAGAATCCTTGTAGATACAATGGTCTGGCAAAGTTTGGACAGTTAATACGATGTTGTTACGCAAAGCATTTTTCCTGCAAGGGAATCTCATATGTTAAAAGCCAAAAATTTTGGAGGAATATGTTACAAGATATTTTCAAGCAACATATTTTCAATCTTTTTTCACCTCATTTCGGAAGCTTTCAAAGAAATTTCGGAGAACTAAAAACTATATTTCTGTTTATTGTTGCTTCTTTCATACGAAAATTGTCCTATATTTATAGATCGCTCTTCATTTTAGCGGTGCTTGGTCAGAAATTTCCACAAATGGTTGTTGTTGATGATGATGAGTATTATTGCTAAAATGGATTTAATTAATCAACGAAAATATAGTATTTTTTGATTATCAACACTCTCACCTCATTCCCTTAAATGCAAAGCTTTTCGTGAGCAAAACCTTACGATTTCAAAGAGGAAAAATATTTTTGTTGTCAATTTTCTATAATTCCAAACATTTCTTACACTAAATATTTTGGCCTACGAAAAATTCGGACTTTCAATTTCAGTAATGTAAAATGTCCAAAAATAGAAACGCCCGAAATTTCTGGTGTTTACTGCATGATATATTCTATGGAGATAACTAAGAGTAGCGGATATCTAGTAAAAAGACCATCCAGGAAAGATTGAAAAGTGCCTCCATTGTTTTCTAAGATTTCAGAACATGCCTCCGACCAGCGGTCGCACGGTCGGGCACTTTTTCTAGCCCTCAGTAACTGTAGAGCTGATCACGTGGAATCCTGATGGTGCCGAAAGTACCAAGATGGTGGAATTTGACAAATGTACAACTGATACCAAATAAATAACAAGTTTCTATTCTATCTAGGGTATTATTTTTTAGGAAAACCAAGCCCCTGGTCGAACAAATGATGAAGCCTGTAACAACTTTCATATAATTTGCTATCATTCCAAGCTACCCCCTTTTTGCTATTCAAATTTAGTTATCAAGTTGCTTCACCAGTTAACCCATTAAACAGGTGAAATATTCTACTTTGGAATAGCAGATTCTGCCTCCCAAAAAATAGTCTACTCACAAAAAAGACCTGAACAGTTTCCTCCACTCGTTCTTCCTTTAAATCCTTCCTCCCCCCATCTACTACCATACTTGTTTACTTTGTTTGACATATGTGTAAGTTTGTGTTCCTCATCATTGTGATATTTTTGCATATAAATAAATATTGGTCAGTGGTGTAGCCAGGTCCCAGCTTATGGGGGCAAGGGGCGAGCGTAACGAGCATATATGGGGGTCCAGGGGCTTGCCCCCGAAAAATTTTTGGGGACCATGCCCTTGACATGCTCGGAAAACGAGGGAAACGCCCTTTTCAGTTATATTTTGCATCATAAACATAACCACATTGAATACAAAATAGGCAGGATGTTTTGTTCAATTTGGATCAAGAATTTATGCTCATTATAGCAACTTACTAAGAAAACAAAGAATTCTTATGCAATTATATGCGGTCCAACATATCAAGTACGAAATACGAAATGGATCTTCTCGGCTCTACTGCAAAATGATTTGGTGCTGGTCGCTCGATCTTGATTTTCGAGGAACAGTCTCTTTTCACTTATCATTGTCTTGTCAGTCTGCAGCATCTTTTTTGCAAGAATCTTTTGCATAAGAAATTGTTCTTCAGCGTACAGATTCTTCAAATCATCATTTGATGAGATTTTTCCAGAGTGGTAGCAAATAAGGATCCCTAAAGCCAACGGCAGGCATTTCAAGCTAAGAGTCACAGGGGATATTGAAATTGATGGGTCCTGGGTCAAGTTCCGTCAAGTTGTCACCAGGAAAATTTTAGTCATTCTACTTTGGCTTAGACTGCCTCTGCGAACATGCTGGAAAAATAAGAATGCACCCGAACTAAAAAGGCAGAGAAAATTTTTTATGCCGTTTTTAAAATGGAAGCGACGATAGCTTTTCTTTTTTCTTTCAGTCATATTTCAATTCTCGCCAAGATTTCGCAATTTAGTACCATGGGTACCTGAGACAAAAGAAGTAAAAAATAGCAATTTAGAAAGTCCTTTGTAACAGGAAACAGGAGAATATTCATGTCACGCTGGGCAGATTGATAAGAAAAATTTTTATGGGGAAGAGCTGAGCCATAAAGGACCATTGCAGAATGATGGGATTTATGGTACCGTTCACAAATTTCAACTTTGAATTGTTTTGAAACACTGATAATAACTCTAAAATGAGCAACGAAGATTATGGGGTATACGGAACAAGGGGAGAATTCGAGTGAGGCGAGCCGAGCATTCTTGAAAAGCACACACTGAATTTCACTGGATGGTTGAAATGTCACATCACTGTAGAAGAGATGCACTGTCGATTAGAGTTAAAGTTTAAGTTGGATTCATAAATGCAGAAATCGTTCAAGGATACAAGTGGCTGCATAAGAACACACGGAGGGAAGTCTTGAAAGAAGTTCGAGCGAAGCGAGAAAAATTCGTTAGATGTGATTAACTTTATGTTCCGTGCCAAATGGACCCGGAATACATCAATTTAAAGGGGTGCCTAAGCCGGATTCAAAGAAACTAATGAAGCTAGTTGCCTTAAGGGGACATGATGGCAAGCCAGGCGGTACAAAGATTACACAGTGACCTACGTATGTAAGTGCGAGCGAAGCGAGCAGAAAATTTTTGGTACTTGTGTTGGCTAAAAATCGTGCGAAGATGTCATTTATTAGCTCAAGAGTTTCATTCCTGCTTCTTTAATAACATTGACAAACCACGCTGCCACAAGTGTTGGAGAAAATGCAGCTTACCCCCCCCCATCAGTTTCTCGACGGATTTGGAAGAATCACAAAACTCACCTTTGGTGATGATTGGGGGGGGGGCGACCGCCCCCCTTTGCCCCCTGGCTACGCTACTGATATTGGTAATACACATGTTTTGTTTTCGAAGAAGCAGCTTATGAGAAACAGTGAGTTAAATTTTGGACGATCAAGAAACAACCTTACCTGAAATTAAAAGCCAAGAAACTGTTGGTTATTTACTTGTTTTGACATCTTTCTAAGTAATTTGGAAACTAAGTGAACTCTGCACTTCCTGCATTAAAAATGGGCAACGCCTAAGAAACTTTTGGTACCTAAAAGACCCAAAAAAATTCAGGAAAGTGCCTACCAGCCCTGGACTCACCACCAACAATAGTTTCTTATAAAAGAAATGCGTGTAATACTTTTGCGTTGAGTAATTCAATATTGTCATTTGAAGTTTATGACGACTAAAAATAAAAAAGATGAGTCATAATGAAGAAACATACAGAGAATTAAAGAAAAACATATCACAGAAGAATGGGTGAGAAGAAAACACTCGAGATCAAAGAACGATGTTCGAATCAGCTGATTCACCCTCGATCAAAACCGCTATGCAGCGCAGACCTATTCATCGTTGAAGCGATTTTCGCTCACCCTGGATAACTTTAGAACGATCAAAAAACCGTTATTCAAGAGAGAAAAGGTTGTAGATTAATGTGAAATGTGGAACAAATTAATCCTCAAACGATTGCATAGCAAAAAAGTGAAAAATTTCCTGAAAATCGGCCTAAATTTCGTCTCCAGCACCGCACAATCTTGTTCCACCAACCATTTTGATCCGCAATCCCTTGCAAACATCGTGGTGCAGTTAGTTTCCGCTTGCGATGTGCGACTTTGTGCAAAATCCCGCGTTTATAGGATTACATAATCGCCAATTTCACAGAGCGCCTTGGGATGCGCCGACCGGGCCTAAGAAAAGTTCGAAAAAATTGGAGAACGGAGAGAATGATCAACGAGAAACTTGGAATTTCACTAGAAGAGAGGTTTCTTTACATTTTGATGCTAAATTTAACTCATTTGAGGGGAAAATTTACCAGTATTGAGCAAGAAAATAAATCGGATTGTGTTCTTAGGCCTGCTGCGAATCGGAGAAATTCGCTTGTCCAACATGTTTTGTCACGTGACTGATCATGCTAAACTTTAAATTTTAGAGATTATTACATTGAAAGAGTTGCAAGTTAGAAATTCTTAACTTAAGTTTGCAAACTAATGTTTTCAGTATCTTTTAATGGTCCTCTTATCAGAAAAACATAATTGTCACCACGAAATATGGTGAATAAATCAGTTGAGTCCAAAGAAAGGCAGTGTTGGGCATAAGTTGAATACTCATTAGACATAACAAATCTAGGACAATTACTAGTGGTACAAAGTGCTACACCATTATCTACTATTTCAAAAGAACAATTATTATTATGTTATAAATGAGTTTATAAAATAATCCTCCAAATCCACAGGAAAATTGTTGTGTGTTGTGGTGTATAGGTTATTCTAAAGGTATGTGTTTGGATAAAAGATTTGTAGCTTGAACCCGGATGTCTAGGGGAGCAGTGAGATAAAGAAGAACTGCGTCAGACTTCCAATCCCCAAGTACCTTGATAAGTTCCAGAAGGACGCCAACCTGAAAGGCCAAAGAGGCACCCTCATAACGAAAGGAATGATAACCAAAGTCCATTCCTTGGAGGCCACAGTTATTGATACAAGACCTGAGCTTGGACATGAACAGACCATAAGTGAAGGCCCGAACAGAGAGGGAGGGGTGCACCCAAGCAAAGGCTTGGGAGGAATCTGAGGCCATGGGGGTAAAGGAAAACGCACAGGAAATAGCTGCGACTGGACAGAAGGGAGACCCTGCCACCCGGGGGACAGGGATGTAAACAACCCGTTCCCGAAACTGGATGGTCTTGCTCCAACGCACATGCACTAGAGCCCCCCAAGGGAAAAAACGAAAGTCAGCTTTTGTGAACTGCTGATCAGGGTTAAAGCTACCAACTTTAGAAAACAAGGACAGATTTCGTTTTGAGCCAATTAGCGTGTCTGTTTACATCTGTGAGATTGACCAATCACACGACGTAATCTAACATCACGTGATACACTGTGATTTTGCGAGAAATCAGAAGCTGTGGGGATGAATACAAAAATACCCTTCCCCAAAAACCGACGACGTGCAAGTGGATTTTTGACCAACCATGAATGTTTTTACATTTTCTGTTAGACTACAAGCTTGCCGAAAATTCTACCGCCTCGGATTTTGATATTCAACTTAGATCGAGAGAAATCTTTGTTCGAATAACGCCTTAAAATCAGGTTAGCGCCTAATGTTTCAGATTCAACAGAAAGATATTTCTTCACCGACTACTTCCATCTTTTGCGCAAAGGCAACAGACATTGATTCGTAGACAACATGAAACATATCTCAATGAAATCTTCGGTGTTGCACAGCTTTCAAAAGTTGCAGTTTCTTCTATGCCACCGAGAGCGGTATTGTCTTCTGAAGCACTACAATCGCAGTCTAAAGGGCAAAGTCCTGAGGCAATTTCAACAAGAAACTCTACCAATAATGTCGCAAACAAAGTGTAAGTCACTAGGTACTCACCAATTCTCTATTATCTATGATGAACAAGCACTGGATAAGTCCACAAAACCATAGGTTGCATGCGAACAAACGAACTAAGCCAGAATAATTTATTATTTCCACAAGTTTGAGCACCACAGTCCTCAGTTTATTACAGTGTTGATGAAATGTCTACTCCTCTCAAATTCTGAGCTAAAATAGTGCAAGACTGATCACGTCTCAAAAAGTAGCATTAGTTCGCATAAACAAGTCAAATTCAGATCCTTGGATAATTATTTCGCAAGTTTTCGAGATAAAAGTTTGGGAAATAGACAACAGTACAGGAGAATAAAGAGTTGTACTTTTCACTTGACCTGACCCCTTCCTCATAATCTATCCTGTTGTCTATCTCCCAAACCTTCATCTCAAAAACTGCGAAATAACTATCTAAGGATCTGAAATCGACTTGTTTATGCGAACTAATGCTACTTTTTGAGACGTGATCAGTCTTGCACTATTTTAGCTCAAAATTTGAGAGGAGTAGACATTTCATCAAGACTGTAATAAACTGAGGACTGTGGTGCTCAAACTTGTGGAAATAATAAATTATTCTGGCTTAGTTCGTTTGTTCGCATGCAACCTATGGTTTTGTGGACTTATCCAGTGCTGGTTCATCATAGATAATAGAGAATTGGTGAGTACCTTGTGACTTACACTTTGTTTGCGACATTATTGGTAGAGTTTCTTGTTGAAATTGCCTCAGGACTTTCCCCTTTAGACTGCGATTGTAGTGCTTCAGAAGACAATACCGCTCTCGGTGGCATAGAAGAAACTGCAACTTTTGAAAGCTGTGCAACACCGAAGATTTCATGGAGATATGTTTCATGTTGTCTACGAATCAATGTCTGTTGCCTTTGCGCAAAAGATGGAAGTAGTCGGTGAAGAAATATCTTTCTGTTGAATCTGAAACATTAGGCGCTAACCTGATTTTAACCCTATTTTGGTTGGGGGGGGGCAAATTTGCCCCTCCTAGTAGATTTTGTTTAATAACTCTGCTAGGAAGATATTTATAGCCATGAAACTTCTTGACTTTTTGCAACTACTTATTGTACAACTTCTCAAAAAAGTTTCATTGAAATATTTTGAAAAATGAGGGGGCGGGAGACAATTTTCTGGGACTGACCCTGGAAAAATCGCAAATTCTCAAATCTCAATTATCGCGAAAAAAGGAACGTAAGTTGAATATTTTGCAAATTTCTTTTGTATTGTAGTGTTATTTAATGCATTCTATCACAATTATCATGTTTGGGTGGAAAATGTGCTCCAAACTTAATTTTATCGCGATTTTCCTGATTTTAGTCAATCTTACCGCTTTTCTTGACCACACAAAGGAAAATGCTGACGTGAGCAAAAATGAGGGCCAATCTTAGGTTAATTTTTACATTTTCAGAAAGTACATGCCTGAGGCTATTAGCACACAAAATTTGGTCACTCTACCTATTACCAGTCAAGAGTTAGGTAGGGGGGGGGGGCTTTTTTGCCCCCCAACCAAAATAGGACTATCAAATAGCCCAACCACTGTAGGGTTAAGGCGTTATTCGAACAAAGATTTCTCTCGATCTAAGTTGAATATCAAAATCCGAGGCGGTAGAATTTTCGGCAAGCTTGTAGTCTAACAGAAAATGTAAAAACATTCATGGTTGGTCAAAAATCAACTTGCACGTCGTCGGTTTTTGGGGAAGGGTATTTTTGTATTCATCCCCACAGCTTCTGATTTCTCGCAAAATCACAGTGTATCACGTGATGTTAGATTACGTCGTGTGATTGGTCAATCTCACAGATGTAAACAAACACACTGATTGGCTCAAAACGAAATCTGTCCTTGTTACTTTAGAAACTAAAAGATGTGCCTTCCGAAACATACCAAAAAAGGCCACCAGACATATTCCCCAAAAAGAGGCATCAATGCTATAGGAAAGGTTGAGGTGTTGATGCAACCTGCGTAGTATTTCAAAAGTGATTGGGAGCTTCTTCTGAGGAGCATCCCCAAGGACCCTCTTGACACCAGTGAGAAGAGAGGAGACATGCCAGTTGTCTAGAAGTGGGTTGGGAGGCCAAATTCCTTGTGCATGAGGCCAATGATGCCATGATACTGCTTGATGCTCGAAGATTTTAGGGAACGGGCCAAAAAGGCAGCATACATGCAAATCGTCTGTGAGGAAGCTGGGACTGAAGGCAGATTTGTGTAGCTACAAAAACGCAAGTAGGCATTCCGATGGGTGCTATAAGTGCGTTTGGTGTTGGTGGCAAATGTCTGGTTGCGATAAAATACCACTTCCTCAGCAAGCTCCTTGTAAACCTGAGCAGAACCCCCGGCGGGTGCATATAACATAAATTTCTATCTGCCACGCGTGTCCATGGTTTCTCTGAGAAAGGGGTGAATTTTCAGGAAATGTCTAGGACCTAGATTTGAGAAAAAGGGGTCTTTTTACAGAGCGTCAGAGAAAACTAAAAACAGAGTATACATTTTCCCGTCAAAATTTGCAACATCTTACATACATGATTCATATATGTTTTTTCATTAAAATACCTGCCATGGTGATTTTTTGAGAAGAAAATGTCCATGCAAATATGTACATTTATATTTACTAAAATGCATATTTGCATATGATTTTCTTCAGGATTGTATTTAATCTGTATCTTCATTCACAAACTGTCAAATTCAAGTTAAATTTTTTATTCTAATGTTCCAAAACCGCATACAAATTCCATCTAACAACAACAACAAAATAATATATAACAGTTTACAAAGAGATGAAACTAATTTGAGGGGAATTTGTAAGTTGGGAATTTCTTAATTAAGCAAGTATCCCCTTTAATTTAAAGTTGTAACATCTTCAGTTCATTAGGTAACTGTCAATGATATTTAAACAAAAACAATACCAAATGATTTTACTGACGCATTGTCTTTGGTGATGTTAATGCGATGTATCGTTGTTCTATGATTTATGAAGCATTGAAAACCACATGAAAAAATAGAGCAAAGAACTGGAAACATTTTGAGCCTCGCTAGGCCTAGGGCCTTTACTTACTCATCATTGACTTTGTTTGACCACACCTTCCTGGAATTCATTCTGACTCTGTATTGGAAAGTCAATGCTCTCCGTTGTGTTTTAATACTTTGGCAATGTTTCGCAACTGCTACAGGTACATTTCATAAATTCACTCAATCTTCTAAAGCAACTGTTGTTGTAGGCCTAAACAAAAATGATATTGGCCTTTTGCTTTGGCGGATTTGGCGGGAAAATATTCAGAATTGTTGTTGTTGCTTAAGGTAAATAACAAATGGTTGCTGTGAAAACAAGGAACACATTGGAATTTGGTAGAAGCCTTCTTACTCTTTGGTAACAACTAGCATTGCTAAGATTGTACAGTTGTAACAGTTGTTAGTAACAGAAACTAATACAACTTTGATTGAGAATGATAGCACCTATTATGATATGAAAGAAACTAAAGGCTTCCAAAATATTGGCCTAAAAATGATAAAAGGCCATGTTTTGATTGGCAAGAAGAGGGTAAGATCGTTGACGCAAATTTACTTCATCTATTTTGCTTGATTGACCTTATACTTGACAATAACAGTTTTGTTACAAGCTGCCTACAGAGAGAAAGCTTTCTCTACTACTATGTTTGAGTGATTGCGTTTTGAAAGTGTGGATCACACATATAAAGACCAGATCTAACTTTTTCGACTGTGATCTAACAGCTGTAATCTGATTTTTCAAGTTTCCAATGACCCCAGAGGAACATTCACGGCAACTGCAACAGTCAGTCAGATTTGGCGGTGATCACAGAAGATCTGAGCGATATTCATACGAAGAGTTACTTGGTCAAGACATGAGGAGACAACTGCAGCGTGTTGCAATCCCCGTTTTCTCTGGTGATAAGCGAAAGTACGAGAACTGGAAAGCTGCATTTCTGGCCTGCATTGACAGAGCTCCTGTGACTCCTGAATACAAGCTGCTGCAGTTGAGGCAATATCTATCTGGCGTTGCTCTGGAAGCGATCGAGAATCTTGGCTTTTCTGGAGCTGAATATGAAGCTGCAAAGGACAGGTTGGAGCGAAAATTTGGTGGCAAGAGGAGGGAAATCGCAATCCATTTGGAGGACTTGGACAACTTCAAACCAGTGTGAGTTGGATGTTCCAAAGACATGGAGAAGTTTGCAGATCTACTTGATGTCTTGTTGGTGAATCTACTGGAGAGTGGACGTCATGACGAATTGGGAAATGGATCTCTGTACGTCAAGCTACTGAAGAAACTTCCAGAAACACTGCTGACCCAATACAATCGATGGATCTTTGAGAATCGAAGAAGAGAATGCGTTGAAACACTGAAGACATGGGTGATTCAAGAAGCTGAATTTTACACAGTTGTAAGAGAGACAGTGCATGGCGTATCAAGTGATAGAAGGAGTAGTGGATCAAGAGGCTTTGCGGGAGAGAAGAAAACCACATTCTTTGGTGCTACTGAAGACAGACAACAAGTGAATCACTTTCAATTAGGTAAATCAGGCGTCACTCTTGGGAAGTATGGTAAGCAGCGACTGTGCAAAGTGTGCAATGGTAGACATGATGTTTGGGCATGTGATGCTTTTCGAAACATGGAAATTCGACAGCGATGGAATGTGGCAAAGCAATTCAAACTGTGTTTTGGATGCCTTGGTGATGACCACAGTGGCAATCAGTGTACTCGAAGTGGAGTGTGTGATATTCATGGATGTCAGGAAACACACAGCAAGTTGCTACATAGCATGGGAAACAGGAATACTGGAAAGCAAGCCAACAATGAAACAAAGAAACCAGGAGCTTCCACTCAACAAGCAATGAACAGCAGCAGTCAGCAACAGTCGTCATCATCAGCCACGGAGGGGGAGCATTTGCAGAGGAATTTTGCAACACAAACAACAATGGTGTGTTCAAAATCAGAAGTCAGAGGAGCAACTGCATTGAGAACAATTCCAGTGATTTTTGAAGAATGGCTGTCGAAGATTGTCAGTGAACGCACTTCTAGATGATAGAAGCACTCAAACGTATGTGAACGAAGATGTTGCAGCAGAACTTGGTCTCAATGGTACCTTTGAAACAATAAAGGTCAATGTTTTGAATGGCGATTGCAAACCTTTTCAAACCATGCCCGTTGAGTTTGGACTGGAAAGTGTAAATGGCGATGTTGACATCAGAGTCAAAGCACTTACAGCGAAGAAGGTAACTGGCAACATGAAGGTCATCCAATGGTCACAACATGCAGACAAATGGCCTCATTTGAAGCACATCCATTTTTCAGACACAGGCTTGAGACCTATCGTGGATTTGCTGATTGGTATTGACTACCTTGACCTGCACTGTTCCTACAAAGAAGTCAAAGGACAAGAAGGGGAGCCCATTGCCAGAAGAACACCATTGGGATGGACATGCGTAGGACGTCCAGAAGGCAAGAACATTCCTGATGCTCATACCAATTTCAGCATGACGACTCTGTTCACAACAAGGAGATGTGATGTCGATGAAATCAACTCAACAATGAAGAAGTTTTGGGATATCGATTCAGGTGGAACGTTCATTCAGACAACGGTGTTGGATACTGATGAGAAGGCTGCACTGCAGAAAGCTGAAAATTCTTTTAGATTCATTGATGGTCGATATGAAGTTGGAGTGCCATGGAAAGAAGACAGTCATGAAATGGTGAACAATCATAAAATGGCGATGAAAAGACTTCAGAACACCGAGAAACGTTTGCTCAAGAATTCAGATGTGTTGAAGGCATATGATGAAGTCATTGATCAATATTTAGACAAAGGATACATACGAAAAGTTCCAGTCTCTGAAAAGCAGCCTGACAGCAAGTGGTATCTTCCTCATTTTGCTATCTTGAAGCCCAACAAAGCAACCACCAAGATCAGAATTGTCTTTGATGCGTCAGCAAAGTATGAAGGGACATCCTTGAATGATATGATATATTCAGGCCCAAAGCTGCAAAGTGAATTGTTTGATGTTTGCTACGCTTCAGATGTCATCTCATTGCTGTAGTCTGTGACATCGCTGAGATGTATTTGAGAATTCAGATTCCAGAAGCTGACCGTGAATATCATCGATTTCTTTGGAGAGGATGTGACCAGGGCAGAGAGCCAGAAGAGTATGAATTCAGTCGAGTGGTATTTGGTCTAACAAGTTCACCGTTTCAAGCACAGTTTGTGATTCAAAAGCATGCTCAGTTGCACAAATCAGAATATCCGATGGCTTCAGAAACTGCACTCAAGTCAACCTACATGGATGACAGCATGGATTCAGTGCAAGATGAAGAAAAGGGAATTTAACTCTATCATCAGCTTGCAGCTCTATGGAACAAGGCTGGCATGCATGCACGTAAGTGGCTGTCAAATTCTCCAGAAGTTCTCTCTGCAATCTCACTAGAAGACAGAGAATCTGAAATTGATTTGGACAGTTGAGAGCTTCCAACTGTAAAGACACTTGGGATTCTTTGGCGAGCAAAGAAGGACATTTTCAGTTTTCACTCAAGCCCACCTGAAGAAAATCAAATAATAACGAAAAGATCGTTTCTCAGAACAATTGCAACATTATTTGACCCTCTTGGTATCTTGGCACCATTCATCATAAGAGCGTAAGTGGTAATGCAGGAGAAATCTGGCGAAAAGGCTTTGACTGGGATGCAGAGCTGGATGGCAAAGTCAAGTCAAAGGTTCAGAGTTGGTACAGTGACCTTCACGAGTTGTCAAACCTTTCAGTGCCAAGATGTCTTCACATTGGCAAGCATAAAGATGTCCAGTCATTGCAATTACATGTTTTCAGTGATGCATCAGAAGAAGCGTATGGAGCTGTTGTTTATGCGAGGTATGTCTATGTCAATCATGCAGTCACAACCACTATTGTCGCAGCAAAGTCACGTGTTGCACCACTGGCAGCCATGAGCATCCCGAGGATGGAACTGATGGGAGCAGTGACAGGACTTCGATTGGAGTTATCAGTACCAAATGCATTGCAAGTGTCAGTGAAGCAAGTCAAATTCTGGTACGACAGCATGAACACACTTTGGTGGATCAGAGGACACAGCAGAAGTTTCAGGCCATTGTTGCAAATCATGTTGGTGAGGTTCAAAGCATGACAAGCCCTGAACAATGGAGATATTTTTCCACAAAGGATAATCCTACTGATCACCTGACAAGAGGGATGGCATCATCTGCGTTGGCATGCAATGAGCAATGGTGGAAAGGACCAGAATTCTTGCAAATGGATGAAGAAGAATGGCCTCAGAATCAATTTGAGATGTCAAAAGATGCAGTAACAGAACAGAAGCAGTCTGGTCGCCCAAAGGTGAAGTCTGCAGCAGAGAATCACGAAGAGAATCAATCATTGTTTGCTGATGCAGTAAGCATGAAGGAATCTACGATTGAAGAACCAGTGGAGAATAAACCGATGAAAGCAGATGAAGAGGATTCTTGGTATTTGGATCAGTCTCATTTTTCAAGCTTGCTTCGACTTACAAGACTTGTAGCATGGGTTTGCCGTTTCTTGCACAACTTTCGAACATCGAAAGAAGAAAGAATTCAAGGAGAATTGACACATGAAGAAATCAGAGATGCAGAAATTCACATCGTCAAAGAAGTGCAGCAAGATGCATTTGCAACTGAATACCAGCAACTACTGAAGGGAAAGCAAATGAAGAGTGACAGCAAGTTGGTTGCTCTACAGCCACGTATCGATGAAGATGGACTTCTACGGTGTAATGGAAGATTGGGGTATGCTGACATCCTGCCATACGATGCAAGACATCCTATCATTCTACCAAGGAAGAACTGGGTTACAAATCTGATTGTGAAATTCTACCATGAAAAAGATCATCATGCAGGTGGTACAAATCAGACACTGGCAGCTATCTCAGCTCGTTTTGGATCATTTCAGCAAGAGAAGAGATAAGAGAATGGGAGAACGAATGCAACTGGTGTAAAAGACGAAAAGCGAGAGCATGCAGTCAGATCATGGCACCCCTACCAAGCATTAGATTGGCGATGTCATTACGAGCCTTTGAAAGAGTAGCTGTGGATTATGGAGGGCCATTCATCACCATCCAAGGGAGAGGTAAGCGAGACGAAAGCGATATCTATGTCTTTTCACATGCTTAGCTACCAGAGCAGTACACTTGGAAATGGCATTTGCCCTGGATACGAATTCATTCTTGAATGCCTTTTATCTAATGGTGAGTCGTCATGGGAAGCCTGAAGAAGTTGTTTCTGACAATGGTGGCAATTTTGTAGCAGCTGACAAGGAGTTACAAGAACTCGTTAGAAGTCTGGACCAGGATTGCATCATCAAGAGTGCTGCAAATCGTGGTATCAAATGGCATTTCAACCCTCCTTTGTCACCACATTTTGGTGGAGCTCATGAAATTATGATCAAGGCAGCAAAACGTGCGTTGAAAGCAATCCTGACGAATGCAAATGTGTCCGATGAAGAGTTGATGACTGCCATCACAGGAGCAGAATCGTTGCTGAATTCAACATCGCTGACATATCAGACAGCAAATGTGGATGACGATGTGCCTTTGACCCCAAATCACTTTCTCTATGGCCAAATGGGAGGCAGTTTTGCACCAGAGACAGTGGACCAGACGACGTTCAGTCCAAGGAAACGATGGCGACGTGTTCAAGAACTAGTGAAGCACTTCTGGCAGCGTTGGCTTAAAGAATGGCTACCAGGTCTAAACCCAACAACAAAATGGCATAAAGAGAAGAGAAACTTATAGGTAGGAGATATTGTTATTGTGATGTCACCTGATAGCCCCAGAGCTCATTGGCCCCTTGCAAAAGTCATGCAGGTATTTCCTGGAAAAGATGGAAAAGTGAGAGTGGCACAAATACAAATGGGACAAAGGTTATTAAAGAGACCAGTGAACAAACTATGCCTTTTGGAAGATTGTTGACTGGTTGCTGGTGACATTATCATGGTGGATGTGTATTTGACATGGTGTTAGAGACATCACAGGATGAAGAGTATCAATTTACATGCGTAGCTGTCAAGGAGGGGGAGGATGTTCAGGAGACGTTATGGGACACAGCTGATTTTTTAATTATTAATTGGAACAATACTTGTTTTTCCAAAAACTTGTTTACGCAATTCGAAACAATAGTTGTTTACGCAAAGTTGTTTTTAATTAAATTGTTTACGCCGAATCGAGCAAAAGGTGTTTTTGCCATGCAAGTTGTTTGTGTGAAGTTGGACAGTTTAAAAGTACTAACTATTCCTTTGAGGACATTTCTAATTAACGCCTTTCATATTGGACAATAAAGTGAGTGACAATATTTCATAGTTGTTTACGTCGTCGTTTCATAGAAATAGTATAAATAGGGTTCGTATTCGTAGTTTGAATAGTTGTCTGGGCTGATAGGGTCGAAACTCCGGGACGGTCTTTCAAACAACCACTGGAAAGTTATAAGCAATTGATTAGTAATCTGGAATGTCTCCCTTTTATTGGGTCAGATTAAAGATGCATGAATAATTATGTTCAACTGCACAAAATCTAGCCTAAGAATTTTCAATCAGACTTAATAACATTGGAAATCAACAACCAAGGCAAGGATTAAGTGAAAGAAAATGAGAGATTTTTATTAGTTTTGGAGATAAATCCCAGTTTCCAAGATCAGCAGAAAGTGTTCAAAATAATTCGAAGTGACAGCGGTGATGGAGCCATTTGCAATTCATATCTTTTGACTGCCAAGACAATACAGAACCATGTCCTTTTCACCATTTAGTGATAGGTTAGATATGGCATTTGAGAAATTAACTGTTTTCTGAGGAGCTCCATTTTGCAAAACTGGAACTTGCTGCTCACTAGGGCAAAAAGTAGAGCTACGACACCATTCTACCATGATAAAGAGATACGCCCTGACCAAAGAATGCATTTGGTACAGTAACATCATAATGATAAAAAGGAAATTAAGCAGAAATTTTTTAGCTGTGCCATCATGATTTTTGCCAACAATTTAATCACAACAAATATGCATCTCAATCAGAAAACAATTGCTTGTTCCCAATCATTGATCATGTAAAGTATTGATTGATGGCTATCAAAGTCATTTCAGTAGGTCAAGTGGTCAACACCGTTGCCTAAAATGAACATCTCAGAAAGTTAACGGTCTGTTATAAGATGTTAGACCCTGATGAAGGATTCATCTGATGCAGCGTCATAAAATTTGTGATGATAATGAAAAACAAATTTTTCAGGGAAAAATTCATATTTTCAAATATTTTGTTTCTTGGAAAATACATGCAATTTGTAATTGCTGATAAAATCAATAGCACAGTTCCTCTGTGTAATGTTGGATCATCAGCAGATTTCAAAATATATGTAGAATCAAGAAAACTGACACTTTTAAAGATTGACATGCAGCAAAAGGTTTCATAAGTAAGAAGCTAATGTGGCTTTTGGGGTATATCTCATGTTGGTTTTGTAGTGCAATAGATACTGCCACTGCAAATAAGTTTTCAGCTATAGTTTCTATTACCCGTACCAAAAAAACTGGGTATTTGCTAGGAATTCCTAGGATTTTTCTGGGTAAATTGTTCCCCGGTTTCCTAGGTTTCCCAGGAATAAAAAAGCCCGGATTCGGAGCAAAATTCCTAGGAAAGCTGGGTACATTTTTCGGCGAAAATGGGAAACTGAAACCTGGGAAACTGGGTAAACTGGGGAACGTAGCAAATTTCCTAGGAATGCCGGGAAATTGGGCAAACTGCGAAACGGAGCAAATTTCCTTGGAAAGGTTGGTAAAATCTATGGCCTAAATTTTCCGGAAACTTTCAGTAAATTGAAAAGCACAGATATTCAAAATGGTTTGCGATGTATGATAGTTCAGATTACTCTTCTTACTCTTCAAATAAGTTTCATCCCAATGAAGCATATACAAATGAATTCACTGACAGAAGGGGCAACAGTTCTTCGCAGAAAAGACAGAATTTCATGGCAGCGATATCAATCATCAAATCTCGCAAATATCCTTCGCAATATACATTTAAGAAATGTGCAATGTCCATCTTCTGTTCAGACTTGTTCTTCCGATGACATCGACCAATAATCCATTGCCTTAAATTCACCTGTAAATGTGAAAAGAAATATCGACTTGCATGTGGGATTTCTCGTTGAAGACTAACGTCAAAGTGCCGTTTTAAGGCAAGCAAGTCAAATTTTTTCGTTAATGAAGAAACTTGGAAAGCAATGATAAACATGACGTTAAGACTATTAGCAAATAGTGCCGCTTCCCTTCCCCCTTATTTTTACTCCTGTCATTTCGAACGATATCTAATCACGATTATATTCTTCTTCCTCGGAAACTTTTAAAAATGTATGTAGATGTCCGTACCCTAGCTGCATGAAGATTTCACAACAACCTTCATGAGGAAAGCTGAAAAAAATTTGAAAAGAACAGTAATCCGTAGATTGTAAAATGCTACGTTAGCAATTGTATTTGCAGTTAGTTAATTTTAAAGAGAAACAAACGACCCTTACCTTGGATTCTTTGTCTTTTGTTTTCTTCAAGTTTCCGAGCTTCAAACCACTTCCCTCCAAAATTTTGAAGTCTTGCGCTTGCAGAATTTGAAGAAGAAGGAGATCGAAGGACGATCGAGATTCGATTTGAGATCGAATCGAACGTGGTATCGTGGATCAGCCAATCAGAGTGCGATATCTCATGAATGAAAAGCACCAGCGCGCTTAAAACTGGGTGAAAGCTGGGGTAAAAACTGGGGAAAGTGAAGGTTGTTGTTTTTTCGTACTTTTCAAGATGGAGGACGTCGAAGGAATTTTCGAAGAAGAACAAAATGAGATGTTTCAATCATTTGAACAGATGTTAACTCCATTTGGTCAGAAAGACTTTTGAAGACGTCGTTAACATTTTACAACTTGATGGAACAGTAAATATTGTCTCTCTTCAAACGGTAAGGTTAAACCTTTTCGGCATGAAAACATTCTGAAAAGAAGGGCAAAAGAAAGTAATAAATAGCAGACGGTTTCAAGTGATAAATATCGTTAGTTAGACATCGTCCCTTAGTGTGCGAGACAAAGACTTTTGTGAAAACGTTCAAATGCCACAGACAAATATTGGCGTTTTAGTTTTTGTTGCGTTTGGTCATTGGGGGAACGAGCCCCCCAAGTATTTGCAATAAACAAAGAAGGGCCCTTTTTCTTAAGGAAAAGAGTGCAATTGAAGTGTCGTGCCCCTAAAGTTGGAGATGGTCCCCCTGGTCCCTATGTCCCTGATTTGTTCTTTTATTGGTAGAGCTGTTGAAGGGGTTGAAGATCATCAATCTTGACTAGACTTTTTCTCTAGAATTTCAATTTCGTAACGACCCTTTGCTGGGCGGCTGGACATTGTATTTGGCAAGACTACGATTTGGTGAAATCGCTTAGGGCCTTTAGTATACCTACTTAGGGCCTTTAGTATACCTACTTAGAGAGCTCCTCCTTAATCAATCTATACTATATACAATCATGTAATGTCCTTCCCTTTTGCTTAGTTATAGTTTTGTATTAGATGTTATTAATTTGGTATTGTATTATTTGTAATGTAATTGTGTAGTATTGTATGTAGTATAGATTGATGATGAACTGAAACTGAAACTTTAAACAGAATTTTCCAGTTTCTGTGGTTTTCCCAGTTTCCGAGCGTTCATACCCAACTTTTCGACGCAATTTCAATTTTGCAAAGAAGTTCTCAGTCGTTTTCCCAGTTTCCTAGCTTTAATACCCAGCTTTTTCGCTGTTAGTTCATCTATTCCCAGTTTCCCAGTTTTCAAACCCAGCTATTTAGCTGTCTTCCCAGTTTCCCCGGCTTTCTGGGAAACAGAAATCCCAGTTTTCAAAACTTTCTTGGAAAAAAAACTGGGAAACTGGGGAAATCCTAGGAAATCCCAGCTTTCCCAGTTATTTCCCCAGTTGTTTTGGTACAGGTAATTTCTAATTTATAATGATGATTTCTTCTCAAATATCACAATGGTAGGTGCATCGGCTGTAATCTTCTGGAGGTTTTTGCTTGTGTGGTTTTTGGGGTACATATTGTGAAAAACAAGCAACTTTGTCCTATCAATACTCTGGCAATCATAAGTAACAACTAAAACGATAAACTATGGGAAGAACTTGTCTTCTGCAGCTCAGCCTTGGCACAAAACCATTTTTGTAAAGCAAAAGTAGGAAGAAAATTATAGCAACATGCTTTTTTTGTGGTTTTTGGGGTACATGTACCTGTAAATGATCACTTCGAGATTGCACACCACCTTTGAATCGCAACAAAAGTTTTTAAAATATTTGCTTTCAGAATATCTAAGTTAAATCTTATTAATGTCTCCAACGGGGCTGGAAAAAGTGTGCGACCTTCGGAGGCATGTTCTGTTTTGTTTTTTTGTCATCTTATTTTTATTCAATTTCACTCTAGCTTCAAATATGAATCTACCAGAAACTAATCTGAATAAAATATTTATACTAGGAACGGTCTATATCTATATGATATGCATTTTTTCGGTGCTACCTACAGGCACATGTACCCCCAAAACCACAAAAAAAGCGTGTTGCCATAATTTTCTTCCTACTTTTGCTTTTCAAAAATAGTTTTGTGCCAAGGCTGGGCTGCAGAAAATAAGTTCTTCCCAGAGGCTGTTATTATTTTTTACTTATGACTGACTGAGTAATGACATGACAAAGTTTCTTGTTTTCGCAACATGTGCCCCAAAAGCCACACAAGGAAAAACGCCCAGAAGATTACTATTGTGATATTTGGGAATAAATCATCATATTATAAATTATAAATTGATAGAAACTATAGCTGCAAACTTATTTGCAGTGGAAGTATCTGTTGCACTACAAAACCCACACAAGTTGTACCCCAAAAGCCACATTAGTTTCTTACTTAAGAAACCTTTTGTTGCAAGTCAGTCTTTAAAAGTGTTATTTTTCTTGTTTCTACATATATTTTGAGATGTGCTGATGATCCAACATTACACAGAGGAAGTGTGCTATTGATTTTATTAGCAATTACAAATTACATGTTTTTTCAAGAAGCCATATGTTTGAAAATATGAATTTTCCCCTGAAATATTTGTTTTATTATCATCATAAATTTTATGTTTCTGCACCAGTTGCATCCTTCATCAGGGTCTAACATCTTCTTATAACAGATGTCTGTTAACTTTCTGAGATGTTCATTTTAGGCAAAGGTGTTGACCACAAGACCTTCTAAAATGGTTTCAATAGCCATCAATCAATACTTTATATGCATGATCAATGTAGGGGATCAAGCAATAGTTTCTGATTGAGATGCACATTTGTTGTGATTAAATTGTTGGCAAATATCATGTTGGCTTAGCTAAAAAATTTCTTCTGCATTAATTTTCTTTTCATTATTATGTTACTGTGCCATATGTATTCTTTGGTCAGGGATCTATCTCATTTTATTATGGTGGACTGTTGACGTAGCTCTGCATTTTGCTCCAGTGAGCAGCAACTTCCAGTTTTGCCAAATGGAGCTTCTCAGAAAACAGATAATTTCTCAAATGCCATATCTAACCAATCACCAAATGGTGAAAAGGACTTTGTATTCTCTTGGCAATCAAATGATAGGAATTGCAAATGTTTCCATAGTGTATTTTCAAATTATTTTGAACTTTGAACTTTTAAGTATTTTTGACATTGTAAATACTTTTAATCATTTGAATCCCTTGCTTTACTTTTATTTATAGAAAGGTAATTAAGCTTATTTTCGTTTGTAGCTGCAGGTCCACATCAACGTTAGTTGCCTTTAGGTAAACCTGCATTACCAAATAATTAATGTATGTATGTATGTATGTATGTATGTATGTATGTATGCATGTATGTATGTATGTATGTATGTATGTATGTATGTATGTATGTATGTATGTATGTATGTATGTATGTATGTATGCATGTATTTAGAGCGAATCAAAGCACAACTAGCCTACAAAAAGAAAAAAATACAGCCCCTTTTATCTACAAAACAAAGATGCATTCAGGAATCAAACAATGCCGTTACTAAGGAGAAACTTACGCAACTGTGGTTTCAAAACAAGCAAAAAGCAATTGAAATTATCAAAAACAATGGCCATTGGCCTAAAACTGTGCTTGCAATTGTAAACAAACAACCTACAGAGCAATATTTTGCAACGAAATACGACTCACAGGGGCAAGATTTGAAACATATTTTAAACTCGTACGAAGATAGTGTCGAAGTACCAGACTTCAGCCTGGATGAAATTGAAAATGTAATCAGACGCCTACCGTCTGGAAAGAAATGGGGTATCGACGGGGTTTGTTATGAAGATTACAAAGCAAACATAGAGGATGAAAAGGTCAACATTTTAAGCATCTTAAATGTCTTAAAGAATTTCCGAAGGGCACCTCGAGGATGGAAACATACCCTAATTCGTAGGATCCCGAAGAAGAACTATATTCCAGAAAATTTATCAACCTTAAGAGACATGTCATTACTGCCCTCAATTTATAGAATTTTTGCCAAATGTCTCGTAAAACGTCTTCTCCCACAGCTGGTAAATAGTGCAATCGGTTTTTGGCAAAGGGCCTACGTCAAAGAGAGAGATCGTCAAGAATTGATCTTTAGCCTAAGGACAGCAATCGACCATTTCAAACATATTAGTTCAAATTTTTACGCCGTATTCGTTGACTTCCGGGATGCGTTGGAAGCCTAAGCCAAAGTTACATGATTCGAACCTTGCTAGAAAGTGGAATTGCAAAGCAATACTGTGAGATCGTCGCTGATATCTATATGCATTCTCATTTTCAAGTCATCTGTCATAATGAACTTTCAAAGGAATTTCCTCTTAGTGTTGGAGCAAAAACTGGATGCCCACTTAGTGCATTATTATTCGTAGTAAGCCTGGATAAATCGCTTAAAGAAATACATGAACATGCAGTAAGGTCATTAAACATCCGTGATGAATCGAGAATTAGCCCTTTGCCGGTTGCAGGGTACGCCGATGATATTGCCTTTGTTAGTTTAAATGAAAAACTTATTAAAGAGATGGTACAAAAATTGGAAGATTCAACATCCGAAGCCGGACTTGTCATACGACCCGACAAATGCGCCATTTTTTATGATCGAAGATCCGGAAATCGATGGTATAAAGCTAAAAATGATCACGAGCTAGAAATAAGAATTAGTACCGAGAAAGTACGAGTATGCAAGGGATGTGAATCTTTTACCTACCTTGGAAAATCTTTGACTGCTGCAGGTGAGGAGGAAAAGCACGTCAAGGACATCGTCAAAACGTATGGTGACTTCTTAGATCAAATATCGGCCTGTTTCCTACCACTTGCGCTTAAACTCGAAGCACTAGAAAATGTAGCACTTTCAAAAATCCAGCATCATTTTGCGAACATTGCATTCACGGAAGAGCAGCTTCAAGAATTAAATAAGCTTCTCGCTTCCTTCTTACGAACCACATTCCACATACACAACAACACAACAGTTAGGACCCTCTTACAGAAAAAGCAAATCGGGGGCCTTGGAGTTAGAAAACCATCTACAATATACCGAATAACAAGAGTAAGTCACTTAGTTAGTATGCTGAACAATGTAATAATAATTTCAAATATCTAGCAAGGCATTCCCTTGAACTTGATATGAAGAAAAGAGGTGTCGGTAGGTCTGCAGAGAGTGGAAATTTCTTAGGATTTGCTTGTAATGAATCAGGAAAACTTCATGTCAATATCAAAGGAGGATTTTCAATTTTCAATTTTTCAAGGATTTTCAATTATTCTAGTTATGACCTTAATGATATCGAGGAAAAAGCTCTATCGCGTGGCTTAAAATTCTGCTTGCGACCGGAGAAACTGGATTATTGCAGTTTTCTCACTCCTTTTGAAAAACTCGCGATCAATCTTAAAAATAGGCCTATTGACAAGGAACATCTTAACTTTGATTATGTTAATACTAGACTCAAAAGTCTAGCCCTTTCTGCCTATTATGGCTACGATTCTGCACAGCTTCCACTGAATATTAGTAAAGCTGAAATTTTCGCCCTTAATGATTTGAGCAAGGATGGGAACGTAATAATTATTCGCCCGGACAAGGGGAACGGAGTTGTTACCCTAAATCGCTCTGACTACATCGAGAAAGTTGAGGCTCTCTTGGCTGACGCCTCAAAGTTCTCTAAATTGGACATTGACACACTTGAAATCTGTCAGAGGAGGGAGAACAGGCTCGTTCGCTTTCTCCGGGACACATTACTTAAGCAGAAAATCATAACAGAGGAGGTTTATCGTCAGTTATTTCCCTCTGGTAGCGTTCCAGGTGTTCTCTATGGCTTATCTAAGGTTCATAAAGACAACTGCCCTGCAAGGCCTATCTTATCGGCAGTTGGTACCTATAAATTACAATCTAGCTAAGTTTCTTGTTCCCATACTACATCCCTTTGCTGTTGGTCAATACACTGTCAAAGACTCATTCGCTTTCGTATCGGAAATCACAGCCTACAAAACTGACTGTGATCTTGTCATGGCTAGTTTTGATGTTTCTAGCCTTTTTACTAATGTTCCGCTCGATGAGTGCGTTGACTTGTGCGTTTACTTGTTGTTTGAGGACTGTGATACATTTGTATTCAAGGACTGTAAATTTAATCGCGACCAATTTCGTAAACTTCTTAATTTTGCCGTGAAGGACAATCATTTTGTATTTAATGGACAATTATATGACCAAATTGATGGTGTTGCCATGGGATCACCCTTGGGCCCTTCCATGGCAAATATTTTCATGTGTGCTTTAGAGCAGAAATACCTGAATGGTTGTCCTTCTGAATTTAAACCGGTGTTTCACCGTAGGTATGTTGATGGTGCGTTTTGTTTGTTTGGGCATAGAGAACATGTTGATAAGTTCCTTGAACATATTAATAATTTCCATCCTAAAATTAAATTTACCGTCGAGGTAGAGGAAGATAATAATTTGCCATTTCTTGATGTGCTTGTCACGCATGAACAAACTGGCTTTTCTACTAGCCTAAATCGCAAGAAAACTTTCACTGGACTTTATACCGACTATGCTAGCCTTGCCCCCGACAAATATAAGATCAACTTAGTTCGTATTTTGGTATTGCGTGCCTTTCATATTTGCTCGACTTATATGAATTTTCATCATGAATTAATTCGCATTAAAAGAATTTTGACTGAGAATTGCTTTCCTAGGTCCATCATCGACCGTGTGATTAAGTCTTTCTTGGATGACAAGTTCGGCAAGAGGCCCCCAAAGAAGGCTGACGACAAAACTCCCCTTATCTTTTGCCTTCCTTACTTAGGCCACAATAGTTTACAGGTCAAAACTAGACTCATTAGGTTGGTCAAACAATGCTATCCCAAACTTAAGTTAGAAGTCATTTTTACTTCCCCTAAACGTATATCTTCCTTGTTTAGGTTTAAGGACAAGATCCCATCTCTCATTTGTTCCTCTGTTGTTTACTGTTATAGGTGTCCTGGCTGCCATGCCTCGTACTATGGGAAAACAACCCGTAATCTTGTTGTTTGCTGCCGAGAACATTTGGGAATTAATAAAGCAGGCCAAAAGATAAAAAGCATTCCTTCGGCCATTGGGGACCATATTTTTAAGTCTGGCCACGATGCGTCCCTTGAGAACTTTGAAATCATCACTAGGACTGACAATTCTTTGACCTACTTATCCATGAGAGCCTTCTAATCCTACGGGACAGGCCCATGCTTAATTCACAACTGTCCTCTATTCCCCTAGCGCTATTCTAATTCAGTTGTTTACTCGCTTTTGCTGTTTCCATGTTTCCCCCTGGTTTTATCCACCCTCTTCATTGACATGTTTTTCTCCTAACCTTAGTTTTTGCACGTTTTTTGCCTTTTTTGGTACCCGTTGTTACTGCCCTATTTAATGGAAGTACTCATTGAAGCACTCACTGATGCGTTTGTCGTCCGACAGTACTTCTCCATTCTCTACCAGTATGATTTTTCTATTAGCTTCCTTATCTGAAAACAATGGCTTGAAGGTTTTCCAGAACGTATCCCCCTTTCCAACCCTTAACGGGTCCAAGTCATTGTAATAGGCACGTTCTGCCCTTTTGTTTAACTTGACAACCAGATTTCTTTGCTTTCGATATTTTTGTAGATCTTCTTCACTATTTGTTCTATTAGCTTTATTCTTAAGTCGGGTTCGTTTCATAATTTCCCTTCGTAGTGGTTTCGTTAAGAACTGATTTATATGGAGGATGCTTAGATAAGGTGGCATCAAAGATATTCGCAAATGTTCTAAGTCACATGGTCGGTTTGCGCTCAGTTTCTGTATTAAGCATGATCTGAAACTCTCTTCCTTGAAGTTTCGATAATCCCTATATTTAACCTTTTGCGGGGATAATTTAACATACTGTGTCTTAAGGATGGTATAAATCATATGATGAAAATCAATGAAATCAGTCTCGAATGTATGGGTTGCGAAGAAATGGTGTTTCATATTTGTGAGCATCAGGTCGATGCATCTGCCTTCCCGTGACTTAAAACACGTCGGGGCTTTTATCATGCTGTAAAGGCCATTATTTTCAATAAGAGAGGATAGTTTAGCATTAGAAGGATCTAAGTTGACGTCACCAAATATTAATAAATTTGGTATCATTTTAATATAGCCATCAATCATATGCTGTCTTTGACTTACAAAATGATTCTCATTCTGCAACGGCGGTCGGTATATTGGGAGTAACAGCCACTTGCACTTTCTCTCTAGATTGAGCTCAATAGGGATAGCCTGTAATCTCATTGGTAGCTTTATCTTTTTAAGTTCCCTTGAAGGAATTTTTTCATTTACAAAAACCAATAATCCTCCCGATTTTCCCAGAAACATCAAGGCGGTATGGGGGTGAAAAAACCCGGTATCTGAAACTGAGCCTTGGAAAAATTGCTGTCTAATTTAGTTTCAGCAAAGACCAAGACGTCTACTTTCTTGTCAATAAAATCAATAAAATTTTCAAATTTGTTTCGTATGGAATTTATATTGATGTATGAAACAATGACATTTTTGGGACGTTTTATTCTAAGTCTGTGTAGATCTGTCAAGGAACTTGTATGTTCATCTGAGGAGGGTGGTCTCGTGGTATTGTGCAAGGTGCTATTATAACTCATATTTGAATCATCTTGCCTATCTATTGGCTGCCTATAAGTATCTGTTTCATCGGCGGGAGAATAATTAGTTCAATGATTATTTATAAAATTGAGAAGGTTACGTGCGAAGAGTCCATCTCCTCGTTTGCTCAAGAGTAATTGTCTCCTGCCCAGGCATTGTACATCCAAGTTAGAGTTGTTGATGATCTCTATTTGATTATTGTGGCAAAAAAGTCTTTGATTTCAGAATTCAGTGCATTGACCTTCTGTTGAAGACCTGGCTTATCCTTCCGCGCAATGATGCTGGAAATAACATGCTCAGTGTCTGGTGATTCTGCTTTTGCCAAGCTGACGAGCTCGTGCATGTTTTCAATCGTTTTTTCTTGTGATGTTAGATTGTTAGACCAACAATGAATCATGATAACATTGGGTTTCTTTCGCAGGGCTGGCTTGATATGATCCAGAATATCACGCGTTGTCGCTCCAGGATTTGCGCGGGCCGTCACATTGTGGTTCTTTGCAAGGCCACGCCCCTGAATATCATTTAGCATGGAGTCACCTACAACGACGAATGTCTTTCTTTCTTTGACACTACCTCTTTGCTCGACCTGATTGTCATCCTTATTGCTGTTATTCCCAAGCGTTTTATTCTCTGTACGCTTGTTATTGGTGACTTTTTTCCATTTGCTTTGTTTGACGTCTCACTTACTTCTGTTTTCCCCTTTGTCTCGTTCTTTTTTGTGGGAGTTTCTTTTCTTTTGTTTCGTTTCCACTTTCCTCACTAATTCCCATCGGAGCTATGTTTACTTCAGGATGGATTTGTTTAGGCCCAACAATAAGTTTCTCAATTGTACGCTGTTTATTTTCCAATTGACGTTCAAGTGATATTATCCGATGCTCCATGCTACGAAGCAATGGCTTGAGGTAATTATCTTCATTATCATCGGTAGATTTCTTCGATCTCAGCGCTGCCAATTCGTCGAATGCATAGCGTTTCAATTCTAGAAACTGTGCTTGCAAGTTATGCAAATAAAATCGTCATGCCGAGTTGTTTCATGGAAATCCGTTTGTGTGCATACAGGTACGGTATTGTCATGGATTATAACCATTGGTGTGTTGGTGATACGGTAAGAAACTTCATTATCTACCACTATTTCGCGTATAAATCCTCGCTTTTTTACTCCTCCAATGGCAATCATGGTGGTTTCTCGTTCCCAGCCATGCTCAGTGGAGCAGACATCACAGATATTGTCGAGGTATTGGCCAATATGTTTCTTCTTTAACCTCTCTAGAGCGTTAACGATTTTCCTCGCATTTGTTTCTTCAATACTCATGACTGTGGTGCACCCACTGCGTTGTATTTCTTGTCAAATATGGATGAATAACCTAAATAGGCGGAGCGCTTGAAGAACACGTCCGTCCAGCACGGGACGCGATGCGAAAAATTAGGCCAAGGCACTTGGAAAACGCCAAATAAATTGCGTCCATATACCGATGCTGCGATTGTGGAATATTGTATACTGACATCGTAGGAAAGCATAACAGTTATGCAAAGAAAAATCAGCATGACAACATTTAAACGTTACATCTTTAGAACAAGTTAATGAGTATGTAATATGATCGAAATGAGCAAAACTGCCTCAGCTGAAAGATTGTTTCTAAAGCTGCAAGTTGGAGGCTTTTATCCTTAAAAGGATCCTTAAGAGCCGGTAGATCTTAGAGATCTGGGCTATCATCGATTTAGAAATTGAATGCTGTTTCTTTTTTAGGTTCCCGGGTGGTCAATGTACACATGCTACACACTGTGTAGAAGGAATGTACATATGAAAAGAGGGACAGAGTCGTTTGATTTTCACATTCTTTGAATTCAAATGAATTAGGATATTGGATGAAAAACCAAGTGCATAAAACAGTTTATGTCAATGAAGATAATTATATCATATTTCAGTGAATTGAACAAATAGAAGAATTTTTGCCTTTACGTTTCAGTAATCTTCTTCCAAAATAGTGGCAAACACTTGGTTTGTAGAGCTAAACTCGGGAAGTGTGACCTTTGAGTGTGTTTGATTGTGAGTGTGGCATCATCACGTGTGGTAGGAGGCAACTTTGATTCGCATCATTTGCACAGCTCCATTTGTATATTGTCATGCAAAAGTTAATCGTAACATCAATAAATCAAATTCGTCAAAGCAAGAAGAGGCCAGACACTGAATTCATCTTAAAACGAATGCAGAAAGAAGCAGTGAAAGTATTGACAAGCATGATCGAAAACGGCCTAATTGAAAACCGCCCCAATGATGGTGGGGAGTCTCTGTGGGTTACTGAATCAGGTAAAATTGACAGCTCTTCTTCACAGTCAAAAACAGATGAGGTCGTGCCTGGTGATTCTGGTAATCACACACAGCCAAATGATATCATTGATAATGGCGATAAAGCGAAATGGGATGATTTCGAAAGTTTTAAAAAATTTATTCATGGTGAAGTTCTTGATTTGAAAGCAAAGGTTGCGTGCCGAAACACACCCAAGAAAAGCAGCTCTCCCGATTACTAGCGTGCCTTCATTCGAAGCCTAGAGCATCGTATTGTTTCCTTAGAGAAACAGCTTGATTCTTAGCAAAAGACAATCGACAAATTGTTGGAAGATCGCTTCGATAGAGCCATTTTTCCTGATCGGGCCATGCTTTTTCCTAATTGTCATGCGGAGGAGCTGCAGGTACCTGCCACTGTTGCAGATCACAAAAGAGACAATTCACGAGACAATTTTCACAAACAGCCATCACAAAAGTCCATTGAATTGAACAAAAGGATACTAAATGTTGAAACTATGGGCCCCAAGACAACTAAAACTGGAAACAATAGCGCTTCTGTATCTTCAAGTAAACAACAAGCTCAAACAACCGAATGTGGTGAAAAATCCAGAGGCTGCGGGTCCACTGAAAAAAGCGAATTGTCATCATCGGAGATTCGATGGTTAACAATATCCAGGAGAATGGTTTAATCAAACAGCACCACGTTCAAATCAAGCGCCACGGTGGAGCAACAACTTTGGATGTCAAAGATTTCATAAACCCATATTTCGAAGAAAACCAGATCTGATAATTATTCATGCTGGTACTAATGATTTAACGGATGATAATGTAAACACTGCCGAGACTCTCACAGAGATCTTTGAAGCAGCTAGTGATGTGTCGCCTGAGACTGAAATCGTTATGTCATCAGTTATCACAAGACAAGACAAGCCTGGCATGCCTAAGAAGGTCAAGAGGCTAAACAAAGTCATTGATGAGGTTTGCGAAAAATTCAATATCAAAGTGATGTCCAACTCAAATGTTGGTGGTGAATGCCTCAGTACTAAAAAACTACACCCAAATCAGAAAGGGAACTCAGTATTCGCTAGAAACTTTCTAACATTTATTAGTAATTATTGCACTGTGGCCAAAAATAATCAGCCTATTACGGCTAGCGAAGTCAGCATTACCCAATTGAATAGAGCTGAAACATACATAGGGGTGGAGCAGGATATATGTACCAACATTCATAGCGTCCAGATTCCTCCTCCTACCCCTCAAAATATATCTCCCAAAACGCCGAGTTTTGCCAAAGGGATGGTCATTGCATCTCTCAACATTAACTCTTTACCCTTGCATAAAGACGAGGTTTCGTCATTTATCATTGAAAAGGGGATTCATGTTCTTGCCTTAAACGAAACGAAAGTCGAAAGAAAAATGGGGAATAATCTATTTAATATTAACGACTATAAGATAGAAAGGGAGGATCGAAACAATAGAGGAGGTGGAGTTGCAATCTATGTAAAAAGCAGTATAAATTACGCTCGAAGGAAAGACATACCCCATGATGGCCTTGAGTTGGTTTGCATAGAAATCAAACCAGTGAAAGCTTCCCCCTTTGTAATCATTGCCTGGTATCGACCCCCAAGCGACCCTATATCAACTTTCGATAAGCTTGGAAAAGTTCTTCAGTACCTTGAGAACGATAATAAGGAGATAATTTTAATAGGTGACACCACTTGTAATCTGTTGCACCAAGAATGCCTTCAGTCTCCTAGTAGCGATGTTGCACCGGCGTTTGGCTCAACAGGTACTGCTGGTACTGCTGATGCCAACACTAGCAGTGGTATGTGTAAGCATATGATTGATTTGTATGAAGCGTATGGCCTAAAACAGCTAATTAAGGAGCCAACTAGGGAAACTCTTCGTACGTATACCCTAATTGACCACGTGGCAGTTAGTGAGCCGAGGAATATTGTTGATTCCGGCGTTCTAAAAATTGCCATGAGTGATCATTATATGGCTTATTGTGTTCGGAAGTTTCGTGGAGCATGGAAAAAGCAACATAAGAAAATTACCACCCGTCAGATGAAAAATTTTGATGAAACTAGCTTCCTTCCTGACATCTCCTCTGTAGATTGGAATCTCATTATTCAGAGAAGTGCTGATCTTGGCTCAGCTGTGGAGAACTCGACAAATATGCTGTCGCTTATAATAGAAAAGCATGCGCCTCTGCGTCTCTGATCGATATTGCCCATGGATTACCTCTGAGCTAAAAGCCATTATGAGGTCAAGAGACAAACTTAAGAAATCTGCTGTAAAACATTGGTCCGCTCTGTTAATGCAAGCATACCGACATATCAGAAACAGGGTTAATAGCTTGAATATCAAACTGAAAAAGGCGTATTTTTCACAAAAAATTGCCGATTGTCAGGACAACGTGAAAGAAACATGGAACACCATTAACAAACTAATTAAGAAAAGGTCCAAAACGACCAACATTTCTTCACTAGTGGTAGATGAGGAATGCCTGACAAAAAGCAGTGAAATCGCCGATTCTATGAATGACTATTTTTGTAACATTGGTAGCAAACTTAATTCGAAGATACCAAACATAGAAAACCTACTTCTCAATGGTGATTATTCAATAAACGAAAACCATGCGCGCTTCCACTTCCAAACGATTCGCCCTGGTGAACTAAGCAAAATAATGAATAAGTTTAAAACATCTCAAAGTTCTGGCATTGACGGTATATCATGTTCATTTCTCAAAATTGCGATGCCTGTTCTTGCACCATCATTATGTAGTATATTCAATATTTCCATTCCACGAGGTTGCTTTCCAGGAAACTGGAAGATTGCGAGGGTCTCTCCTATCTACAAAGATGGCTCCACTGAAGATAGATCTAACTATAGGCCTATTTCTGTGCTTCCTGTAGTCTCACGATTATTTGAAAAGATAGTCTTCGATCAGGTATATAGTTATTTTACTGAGAATGAATTCTTCTTCTCAGACCAGTCGGGTTTCAGATTATTTCACTCCGTATTGACATGCTTACTGAAGTGTACCAATGACTGGTATCTAAGTTTCGAAAAGGGACTCTTTTCTGGAGTGACTTTCATCGACTTAAAGAAAGCCTTTGACACAGTGGATCACGATATTCTCATAGCTAAGCTGCGTTTCTATGGAGCTGAAGGCGTGGAGCTCGACTGGTTCATGTCATACCTAAATAATAGGAAGCAAGCTGTAAGGTAAATAGCAAAACCTCTGAAATACAAGACATCCAATGTGGAGTTCCTCAGGGCTCTTGCCTTGGCCCACTCTTATTTTTGATCTATATCAATGACTTGCCGTTTGCCTTACAAAGAACTAAGGTCACAATGTATGCAGATGGTACAAGCATTTCATATTCCTCGAAATCTGTCTCTGACCTGTGCAATGCCATCAACTCAGATCTTCAGAATCTTAGTTCGTGGCTTCAGGGTAATAAATTGTCTCTTAATGTGGCTAAAACTCAAAGCATGATCCTTGGTACTGTACCAAACCTCAGAAGACTAGATAGCGATGGTTCAAACAGTTTTCCCCTTTTCCAAATAAATGGCAATGAGATCGAATCCACGGGTAATATAAAATATCTTGGGGTTCAAATCGATCCGTCATTAAACTGGAAAGAGCAAATCGACGTTGCTATCGGTAAGATTTCAAGAGGAATAGGAATGCTCAAGTATTCTAAGAGATATCTTTCGCTGCAAACCATAAAAAGGATGTATTTCAGCATAGTAGATTCGCACTTTAGATACTGCTGCTCTGTCTGGGGTTGTGCTGGTGATATTACTCTAAGAAAATTGCAAAAGTTACAAAATCGGGCAGCTCGTGTCGTGACAAACAGTCCCTTTGACCATGCATCGCTGCCATTAATATCAAAACTAGGATGGTTAACAGTTAAAGAAATGATTGACTTCGAGACAGCCTACATGGTATATAAAGCCTTGCATGGGCTTGCACCTCCCTATATGAAGTCGATGTTTCATAAATTGTCCGAGTCTTGCAATCGGACTTTACGTAATACCAGCACTGATCTCAGGATTCCTTTGTGTAAAACCTCAAATGGGCAGCGAAGCTTTTCGTATCGAGGGGTTACTGTTTGGAACCAATGCAGTCAACAGATTTACCACCACCCCCATGGCACACAGTAAAATAGATTTCTTTGGACCAGTACTTTCTGGAGAATACTTGCTGTCAGTCATTGACACATACAGTCGATTTCCTGAAGTCGAAATTGTTAAATCAACAGCAGCAGGAAGTATCATTCCAAAACTCCATGGTATCTTTGGAGCACACGGAGTTTCAGTCAAATTTACATGTGACAATGGTCCACCATTTAACAGAATTGAAATTGAAACGTACATCAAAACATGGGGAATGGAATTCAAACCAGGAACACCACTATGGCCTAGACAGAACGCAGACGTAGAATCGTTCAATCGACCTCTCAAGAATCTACTTCAAACGTACTACGCTCATTTCTACTTAATTGCAGGTCAACACCGCACTGCACAACTCAAGTTGCACCCGCCGAGCCTTTTTTCAATCGCGTGATAAGAACGAAAATTCTAGTCGTAGGAATTACATCGAAACTATCAAACAAACACAAGCTTGTACAACGAAATGACAAAGAAAGCAAGGCAAAAGCCAAAGTCTATTATGATAAACGTCAACACACTAAACCATCCGACATCAGAGAAGGAGATCTCGTACTCGTCAAACAAGAAAGAAAGAACAAACATACAAATAAATTCGATCCAAAGCCATATCGCGTCATTGAGATCAGAGGAACCAAAGTAATCGTTGAGAGATCAGACCATAAGATTACTCGAAACATTTCATTCTTCAAAAAGTTTTACAACTCCCTCGATTCAACAACCGATTCAGCAACTGATGATGATGATACAATTCAAACAGACAATAACATTCGAGATGAGACTGAACCTGAAGCCGATATTGTACGCCAATACCCAGTGAGATTACGCACAATGCCTATGTACTATGGTCAAGTTATCACACATTGAAAGTTACTTTATTAATAATCTGCTGAAACATATAATCGATGTTAGTAAGTTTCATTTCCGAAGAAGAGGAGGATGTTATGGACTTCCTATGGACGCTATTATTCTAGTATTCTTATGTAATCGGCGCCATGATACAGTTGGATATTTATGCATGTTATGTTCGGTTAAATAAGGCCTATTTTCTTGATTTCATAACACTACTGCGGATATGCAGAGGACATAATAGATCGTTTCGTGGATGCACGAAGGAAGTACTGTCGTCCTCAGTTGTGAAGGATGTCGAAAGCCTTTGCGTGTGTTCCTGGGTCGACGTCACAAGGACCCAGTCCTTAGGTGCCCTGAAGTGTCCACAGGCCAAACCACACAAAACGCGTCGTAAAAACGTTTTAGAAAAAGATTTTGAAAAAATTTTTTTTGCAGAACACCATAACTTGATGAGTTCTATCGGAAAATGAAATAAAGCATTTTGGGTTTATGGGCACTTTAAAACACCTGACACCATGTTGTATTTATCCTTAGACCTAATAGTTGAGCTGAGAAAAACTGGCTATGATTTAAACAACTTAGTTCAACCACAAGACATCACAAGCGAGCCTAAAATCCAAGATGGCGGCCTAAACCGAAACGAGGCTCTAAACTTATAAAGAGGCTCTAAATGTAGAACGAGGCTAAACAATAATACAACAGTGTGATGGCCAACGCATCACGTTAGGTGTGGTATTGATAAGTAAGAAGTTAGGTGTGCCATCTTGCCCGTTCTGTGATTCCACTTTATTTCTTTTATGGTGTTCCCAGAGCAGCAAATGAAAGACAAGACTTTGCTTGCTGCTTAAAGGCAGTCTGTCCCCTTCGAAGAATGAAAGTAATCTCGATAAGGATCTCTTTTGTACACTTCACAAGTCTGTGCTAATTCGCTTTATCCAAAGGAATCAAGGTCATAGAGACTCTGTGATGCATGAATTTAGCTCCAGCGTAAATAAGGTAAATAAAGCCGTTGCTAAGGTCAGAACAATAGGGGACAGACTGCCTTTAAAACTCTGTTTGTCTTTTGACTGTGAATGCTTGCCGAACCTCGTTCTAATCAAAATTCGAATCGAGCCGATTTTGGCGGGAAATTTTTGGAAAACGACGTTGTGCTCTGCCGAGGTAACGTTTCTCATAAAAAGTCAACAGAAGCAAGCTTTCTAGTTAGAAGTAACTGGGTAAGGAATTTTACTATTACATGTCTTTCCTGCAGGTCTTGGTAGGATTAGGCTTGGGCTTGAAGGCCTGGCCTGGTGGTTTCAGAAGAAGGAAGTTTTTATCATTCTATTACAAGCCTCCTCCCGCAGTCCTCCACCTCCAAGCTTACTGTACCAACAGTCCTTCATGATTGCCTGTCATTTTTCCATTGTGTTTGTAAGTGTTGGAGGCTGTTGAAGGTTCTTGTTATTATGTTCATTTATGACGAAACGACGGAAGCAGAGAGACCACGTCATATACATGTTTTAGAGCACCGTCGCCCTGAATGGGTCTAATCACAAATACCGGTTGAAATCAATCAATGGCGAGCAACAATAGGGTGTTTCCGTGTAACCATACAAAAATTGTCCCCTCTGAAGAAAAGTGTCAAGCCCTTTTCAGTGTTTTTCCAAATTCTCAAATTATTTTGGTTTTGTTATTGTTTCATCGCAATTGCAATCCTTGCTCTGCCCTTTACATTAACAATACAGTTTCTTACAGTGCACTGTGTCACAACACAGTCTCGTTTTTTGCCTTTGTTCGCCCGAAGACGGTACTCTACACGACTATTGAACTGTTCAAACGAATCCCTCTCGGTGTCATTGGTCTTGTTCGGTATAAGAATGTAACTGTGAGGCAATTTCTTTTCCTGTATGCATATTTTTACATTGAATGTATGACAAGTTTCATCCTTCATACACAATGGTTGGTTTTTAGGACAGTTTTGCTGAGTGGTGATGTACAAACGAACCCCGGCCCTGAAACACTTGACTTCTGTACCTGGAATCTAAATAGTATTACCGCGTATGATTTCTTACGGGTCTCTCTCATGGAAGCTTACAACTCGGTTTACAATTATGACCTAATTGGCATTGTTGAAACCCACCTTGACAGCACCGTTGATGAAGGAAAGCTGTCACTAAATGGCTACACTTTTATTAAAAACAATCATCCTCAAAACATGAAAAGGGGTGGTGTCGGGTTATATATCAAAGATTCCCTTCCTTCAAAAAATCGTACTGACTTAGTGACTCTTCCTGAATGTATTGTGTATGAAATTCAATTAAATAGGAAAAAGTACTCCTATGCCGTAATTTATAGAAGTCCAAGTCAGGGTCCTGAGGAGTTTGATAACTTTACAATAAACTTTGAGTTGATGTTATCTAAAATGCATGCCGAAAATCCTTTCTGTATTATCATTACTGGTGATTTCAACTGTAGATCAACTCAGTGGTGGGAAAATGATATCGAAAATAACGAAGGAAAACTATTCGAGCCAATAACAGCGGACAATGGTCTTCACCAGTTAATATCTGAAGCAACCCATTTGATAGGTGATTCAAAATCCTGTATTGATTTAATATTTATTGATCAGTTAACCTTATTATTGAGTCTGGTGTTCATCCGTCGCTGCATGAGCAGTGCCAGCATCAAATTGTTTACGGTAAATTGTCTGTTTCAAACATAGCACTACCTCCATACACCCGCAAGATCTGGCACTACGACAAAGCAGACTTTGTAGCTATTAGGAAAAGCATTGAAATGTTTGCTTGGCCAGAGCAACTTGACAATATGACATGCCCTAATGAACAGGTTGCACTACTAAACGAAGTCCTTTTGAACATTTATTCTAATTTCATTCCTAACAAAGTTACAACAATTAGGCCTCGCCAAGCACCGTGGATAACGCAAACAATCAAAAACTTTCTTAGGAAAATAATCGTGCATATAACAGCTTCGTGAGGAATGGTAGGCCAGATGACAAGCTCGAAGGTATACAAAAGATGATTTCTGAAGGTGCGAGACTGATTGAAGAAGCCAAGTGGAACTACTTCCTTAAGGCAGGCAAAATTTTAGCTAATCCTGGGACAAGTAGCAAAACCTATTGGACTTTGATAAACACTGTTCTAAGGAGGTTAAGATTCCCATGATACCACCTCTCCTTGAAAACGGGCTGTTCGTGACGGATTTGACTGAAAAGGCACAGATTTTTAATGATTATTTTATACTTCAGTGCACGACCATTGACACAGGTAGTGAAATTCCACAAGATGCTCCGGCAACTACTACTTTGATAAATGATTTTGTCATCTCTGAGGAAAAGATACTCAATATCATAAGATCACTTAATCCTAATAAAGCCATGGTTGGAATGAAATATCTGTGAGAATGATAAAGCTAAGCGATGTTTCTTTAGTTCTCCCACTTAAAATAATATTCACAAATTGCTTGAGGCATGGCTTATTTCCCGAAATATGGAAATACGCAAATGTAGTTCCGGTTCATAAGAAAGATGAGAAAAATCTGAAAGGAAATTACCGTCCTATTTCCCTGTTACCAATTTTTGGGAAAATGCTTGAAAAACTCATATACGATTCTCTATACTCGCATCTATATCACATGAACTGCTTAACCCAAATCAATCAGGTTTTCGTCCAGGAGACTCGACAGTCAACCAGCTACTCTCAATAACGCATACTATAATTAAAGCCTTTGACTGTAATCCTCCCCTTGATGTCCGTTCTGTGTATCTTGACATTTCTAAAGCGTTTGATAGGGTGTGGCACGATGGTCTAATCTATAAATTAAAACGATGTGGTGTATCGGGACAACTTCTTTTTCTTATCCAAGGTTTCTTGAGGATCGAAAGCAGAAAACTGTACTGAATGGACAGAGTTCTAATTGGGGAGATATTTCGGCAGGTGTGCCTCAGGGCTCTATTCTGGGACCGTTATTTTTCCTTGTGTATGTGAATGATCTAGCCGTAGGTTTGAAATGTAATGTTAAGTTGTTTGCTGATGATACGTCATTGTTCACAGTAGTAGAAGATTCCAATACAGCAGCCAATGATATGAACCATGACTTGGATTTGATTAGTCAATGGGCCCACACCTGGAGAATGTCATTTAATCCTGATCCACAAAAACAAGCCGTTGAATTAACATTTTGAAGGAAGAAAATTGAAATTAAGCATCCTGTGATCCTTTTTAATAACATACCTGTGAAGAAGGTAGTTGAGCATAAACACTTAGGAATTATCCTGGACTCAAAGCTATCTTTCTCAACTCATATCAAATCAGCTACCTCCAAAACAAGGAAGGGCATTGGTTTGCTGAAATATCTCTCCAACTATCTGCCCAGGCATACTCTAAACGAATTATATAAACTCTACGTTCGTCCCCACTTGGACTATGGTGATGTTATTTATCATATCCCTGCTAAAGTATGTGATTTAAGTCAAAACACCGTTTTGCCAAATTTAATGTATAAGCTAGAGTCTGTTCAGTATTCCGCTGCTTTGGCTGTAACAGGAACATGGAGGGGGACATCTCGGGAGAAGCTGTACACAGATCTAGGCTGGGAATCATTAAGTTCCCGAAGATGGAGTAGACGCCTCACCTTGTTCTACAAGTTTGTAAATAATCTTAGCGCCGAGTATACAGTAGATGCAATTCACCCTCTTCATCAGTCACAGTACTGTCTTCGTAACCAGGATGTCATTGGCCAATTAAAGGCAAGGACATAAAAATTCAAGTCTAGCTTCTATCCCAACTGTTTATCCGAATGGAATAAGCTTCAGCCTTGATCGAGACATGCACCTTCTGTTGCTGTTTTCAAGAAGAAGCTCTTGTCGATAATCCGTCCCCCTGCAAAATCTGTATTTGGAATTCACGATCCAAAAAGATTATCCTATCTTACTCAACTGAGGGCTGGTCTCAGCAAATTAAATTTCCATAAATTCAAGCAAAATTTTAGGGATACCATAAACCCAATGTGCCCAACAAGTGATGGGATTGAGGATACGGAGCACTATTTGTTGCTCTGCCCTTCATTTGGTGTTCAACGACAGGATTTTCTCGCTAGATTTGCTAAATTATTACGATCATTTGTACAAATCACCGATCTTTCATATGATGCTTTGACCCAGCTTTTGTTATATGGTAATCAAGACCTTTCCAATGACTTGAATAGAAACATACTCGAATTGACCTTACGTTTTATCCATGAAACTGGTCGATTTGATTGAGATCTATTGCAACCTATGCAACCACCAAGTCCTTTAAAGTAAATGTTATTTTTCCTTGTAAATTCTTTTTCACATCAGGCTTCAAGTATTTTACCCTTACTACTGAATGAGTTGCACGTGCAACATCATCCACGTCATCGAAACCCTGACCTGACATCTGGTGTGGAAAAGAGTCCTAGTACGTGATCCAATAGTTTTAGTCGATTGTAGCGTAGCTGTAGTTAGTTTAATGTTACGTGTCTCTACGTAGGCCATGGGGTAGTCATTGTCTTTCGCTCCCCATGATATCGTACCTGTAGTGTTGTAGAGTAATTAGATAAGTATAGTTAAACGTAAAACTCATTGTAAATTTTTATATTTGAATACAAAAAGAAATCACAAATAGAATTGATATTATTATTAAATGCTATGACTCTCAGAAATGTTTTCTTCGTGGATGTAGACTTCATTTCCTTGCCAACCGTTATTTCTAAGCAGAAAATATTTTTACTCGCGTTTGCTTCCAAAACTGTGGCTAACATCAGCAGCACTAAAAACAATAGCTTGCCTCAATTTTCGCCCTGAATGGGTCTAAATATTGTCAAGGCCTCAGCAAGGAAACTTTACTAGCAGGGAAGCCAGGAATCTCGCTACATTTACTATACTGATTAGAAAATGTGTATGGCATCCGGTTTTTTACATTTTTGACAACACAAGACTTTGACAAACAGATCGTGCCTTTCCTGTGCCGATGAAGCTCAATTGTACATAAAACTCAACCGTTGCTGTATTCCTCAAAGTTGAAGAGACACCAAAGTTGATGAAACGCTAAAAATATATCAAAGTAAGTAAAGTAGCACCTTTCCTTTCTAAACTGACACAAAACCGGCATATATAAACTTTGACTCGCTAGGCAGAATCGTTTGAAAAGAATGGACCCATTCAGGACAAATTTTTCCCGATCTATTTGCCTCCTGAAAAATACCCATATATCGGCAACGAAAATTTGCAAGATGTTGCAATGAATGCTAGAATTTAATCTTAAAAGGTTGGTATGAACTGTGAAACAGTTTAACGGGATATCAACTGTGCAAAAGTGGAAAAAATACAAGCTGACCCAATTAAATCCAATATCAACGCGAACAGAATTTGACGAATCTTGGAAGTCCACGGAAAGCTTCATATTTTTTAGAAATATCCTCTTTAACAAAACACAGGCAAAGAATATCATGGAGGAAAGAGTCAGCGAACCATTTTCATTGGATTTTTGAAAGGTATCAAATCCAGGAGCCTTGTATTTCACGTCGAAAGAGGAGCGTGTTATTCTGACGAATAACAATATTAGACCCATTCAGGGCGAAAGTACTCTATGTAAAAGAAAATTTTGGATAAATAAGCCCAAAGTACTAAAAGTCCCTTCCTTTCTCATGAAGATTTCTGCTTTTGGTGCTAAAATTTGTTCGATTTGTTTCTTACTTTCTGAATGCAAGCGGTTTGTACCACTGTCATGCATGCAATTACCATGCATGTATTTGTTTCTCAACATACAGCAAAATTTTTGACAAGAAAGAGTTCTTTTGGGCTCAAAACACATAAACATCCTAACTATGAAACACTTATGGCTCAACAACAATATTCTCATAACTTTCATGCATTTGGCGTTGACTTTTAGCATCTTTTCTCACATAGAGTTCCGTAGTGTTTTTACCGTACTATTACTAGTTCCTTGTAAACCAGTTTCTCAGATAAAGACATGTATAATGTAAAGTATAATCATGTAAAAGATAAATTTATGAAAGCCAACTATGTTTGGTATACACATTAGATATAAGAAAAAAAGTTAACGAATTTTACTTTGACGTTACATTACCTTGTATTGTTATGTTTCTTTGGTTGTTGTGTTGATACAGTAAATTGTTGATATGATATAATGCTAATGTTGTTGATGTTTAAGGGAATTTCATGTATTCTATAGAATTGTTGGATTTCTGCCCCAATTATGGACCCATCATTAGATATTTATTTCCAACATGAATTAAATTTTAGGATATACATTTTTTATGGTCTATAAATTTGGGGTAGGGTTCTTGGAAAATTTATATATTTTAAGGTATGGCTTCATACATCAAAATGACACACACCCGTCATCTGCCTATTGAAGTTACCCCCCCCCCCCCCCCGAGGGTGGTTCCTGCCAAACGTTGTTGTAATTTTTGAAGTATCAGAAATGCTGTATTTCATATCCTTTTCATTGCAGCACAGAACTCATGGACTGATGATTTCGTCACATGGTGGGGCTACGCCAGGATCCCACTGTTCACATTTGTGATGGGAAGCTTCGGAATGACATGGTTTTTTGCCCTGAAGTATGGTCATACCAATGTAAATGCTTTATCTGATAGTGCGATAAAGGAGGTATGTTCTTTTGGAGTGTTAGTATCCTAATTTAGTCTTACTTTTTATCCAGAAATTTTTAGTCAAAGGTGTTGAGAAAGCTGATTTGTTTCCTTGACCATTTCAGAGGGTTTTACCTCATTTGGGGTTGAGCTGCAAAATTTTGTGTCTTATCCCATGCCCTCCTTTACCAAACAATGTTTTGTTGTTCCTCAAGATATTAATTCATACGGAGATTCATATTGTCATCCCGACTGAGAAGCAGATCCTACCAGCTCTCGGAAATCAGTTTCCTTTTGTCGATCACGCTTTTCAACTTCGTGACATGGAAGAATACATCTGGACAGATCTTGGCTTAATAACCTACCATTTAATGCTTCCTCTTTGGCGAACAAAGGTAGCATAATTTCGTTATTCGGCCATCGGCGAATCTTGATGGGCTCATTGCGCGTCGCTCGTTGAATTGCTATTGCATTTGTTCATTCATCTGTCCACGGTCGACCTAGCCTGCGTGCTGACTTCACTTTCCTCTGCCAAAGAGAGCCAAGGGAAATTGACAATTGTGCTGGCAAATGACAAACCATTTATGACTCGCGCTTTGCACAAAGCGGTCATTTTACGCTCCAGACTTCGTAATAGATAAAACAAAAATCAAACTGTGGAGAATTGGAACAAATTTCGAAAACAATGAAATTCCTGTGTTAATTTATTTCGAAAGGAAAAAAAAATTATTACAACTACCTAGACATCTCACTTGTTACTGACAATAAGAAATTCTGGAAGACTGTGAAACTTTTTTCTCTGACAAATTGCAATCTAAGAGCAAAATAGTTTTGATTGAAGATTAAACCATCATTTGCAACGATGTAGAGGTAGCAGAAACTATGCATGAATTTTTCGTCACTGTAGCGGATTCTCTTGGCATAAATGAAAACTCTGATTACGAAAATGCTACCGAAGGAGCCATAGATCCTGTTGATGAGGGCGCAGTCATAAATTATTGCAGGGACCGGGGCGGAAGCAAATAGGGAGGGGTCTGAAAATTTTTAAGGTAAATTCATTGGGGTCTGAAATTTTCAGACGAGTTTATGGTGGGGTCTGAAAATACACATGCCAGATTTTGACTGCTTTCAAAATATTTCAATTTTGTAGATTGCAGCTTGACTATTTATGAGTTTTCTTGAAAAATTATAGTACATATGTAGACTTTAAGATTATTCATTTGTCAGCTTTCTTTAAAAGTTGCATATCAGTTTCTTTTGTCTCTCATGTACTTTTGTCTTTTCCTCAACAGAATTCTTCTTTGTTTTGTTTCTTCCTTTTGTGAAAATCTGGCTCTCGTGAAGTTGGTCCTTTGCCACTATGGCATCCTCTTGCACTACCAAGGAAAACACCATTTGAAATCAAATATATCAACACATTCAAATGATATCTTGGTTTAAGTTGTGGCATAACACTTGCAAAATCTGCATCACTTATAACAAAGGTAATGCTCTTCTTTTTTTGCATTTGAACACAATCAAGATGGGTGAAATCAGCAGGTGCATCCATCTTGATTAGCTATGCACATCTTGCAAGTAGGTGACTTGCTTTGATATTCTCATCAGCCTTTGCATTCTCTGCCTGTCTCCTTCTTTTCCTATTCTTTTCTGCCATATCAATCTCTCCCTTGGAAAACTTTCTCTTAAGAGATTGAACTGTGTCATTCAGCTTTCTGTCCAGATCTGAAACATGTTGCATCATGTTGCCAATTTTGACCAACTTTTCAGCATAATGCATCAGTTCATTCGCTTTCCAAGGTTTCACAACATATTCAGAGTCATACAAAGATGACTTGAAATTAAGACCAAGTTTTTGAGCTTGTTTAGCTTTGTATTAAGTCTGTTGACATAGTCAATAGTGTTTTCATCCCTCTTGGTATCTCTTGCAAGGAACTTAGATGAATCAGCAATTGTGTATTTCCTTATATTTATGGCATTTCCTTCAAGCGATTCTTTAGAAGTTGCAGATTCAAAGAAAGCCTCAACTGCCTTGAAATCCTTTTCAACTGACCATCTCTGATGACGCTGACTCATAACATAACTTTCAAATTGTACCAAGGGTGTTAGGACACGGATGTTTTGATTGATTATTTATTTACCTTGTTTTGATCCTTGTGTCTTGTTTTGTTGTCTTGTTTTCTGTGTTGTTTCATCGTCAACTGAGCGTGGTTAGGTCCAGTCGCTCCCAAGTTGTTCGAATAGAGCTGCTGTAATGAAGCGGTGGCAAATAAACGCACATCAAATTCGTTTCTCGCTTTTATGCTTCTTAACCTATCTTTACAACTGTTCTTCACTACCTAGTTATCGTCTCTCTTCCAACTCTGTCTCACTTCACGCCCACACAGTCTCTATCTAGTCACATGATCGTCTAAGACATTACACTCGTTCCATACTTCTCGCGTTTCTCCTCACTTCCTCACACTCCCTCCTCCTAAACTCAAGTTAAATTCTCGAAAACCCAAAACAAAAAAATAAATCAATTACAATAAACAATACCTAATAACCTAAAACGTTAAAATACTTCAACTGCAATAAAATTTTTATTTGTCCGTTTTCCAATAGTTCTGTACAGTTCACTTTGCGATCTTCATATAGTGTAATTGTTCAATAAAGTTTCAAAGTCCTTCGTACTCTGTCACTCGTCAACAGAAAGGAAAGTTAAATTTTCTTTTGAGTACATTTCAATAGTCCAACACGGGTAAACCGTATCGTTCAGGCGCACGTCTGGCTGTTCTCAAGTTATATCGTCTTTGATCTGCATTATCTTGATCACGTGCTTGATTGTTCGCGTTTTCGTTTCTATTTACATCAATGGCTCTTGGCCGGCCTTGTTCGATTACGAAGTCATTCTCTTCTCCATCTGATTCACTGTGCTCCAAATCTGTCGGTACACAAATGTCATCTTCAGCAAAATTTGCAGGACTGAATGGCTTCAAAGTATTGGAATGTACGAACTTTCTTTTTCCATCTTCAATCGATTCAATTTCGCAGTTTCCTTCGATCTTGCTAACGATTCTGTAAGGTCCTGTGTACTTTTGTGAAAGTCCTGTCGCTCGAAAGTTCTTGTAAAGGACAAAATCTCCGACTTCAAGTTCTCTGCTTTGTTCAACGCGAAATTTTTGATCATAATTTCTTTTCTGTTTGCTCTGGGCTTTCTCTGTCTTCTCCGTGACATAATGCTTTAATTCATTGTGACGCTTCTTCAGTTCTGTCAGATACTGAGCTGGACCACCTATTGGTTTTTGTCTTTCTTCTCCCTCCCTCCTGACATCAAAGAAACTTTTGGCTCTCTTCCGTACATAAGCTCAAATGGAGAGACTCCAGTGCTTTCTTGCTTGCTGACGCGATATGCTAGCAGGGCAGATGGTAATTGCTCATCCCAATCATCGAGGTCTTGGTTAACTCGCATTCGTAATAACAGCTTGAGTACTCCATGGAATATTTCGCACAGTCCATTGGTCTGTGGATGGTAAGGGGTAGTACGTTTCTTGTCAATTCCAAAAGGTTGGCAGATGCTGGTGAACAAGTGGGACTCGAAATTGCGGCCTTGATCTGTCAATAATATAGATGGCATACCAGAAAAGATTTGTTCTAGTGCTTTGACTACTGTGACAGCTTCCTGGTTTGGTAAAGGTTCTGCTTCTGCATATTTCGTATAGTAGTCGATCACAGTAAGTATATACTTGTTTCCTTGACGTGTCGTCTTGAGTGGACCTATTATGTCTGCTGAAACCATGTAAAAAGGTTCTGGCACAATCTTTATTGGATTCATAGGATATCGTGGTCTTGGAACTGTTTTGTTCTTTGGACAAACTTCGCAAGTACGACAGTGATTTTCTACAGCGTTATGGAATCCCGGCCAATAAAATCGTTTTTGTAACATGTCAAAGGCCTTGTGAACACCAAGGTGACCTATTCCTTCCTGGACTTCTTTCAAAATTTTACTTGTTAGAAACGATGGAACAACAAGTTGTAATCATTCTATTCCTGTATCATCTTGCCATTTCTTGTACAACATGCCATCTTTTAAGAGCAATGAATCGTATACATTGTAAAGTGACTTCAATGTATCAGAACTTTCTTGTGGCTTACTTTCAGGTTTCTTTCCTCCACGTAACCAGTCTTTGACTGTCGAAACGTCGTCGTCTAAGTTCTGTAACTTTTTAAATTCTTCTGTGGACCAATTTGAGATCGTTATTCCTCGGACAGGGGCTCGTGATAACGCATCAACATGTTGCATCTTTGTTAGGTCTGTGGACAATGGTATAATCATACTGTTCAAGCTTCAAAATCCAGTGAGCAAGCTTGCCATTAGGGTGCTTTATGCCTCGAAGCCACTGTAAAGCTTTGTGGTTAGTGTACACGGTGACTTTTACTCCATAAACGTAAGGGTGAAAATACTGCAGGGCCCAAACGACAGCGTAAGCTTCTTTTTCGGTTGCTGACCAATTTTTCTCAACTGATGAAAATGCTCTTGAAGCATACGAAATGACCTTTTCATCTCCTTTGTCATTGCATTGTGCTAGAATTGCTCCTATTCCCACATCGCTTGCATCTGTGTACACAATAAAATCTGATTTCTGATCAGGAAAGGCCAAAGTCGGGCAGGTTATCATTTGGTGTTTCAGCTCTCTAAAAGCTCCTTCGCAGTGTTCATCCCAAACGAACTTGACATCTTTCTGGGTAAGCCTATTCAGGGGGGCGACAATGTCACTAAATCCTGAAATGAATCTTCCGTAGTATGATACCATACCAATAAAACGACGTAAGTCAGTAAGATCTTTCGGCGGCTCATATCCTTGGATTGCTTCTACTTTTTGGGGGTCAGGGGCAAGTCCTTTCCCTGAAATCACAAATCCCAAGAACTTTACTTCATGGTGTGCAAAGAGACGTTTTGATGGTTTTAGCTTGAGGCCTGCTCGTTTTATAGCGTCAAGGACTTCTTTGAGGTTTGTACAATGCTCATCAAAGGGTTTGCCAATGACCAGAACGTCGTCAAGATAAACAAGACAAATACTCGGGGAAAAACCTTCTAATACTCTGCTCATTAATCTCTGGAAGGTCGGAACTGCATTGGAGAGGCCAAATGGTAAACGATTAAATTCTAGTAGACTAGGCACTTTTGGCTGCAAAATTAGTGCAAGGAGCAAATCGTGCTCATTTGTGGCGACTGGTGCATTCTGACTCATTTTGTCCCGCTGAATGTGAAAATCGCTGTTGCCAAGCCAAATTTCGCAATTTTCACACCTAATTTGCATAATTTAAAGATGGCGGATTTTAAACGTATTTTAATGTGTATATTTGTTTACTCTCGTTTTAACAGTCTTTAATCTGTCTTAATTTGGGGTAATTTACTATTTTGGATCTGTTAAAATTGACAAATTTCATAATGACTCCTCTAATCTCCATAAAATCAAGATGGCAGACTTTACTGATGACATCACAATTCTAATAAATTTGAGACACAAATACAGTATATAACTGAGAAATTTTGAATTTCGGCGAAAACCTACTATGCTTGCAATTTAAATTGTTCATCTAAAGTAGCTCGTTATCTGTCTGTCAGGAAACTTCATTTAGAAATCTGTAAAAGAAATGATGACGTCATAAAGATATGAAGCTTCCTATTTTTATATATATTTTATGCAAACTATCATCCTATCGTTTTCTTATCAAGAACAGACTTTTCAGGCACTGAATACAGGAAATTATTAAATAGCCTCGTTTCCATGCCCACCACGTTTTTTTCTCAAGATGGTAGACAGCATTGATCATTTTTCTTATGCAAATGGAAGTTCAAGCAGCGCTTGCAAGCTGCAAGGCTAACCTGAACCTTTGCATAATATGCCAAAAGAGGAAGAATGGCTCAGATGCTACAACGATCGGAGGAGAACGTGGGCTTGCTGCGTTGAAGGAAGCAACTCTAAGGCGCAAGGAGCTTTTTGATGAAACAAATGCATCTGCCATTGCTCGCTTAGAATCGGTTTTTAAAGAGGATGGCAACCCAAGGATACGGTATCATAGACACTGTTATTCAACCTTTGCAAACAGCAACAGGATTGGTCGACTTGAAAGTTCACAAGCAGCAGTAAATCAAAATGTAGCCGCTCCAAAGATTGCACGACAAAATCGTCGGTTCAGTCGAGTAAAAGTAAACTGGGGGCAGTGCATATTTTTTCAAACTGAAAAAAGGAAAGTACCCATCAATTATTGTCATTTAATAGGAATGACTGCATAGCTGAGCTCACCAGCGTTGATTTCGAGTTGAGTGTCCGCATTTCAGGTATCACTGATCTTATTGCTGCCGAGGCAAAGTATCACTCGTCATGCTTAAGACAGAGTCAGAGATTAGCATTGAGGTCAAATGAAGAGATCAAACGTCATGGAGTTAAAAATGTTTCTTTCATTGAGTTGTGTCATGAGCTTCGCGTTGCTTCCGATAAAGGGCAGGTAAGTGAGTGCTTAAAGTTTTGATTCACTGAGCAATTGTGACAAGAATTTGACAACTTAGCAAGGGCATATCGATTTTTAATCTGATACAGTGGCATGAAAGTAATTTCAAATGGTCTTCTTTTGCAGGTGTTACAATTGATTGATGTATGGTCCCGCTTCCAAGTCTTGACAAACCAAGCTCAAGAGGCCATTCCACCTTCTTTTACTACTAGAAGGTCAACTTTTAAAGAGAAACTGGAAATGGCCGTGGATGATGTTTATCAGTTCTACCAGCCACTTGACAGGGAAATCAGTGAAAGAAAATTTATTCTAATTCCACAGAAATTCAGAGATAAGGCAACCTCAGACCTAATAGCTAGTGATTCTGACCCTATACTTCCAAGCTACAAGCCTGGCGATGGTGATAATGTGAGCTTATTGGTGCACTCTGCATTAAAGGTAAGGTCAGATCTTGTTGCAAAGCCAGGTTATCAAGGGCTAGATGTAACTGAAGATGATGTCAGTTCAGTGATACCAAATAGTCTGCACCTGTTCTTGAGTGTCCTGTTTGGGGGACAAAGCATTTTCAACAGTGATGTCAATGAAAATGAAGATTCTGACGAATGCTGCTTGACAGAAAATGAAGAAGAAGATGACAGTGAACTGATGAATTGCTTAGGGAATGCTAAGCAAATGAGGGTTGTCAGCATTGCTCAAGATATTATTTATGGCGTCAGTGCTGGTAGGAAGTGGACACCAAAGCATATTGGTCTAGCTCTTACTTTACACCAGAAAACAAGATCCAGGAAACTGGTGAGCCTTTTTAGTAAGGCTGGTCATTGCCTTAGTTACAAACAGCTCTTGACCGTCGATACAGCGTTTGCAGAATGCACGCTGGGTGCACTAGATGAGAATACTGGCGCTGTAACTCCATCAAATTTCTTGGAAAAGAATGCTTCTGTAGCCCAGAAGCAAAACGCTGATGCAAGCAACAACACTGCCACAACACTGCCAAAGAAGGCTGAAGATATCCCTGAAGAGAACACAAGTGAAGAAAGCGATCTCAATGCCACAAAGAGTATTCTTCATATAACAGCAGATAACATAGATATTCTTAGCGAATCGTTGGATGGTAAGGGCACATTTTATGCAACACAGATGGTAGCTTTCATGCGAGGCAGATTTGGGACCGGTGCAGTTTTGTCAAGCTTGAGACCATCCAAGGCTCAAACTTTGCAGGTTCCACAGTCTTTAAACAAGATCTATCCTTCCAAAATGATGCTTGGAAAGAAAGAGCCTGTCTTCAAGGGGGAAGTAAATCAAGAGTGGTTTGCCTTTCGTGAAGTGGAAGCTGATTGTGTCCAGAAAGCTCGTGCTGCTGATCTAGTGTTTGTATTGAGACGTCAAGAGTCAACAATGCGCGTTTGATGGACTCTTTTTAACAAAAATCTGACGACACGTCATCCGGAAATATCTGCAATTGGCTATGTTGTGTTTGGGGTTCTTCTATTGGCACGCTACTGTTTGACGGCCTACATGTTGCCAGACTCTAATACGACTACTTTTACACGTCCTCCTACGGCATACTAATTATTCTAATTATGCGTATGATACGTCAACACTACATCCCTCCTTTCCTTTACATTAGACGTATGTCTACGAATTAAGATCAGTCAGCAAATCAAGTAATTTGGTTCTTAACAAAACAGGGACTAAAAGTCCAACACATCAGCAAGCAAAATATTAAGCAAAATAAGTAAAGTAATTCACTTACAGTTTCAGTTCATTCACCTTCTGACATTGTACTCATCATGATAGTACTGAGGTCTTCTTCTGTCTCTCATTGGGTATCGAGCTTGAGGATTCTGTCCTGGTCTGACTGCATCATCATTTTTGTTTTCATCTTCTAAGTGTTCGTTTCCATCAGTTTGATAATCATCATCATAATCCTCTTCCCCATCTGAGTGCAAACGAGCATCGTCAACGAGTTTGAAGAACGATTGGTTGCGAGTTGTCGTAAAATTTTCTCTCTGTGCTGTAATCATGGTACCTTTTATTTTCGTTACACGCAATGGGTGAGGATCGAACCTTGTAGACAACTTATTCTTTCGCTTTTGCTTTACCAGCACACGATCGCCGATTTTCATGGTCGTAGCTGTCGCGTTTCTGCGTTTATCAGCATATTCTTTCATCTTCTGTCTTGCATCTTTGTCTTCTTTTTCAATTTTCTTGTCGATTGCAGATTTATCAACTTTGACTTCGATTTGAGGTAACTTTGTACGAATGTTTCTTGCAAACATCACAGTTGCAGGGGCAACTTTTGTTGTCGAATGTGGCGTTGCTCGAAAATTGAGGAGAAATTTTTGTAGCTCACGTCTCCAGTTACGATTTTCGACATCAGCTGTTTCGATTGCTTTCATCAACGGTTTCATGAACGTTTCGGCTTCGTTAATTTGAGGCCAGAGAGGAGTAATCCTTCGATGGTAGATACCATTCGCTCTCATAAATTTCTTGATTTCATAACTTTTGAAAGGGGGTCCATTATCTGAAACAACTTCCTTTGGTATGCCAAATAATGCAAAAATTTTGTCCAAACAAGGAATAAGAGCTGGTGCATCTGTTTTCTTCTGAATTTCGGCAATAGGGTATCTCGAACGTCCATCAAGTACAACGAGTAAAGATTCACCAGAAGGCAATGGGCCTAAAAAGTCAATATAAACTTTTTCGAAGTTTTCTTCAGGTAACGAACTCATGCAAAGTGGTTGAGGAGGCTTTTCGCGACCTGATGCTTGGCATGGAATACATGAATCGATTTCCTTTTTCACGAGCGAATCTATTAATGGGAACCATACTTTTTCTCGAAGTAGGCTCTTGGTCTTTACAAGTCCTTGGTGTCCAATATGAGCAAGGCTAATTGCATCGGGACGTAATTTCCTTGGAATAACAATACGTGTATTTCGCAATAAGACGTCGTTTTGACTCGAAACAGTGAGTTCATCTTTCACATTTCGCAACATTTTGAGCTCATCTTTGTCGATGTGAGGATTTTCGATTTCGTTTATCTTATACCATCGATTATCGCGAATCATTCTTATGGCTTCTTGTAAGGTAGCATCTTCAAGTGTTGCCTTTTTGATATCTTCGAGCATGATGGCTTTTGGTGCAGCACTTTCAGCAATAAACTGTATGTACTGTTCTGAGTTTGCACTTTCTCTTGGAGGCTTCGATCGTTGCATCGGATGTCGGGACATGTAGTCGGATGGATTATCGTGTCCTGGACGATATTTAACTTCGAAATCATACGACTGTAAGCGTAATCTCCATCGTTCAAGTCGGGCTGGTGGTTTCGAATTCAGATTTCCAAAAATCATCTCCAGAGGTTTGTGATCGGTGTACAGCGTGAAATGAATACCATACAAATACAAACGGAAATGCTCACAGCCAAAAACAATAGCTAATGCTTCGCGCTCAGTTTGACTGTATCTTTGTTCTACTTCCGTTAGCGCTCGGCTGGCATATGCAATGACTCGACTGTCATCTTTACCTGGTGTGCATTGTAAAAGAATCGCACCAAGTCCTGTAGGGGACGCGTCAACAAGCAGCTCCGTTTGTTTCGATAAATCAAAATAGGACATGACTTTCTTTTCAGTCAACAAGTTTTGCAGTTTCTCAAAAGCTTCTTGATGACAAGGTTTCCATTCAAACGTGACATTTTTCTTAGTAAGCTGACGCAGAGGCGCAGTTACTGTTGCAAGATCTTTGATAAAACGTCCACAATAATTCACCATTCCTAAATAGCTTCGCAGCTCTGACACATTAGACGGGGGTGTCATCGCTTGGATTGCTGCAATTTTTCTGGGACATGCAGAAACTCCCTTTTCTGAGAAAACATGACCGTAAAATGTCAAGTTTCTTTTGTCAAACTCGCACTTTCGACCATTGAAACGAAGACACATTTCGTCAGCTCGTTCCAAAACAGCTTGCAAAATCTTGTCGTGTTCTTCTTGTGTTTTAGCAAAGACTAGTATGTCATCACTAACGTTTAAACAACCTTCAATATCCTGAAATGTTGTTTGGATAACATTTTGGAATATTTCACTGGCACTGTTTGTTCCAAAATTAAGACGGGTAAATCTCTTCAGACCTTTGTGTGTGACAAAAGTGGTGATGTCACGAGACTCTTCATCGAGCTCAAGTTGATGGTACCCAGAGCTCAAATCTAGCTTAGAAAAATATGACGATCCATTTAATTGCTGAATCAGATCATCAATCGTCGGGGACGGATGCCTTTCTCGCAAAATGGCCTTATTGGGTACTCGCATGTCTATGCACATACGAATTTCTTCTGGATTGTTTGGTTTTGGAAAACAAACAATAGGCGAGGCCCAGGTCGTAGGACCTTTTACATCTTCAATTATACCCATGTCTTCAAGTCGTTTTAGTTCTTTAGAGAGTTTAGCTCTCATAGCAAATGGAATTCTTCTAGGTTGTTGTATAACAGGAGGAACAGACTTATCAATGTGCAGATGAAGTTTGTAATTCTTCAATTTGCCAATCCCCCTGAATAAATGATCGTGCTTCGCTAGCAAATTTTTCAATCGGGGAGGTCTCTTAGGTGTATCAGCAGGAGGCTTATCAACACTCGGTTCAGGGTCTTGCGAAACTGAATTGATTTTCAGTAAACCCAGGTCAATGGCAGTGGGACCACTTAGCAAACAACCAGATGTGTCATTTATGACATAAAAAGTGGCTAGCGAAATCTTATGCTTTGATTCAACTTGTGCCTCAAAACAACCTTGAACCTCTAAAGGTGTTTTACTGCCATAACCAAAAAGTTTATTTTTCGTCTTACTCAGCTTGACATCTTTTCGACCCTTCAATTTCTCAAATACCTCGCTATCAATAATGTTAACACTTGCACCTGAGTCAATGTTCATTCTAACTGAAAAATCATCAACTTTTACTGTGGTATAAAAACCATGCTTTTCAGTTACCGTGTTAATGCTGTTACTTTGATCTGACACAGAGGTTAACTTCATATCCGTACAAACCGTGTTGCTTTGTACTGTGTACACATACTCATCAGAATCAGAACCGGATGGTGACTCTGCAGCTTCAACTTGCTTGACTCGATGATGTTTTCCTTGAACTGGTCTTTGAGGCTTATTTTCACTCTCTTTGACAGGCTTTTCACCAGATTCATTTGTAGATAATTTCGACTTACAACATCGAGCAAAATGATTGTAACCTTGACACTTGTTGCAGGTTTTACCTTTGGCTGGACACGCAGCAGGGTGTGGCCAACTATATCCACATTTAAAGCATTTCTTGTTTCCAAATTTTTCCGGTCGAATTTTAACTTGCTGAACATCTTGAACCTTTGAATCTCTCTTGAAGTCATGTTCAATTCCTTTTGCATCACTCTCCGTAATTTCTTGAGTACGTCCAAACGCGAGAAGTTCAGACAGTGTCAACTTCGGGTTGCGGAAGGCGTGTCGACGGAGTTGCTTAGATATTGTACCAAGTTCAATTTGGGCTTTGATTTCTTTGTCGGGTTTCTCAAACTCACAATACTTGGACATCTGGACCAAACGAACATGATACTGATCCAGTGTTTCATCTACCCTTTGTTTTGTGTTCCGAAACTTATAAACTTCAAAGGATGTATTCTTCTGAGGAGTGAATTGTTTGTTCAGGGCATCACAAGCTTTCTTGTAGTCTTCGGATGTTCCAGTTTCTGCAAGGGTTTCAAATATATCAAGGGTGCTTTCACCCATGTAATGTAAAAGCAATGCTCTCTTACGTTTATCATCTTTGACATCTAAAGCCACCATTAAATTTTCAAAACGCACGAACCAACGTTGCCATCTTGCCGCCAAATTTTCTTGATTTTCCGCATCAAATGCTGGAAAAGGAGGCAAACCAGTCGCCATGATTTACAACTGCCTTTAAGCTTGTAATGTAGCGTTACCATCCCATCCTCGTCGCCATAATGTTGTGTTTGGGGTTCTTCTATTGGCACGCTACTGTTTGACGGCCTACATGTTGCCAGACTCTAATACGACTACTTTTACACGTCCTCCTACGGCATACTAATTATTCTAATTATGCGTATGATACGTCAACACTACAGGCTACATGCCTCTGATTCTTAACCCAGCTCATGAGCTAGATACACTCGTCACAGTTCTCGAACGGAGTATTTCTGTCGCAGATAGGCTTGGAGAGAAATACGTTGTTATAACTGCAGACCAAGCCTTGTATTGCAAGCTGATAGAATTGAGATGGTTTGACAAGAGATACCAAGACCGCATCATCCTCAAAATGGGAGGCCTGCACATTGCTCTCAATTTCCAAAAAGCCATTGGACAGCAAATGCAGGGATCTGGGCTCTCAGAAGTATGGACTGAGAGTGGTGTTGTTGGGGAAGGAGCAGCATCTTTGATCTTAAATGGCAAGTCATATGCTAAACCTATGCTAGTACACAAGTTAACATATCAAGCCTTATGGCAGTTACTCCTACCTGCTTTCCTGGCATTGGTAGAAAATAAATATCCAGAGCTTGCAAAAATGGTTTCGGAAGAGTGCAAGAACCCAGAAATCTTGATAGATTTGCTAACGAAGCATCATGTCACGTCACTGCTGCGGGATTATTCTCAAAGGGAATCCGAGAAGGATGTCAATTTCTCATTTTGGTGGCAATATTTAGAAATGATATCAATACTGCTACTATTCACCCGTTCCCTTCGAGATGGCTTGTGGGAACCATATCTAGAGGCCATTGTGCAGATGCTGCCATATTTTATGAGATATGATCACCTTAATTATGCAAAGTCAGTGCCTGTTTTCATAGCCGATATGATGACACTTCCAGAAGAAGTTCATTCAAAATTCTTACAAGGTGATTTTGTTGTCAAGCGCTCAAATGACAAATTCAATCAAGTTGATGCTGATCACGCACAGGAATGGATAGTTGGAACTGGAAAGGAATCCGGTGGAGTGGTTGGCATCACGAATGAAATATCTGCACTGCAACGTTGGGCACTTTCCTTCCATTGGAGGTCGGAGGTCGCAACAAAGACATACACAATGTTCGATCTGGATGTAAGGACAGCCACACACAACGAACTGAACAGTGGTCGTCAAAAAAGAGATGAAAAGGATGAAAATTCACTTGCATCAACACTTAAAAGATTTGACGTCTTTGCAACAGAGTCTAATGCAACAGTTCTAAAAAACGTTGCAACAAAGGATATGTTAACTGAAAAAATTCAGTCTTCACATCTACAGGCGAGGAAACTTGGGCAAGTTCAGCTTGATGCCTTCGCATCAGAAAGATTGATCTCAAATGGTCCTGATGGAAAACCTCAGATTAGCTACCACCATCCACTGAAAAAGAACAATGCGCCAACATTTAATGAATTATATAAGGTCAAGGTAGGATCAAAGGGCTCTGCAGAAAAAGTTGTAAAAGCTGACAGAGGAGTTATGCAAAGGTTGATCGTAGCATACGAAGCCGGGAGGAAAGTTGATCTCGGCAGCATTTTAAAGCATGAGCTTCTTCCAGTTCCACTTGCACTAGCTGATATAAATGGCAACATTCGGAGTGGTAACAAAGCCGCATTACTGGATGAAGTTACAGCCGAAGTTGACATTCCTGAGGAAATAGAAATGGCAAGATCTTCATCTCAGATAATTATTGACGTACAAGCAATGGTTGTTTGTATGGGACGGCCTGCAAAAGCAGAAACTTTCGGTGATTTAGGAGAAGTCTTTGCAAAAAATGTGATGCGTTTTAGTGCTACCTACGAAAGATTTGATGTTGTGTTTGATCGCTACAAAGAGGATTCAGTGAAGCATTCTACCCGCATGCGAAGGACAAAGACCTGCCACCCAATTCGTCGTGCTATTGAAAACAGAGATGTGCCACTGCCAAAGAATTGGCTAAATTTCCTTGCACTCGGGGAAAATAAGGCTGACCTCGCTAAGTTCCTTTCGAGCGAAATGATCCAACATGTACCACCTAACACTAAAGTCGTACTTGGAGGAGGATTTGACGATGGCATGGAAGTTTGGTCAACAAACCATGAGGATGATTTGAGATTACTCAAGTCCTCACACGAAGAAGCAGATACAAGAATGGTCCTGCACGCAATTCACAGCACATGTGACAAAATAGTTGTCTATGCAAGAGATACCGATGTTTTCCTGTTACTCCTGCACCATTTCACAAAAATCAACTGCAAGGAACTTTGGCTAATGGCAGGTACAGCAAAGAAACGAAAGTTCTTTCCAGTCCACAAAGTCTTTCAATTGCTACAACCAGAAATAATTCAGTCTATTCTTTCCTTTCATGCTTTAACGGGATGCGATACTACGTCCTACATTGCCGGCCATACAAAAGCACTCAGCGTGGAAGGTTTTGCAGCACCATTCAGAGCTCTTGAAAGACTTCGCAAACGTACCCCTTACAGATAGTATCATGGGTTCTGTTGAAAAGTTTTTCTGCAGAATTTACAATGTTAAAAGATGCGACAGCATTGACGAAGCACGCCTTATCCTGTTTCCAAAAATAACGAAGCCAGAACTGCTACCACCAACCAGCGATGCTTTGAAGCAACACATACTGAGAGCCTATTTGCAAGTGTTGGTCTGGGTCAATGCTGACAGTCCTATCATTGACCTGCCTCCTGCAACAGCATATGGCTGGCACACAGGTGAAGACCCTAAGCGACTAAAGCCGACACTGATGAAGCTACAACAAGTTCCCGACGCCTGCCTAGAAGTTATCACGTGTAACTGCAAGAAGAATCGTTGCCGAAATAAAGGATGCAAGTGCAGAAAATGTGGCTTACTATGTACTGCAATGTGTGGATGCAGGAAAGAGGCAGAAGGATCTTGCATGAACAAGGGACACTAAAGACACATGAAAGGAAAACTATCTTTGTTTACATTTTGTTAAGTTTTTCATTGCGGATTGATACAAGCAGTTGCTATCATATCTTGTTTTAACTCTCTTGTCATATTCAGAAAAAAATTTATAAATCCGCCATTTTGAATTTATGCAAATCTGGGGGGGGGGTGATTTTGAAGTTTAGTCATCATTGATGGTTTCAGGACCTCAAATTACCCTATGACGTACACATTGACCTCATTTGTGACAAGTTTTTATAAGCATCCACCATCTTTAAATTATGCAAATTAAGCGCAAAAACCGCAAAATTTGGCTTGCCAACAGCGATTTTCGAATTCAGCGGGTCGAACTCAGTCAGAATGCATCAGTCGCCACAAATGAGCACGATTTGCCTCTTGCACTTATTTCTGTGCGATTTTCATCCAAAAGTGCCCAGACTATAGGTGGTTACCCCCCGGGATGGTGAAAGCTGTCTTTTCTTTGCTTGTTTCCTCCATTTCTACTTGCCAGTACCCCGATGCCAGATCTAGTGTGGAGAAATACTGTTGACCTGAGAGAGTGTCAATAAGATCGTTGATCTGTGGCAGAGGAAAAGCATCTTTGACTGTGACGTCATTGAGTTTTCTAAGATCAACGCATAATCGCCAAGTACCATCCTTTTTTCTGACTAGAACAATGGGACTTGCCCAAGGTGACATGCTGGGTCGAACAATGTCATTTTTCAACATTTCTTGCACTTGCTCATCTACAACAGGCCTAGGTGCATTTGGTAAACGCCTAGGGAGCTGTTTAATCGGGCTAGCGGTACCGGTTTCAATGCTATGTTTGACAACTGATGTTGAACCGAGCTCGGATAAATCTCGAGCAAAACTACTTTGGTATTCCTGCAGCACATTGTTCAACTGGTTCCTTTCTTGCTCATCAAGGTGGCTCAATTCAAACGAAATGTTATTTGTTTGTTTTTCAGGGGTTTCTTTCAAAATGGGATCACCAGTTTCAATAAGTTCAAGAGAGCCAATATTGGTTCCTTTGTACAATTTGATAGGATCTTCCCCCGGATTTATAATTTGCACCGGTACAATTTGTTCTTTCGGCTTTACAATGACCCGGGCTACCAAAACTCCTTTTGACGTAAGTTCGTAATTGGGCTCTAACAAACTTTGTTCAAGGGAAGTTTTTTCCTGATTCGAAAGAAATCACAAGGCTTTACGTGTCAATAACTGCTTGTATGGACAAAAGCCAGTCTAAACCCAAAATAATTTCAGAAGAAATGTCATTTGCAACATAGAAATCATATTTTCCTACAGTACGTTTCTCCTCACTTCCTCACACTGCCTTGTATTTCTGTGTCAGGACACACATTGATAAGAGAAGAAACATTGAAGTGTTAATCCTGACTAAGAATTCGTATTATTATAAAATAATAATAATAATAATAATTATGATAATAATAATAATAATAATAATAATAATAATAATAATAATAATAATAATAATAATAATAATAATAATAATAATAATAATAATAATAATAATAATAATAATAATAATAATAATAATAATAATAATAATAATAATAATAATAATAATAATAATGATAATAACACACGCACACACACACACACACACACACACACACACACACACACAGAGCAGAGAAAAGACAATAGCAAAGTGACTTCCGCTCACAACATTCCTGGGGGTTTGCATCTTGCCACAAAACCACAGCTGTACTGATAAGCGAAAATAAACTAGATTTAACGGCAAGCCACGCCTTTCTTTGTACAATTCTCAAGTACTGAATGAAAATTGTAATTATGAATGGAAATGTTCTTCAGATTCGATGAACACATTCACGCTGATATTTCCCGAATCTTCTATTTTGCAAGACTTAAGTTTCTTATTAGATTTATAAGGGCTGATTTTCACTCAGAAGAGTTTTCCGGGCGGACGGAAATAAACGCAATAAGAGGTCTTTCAGGCGTAACATGTTATTCAAATTCAAAGCGACTGTTTCTCTCGTAAACAAAAGATTTCCAGTCCGCTCGGAAGATTCTACCAAGTGGAAATCAGCCTTGAGAATAAAATGAATTGCTTGATATTGTGCGTTAAGAAATATTCTGAAGAGCATTCTGAGCCGTCTGATAATCTGATAATGTAGGAAACTTTCATCACCGGTCAAATGCGCAGTTTCTTGTGAAAAATACATGTAAATCTGTTCACACTCTGCTCTTCATATTGTGGCCTTTGCTTTGATAAAGAAAAGCGTAACTTACGTTTTCTGCCTGAGCCTAAATCACAGCACTGCTTGGAGAAAGGCAAGCTTCTCCATACAGGCAACAAGCACATTCTGTATGATAGATCCATTTGACTTATAAGCTTACAAGAATGATCATACAAAGGCATCCTGGCGATAAAATGCTTTTGGAAGTCTACTGACGCTAGGTCATCTGCAAATCCATTTTTTATTTTATTTCATTCATTTTATTTTAAAAATGTTTACCCTGGGATACAATTCAGTTGAAAAATAGATTGAACAACTGCTTCCAATTGTCCCAGCAAAGAAATGAAATAAAAAGCTAATGAGAAATAAACCTATTTACAATTATTTCTAATTACATGGCTATAAAACGAGAAAAAGAAAAATAACGATGACTCTTTCGATGTAGAACAGCTTTCCTTGAACATTCTCAATTCCAAGCTTTTAGTTTCGTTTTGAATAACTGAATCGAAGGGCTAATTTCATTTCCGAGTTGAGTTTATTCCATGCCTTCGCTCCACGATACGCAAATGATTTTTGGCCATAAGCAGTTCTCATCTTTGGCACTGCAAGATTGCATTTCGTATCGCGAAGGACCCTGGTATGAACATCAAACAATTTGTAGAAAATTTTACCTAGGTTTTCAGGTGCGAGTTCATTCAAAGATTTATACACCATTGTACAAGTTTCTAGATTGATTAGCTTCTCAATTGACGGTCAGCGAAGCAGCTGCAATAGAGGAGCAGCTGGAGTGGCAAAAGAGCTACTTGTAACAATTCTAGCAGCTCTGTTCTGTAATTTCTGCAACGTTTTCAGTTTAGTTGCTCCGCAGCATCCCCAAACTGAAATAATTGAGCAAAAATAACTTAAATGTGGTTGAACAATACTAAGATACATATTCCTTAATGTATCATCTTGCACTTCAAAAGTCCTAGAGCTCTAGAGATCTTTTTTGTGTGTACATTTTACATTGCTCTCCCATTTTAGATTATCATCGATCATGAGACCAAGATATTTAGTTTCCTTCATAAGATCGATATCATTTCCATTTACTTGAAAATGAGGAATCGGTACCATAGGAGTATATTTCATATTATATTTCATATTTTAAACATATTTATACAGGGTACAAATTCAATAAGGATATTGTTTTACAATTTGGCCCTGTTAAAATTAAAGCACCTAATAAACTATTTACAAATAAATTAATAGATAAAAATATATACATCTGGCGACAATAAGCAATATACAAAATTAAAGATTTTCGTACCCCAACTGTCTCAACCTTGATTTAAAAGAGTATACCGAGGGGGCCTCTTTGATATCATTGTTAAACTTGTTCCACACTTTGGTACCACGGTAAGAGAATGCCTTTTGGCCACTTACTGTTCGCATTAACGGTACTGCAAGATCATTTTTGGTGTTTCTTAGCTCTCCCGTGTGGAAATCTGATAGTCTAAGGAATAGGTCACTAAGGTACTGTGGTGCAAGATCGTTTAGAGATTTATACATCATTGTAGATGTCTCTTTCACAATCATTTCTTTGACGGACAACCAGCCAAGTTCTTTGCGTAATGGCACAGAAGGTGCATCATAAGAACTACCCGTAACGATACGAGCAGCCCTGTTTTGAAGCTTTTGTAGAGACTCTATTCTCGTAATACCACTACAGCCCCAAACGGAGCAGCAATAGTTAAAATGTGGTTCTACAATACTACGATAAATGTCGTTCAAGGTTTCCATTGATACAAAGTTTTTACAATATTTTAAAAGACCTATTGCGCGAGAAACTTTCCCTTTTATGTTCTCAATTTGGCACTTCCACGTTAGACTATTGTCTATATGGACACCAAGGTATTTCACTTTGTTCACTAAGTCAGTATCAGTACCACCTACGTGAAACACTGGCAACAAAGTAGGCTGCACTGCCATTTTATTTACATTTTGCATTGACCCAACTATCATAGCCTGTGTTTTGACGACGTTCAAGGATAGCTTGTTACCTTGAAGCCATTTCTCGATATTGACAAGCTCAGCGTTTAACACCATGTGCAATTCATCCAAAGTTTTGGAGGAATATGAAATCATGGTATCATCAGCATACATATTTGTCTCAGCCTTCTTTAGTGCAAAGGGAAGATCATTTATATAAAGCAGAAAAAGAAGAAGTATCAATTTTCCTCAGCTTCTGCGACGATCCTATGATCATGGCCTGAGTCCTGACAACGTTCAAGGAAAGCTCGTTACCATGTAGCCACTTCTCAAGGCAGGCAAGTTCAGCATTGACAACAGCATCAATCTCAGTCTCTTCTATATTATCGGAAGAGAACGAAATTGCTGTATCATCAGCATACATCGTTGCTTTTGTACGTTTTAATGCAAAAGGTAGGTCGTTAATGTAAATCAAAAATAGAAGCGGTCCAAGGCCAGAACCTTGAGGTACTCCTATGTTGATTTCAGCAGGTTCAGAGCAGATGCCGTTGACCTTGCAGAACTGCTTGCGATTATCTGAGTAAGAGCTAAACCGCTGGTGTTCAAGACGGTCGATTCCGTAATTACGCATCTTATTCAGAAGAATTTGATGGTCGACTGTATCAAAGGCTTTCTTTAGATTAATGAAAATCATGGCGGTAAATTTCCCTCTGTCAATATTTACATACCAATCATTTGTACAGTTCAATAAACGAGAGACGACCCCGAATGCAAGTTACGGAAACAATACTGATCTATAAATAAGTGCTTGTTAGAATCAAGATACTCGTACAGTTGATCATAAATGAGCTTTTCGAATAACCTTGAAACTTCTGGTAGGACAGAGATTGGTCTATAATTGGATCTATCCTCAGTTGATCCACTTTTAAAGATGGGAGCAACACGTGCTATTTTCCAGGTATCAGGGGGTGTTCCTGATTCAATTGACAGGTTATAGATCCTACTTAGAGAATGTGAGTTAACTGGAAATGCAATTTTGATGAAATGGCTTACAATACCATCTGATCCAAAGCCGAATGAAGTCTTCATTTTCTTGAGAGCCTTTTCTACAGAAACAGAACAGACGGTCTTAAACTGGAAACTCGTACATTCTTCATTGATGTTATATTATATTCTTAACCCATGCGGCTACGGAGAACGGTTGCAAAGAAACAATTCAGTGGCGGTCAAGGGGTCGTATCCAAAATAACATAGCATTGTACAACTCTACACAAAGATTATACTCGTTAAGTACCATACGTCTTGTTGTTGGTAGTGGGTGTCATTCTCCTCCACCGCAGTGTGAGGTAGTATTTCTCCTCCGCCTCAGCAAGAGGTAGTAGCAGTCATTCTCCTCCACCGCAGTGTGAGGTAGTATCTCTCCTCCGCCTCAGCAAGAGGTAGTAGCAGTCATTCTCCTCCACCACAGTGTGAGGTAGTATCTCTCCTCCGCCTCAGCGAGAGGTAGTATCAGTCATTCTCCTCCGCCGCAGCGTGAGGTAGTATCTCTCCTCCGCCTCAGCGAGAGGTAGTATCAGTCATTCTCCTCCGCCGCAGCGTGAGGTAGTACCAGTATTTGGTGTAGTCCTTGTAGTAGTTGTCTTAAACTACAATAAGCTACCTACACTAATAACTGGAGACGACTGCTTAATGAGAGGAGGCTAATACGGGGGGCATGTTCAATCCCAATTTCTTAAGGTGCAAACAAGTATAGTTAACGTGGCCACTTATTGTGTGGCCCCAAACCGCCAAAGTACAGCCAAATTAGTGCTCCCTAGACATACATACATACATACATACATACATACATACATACATACATACATATTTTTATTTGTTGACTCAGGTCATGCTAAGGCAGCTCAAGAGAGCCGATGTGGACCTGAGATACTAAAACTAAATTAAAATAAACGAAACATGCTAAGCCTAAGTAGTTTGTACATACATACGTCCGATAAAACCTGTTATATAAGTAAATCTTAAAATCCTGACACAAGATTAATCTTTTGTGAAAACGGGTGCATTTTATCAATAATACATGTAATCTTTCTTTTTATTGGTTCCAATTGCTGGTTCTCTCTGGAAACTTATCATATCTAATTTGCATTCCTTGAGTTTTGTTTTGAACGTGTCTTTTGTTTTACATGCCCTCGTTTCTGTTGTCAAGAGGTTCCATATGAGAGGGCCTCTATACTTCACACTGTTCCTTCCAATTTCAGTTCTTGGTCTTGGAATTTCCATCGTTAATTTCTCTTGCCCTCTTCCGAATAGGTTTTTCTTGAATTCCCCTTGTAGCTCGTTAGGGACTCTCTCGTTGTAGATATCATACATCAAAATAGCAATTCTTCTTTTGTATATATGTTCTAGAGGTTTCCAACCAACCGCTGTAAGTGGGTCTTTACAGCTGTGGACCTCATAGATCAATTTTGCAGCTCTTTCATGCATTTTTTCTATCTCATTGAACAATGTTTTTGAGCATGTCCCCCAAACAGATAAAGAGTATACAACACAGGGAACTATTGACTTGTAATAGATCTCTTTCAATACCTTTTTCGATAAGAATTTAAGTCTTTTCAGCTGGCTTAACTTTGCACTAAAATCATTCACTACTCTCTTCACTTGTTTATTCCATTTCAATGCCTTGTCTATAGTCACCCCAAGACACTTCGTCTCCGCAACAAATTCAATATTATTCTCTCCAAGAGATAATTGTTTCAGGGGACCTATGAAGTGCTTTCTTGACAATATCATTGCTTCCGTCTTTTCTGTGTTTATCGTTAATCTGTTTTCTAAACACCATGAATGTAACCTTGTTGTGATTTGATTCAAACCATCTACTACTTGATCAACATTATCACCAACACAATATGCTGTTGTGTCATCAGCATACATGTACAGCAAGCCATTTTCAACAACATTTGGTAGGTCATTTATGAATATCTTGAATAACCTGGGTCCTAATAGGGACCCTTGTGGTACACCATAGGATATACCTTTACTATCTGACCTTGAACCATTGATTTCTGTGAATTGTTTTCTGTCATTTAGATAATTTTCAACCAATTCATAGATATCTCCACTTATTCCAATCGCCTGCAATTTTTCTAGTAGAATACGATGATCAACAGAGTCAAATGCTTTTCGAAAATCTATAAATAATGACCCAACTATCTTCCCTTGGTCAAGGTGTTGTTTCCACCTTTCAGTTAAGAGTAAAAGTAATGTCTCAGTTGATCTTCCTTCTGCATAACCCCATTGTTTATCATGATAGAGTTTGTGTTCTGCTGCATGAGAATCAATAGGCCTACAAACTTGTCCCTCAAACATTTTACTCACAACACTTAGCATTGATAGGGGTCTATAATTCCCACTCTTCTTTGAATCCCCTTTCTTAAAACTGGCTTTAAGCTTTGCACATTTCCAGTCTAATGGAAGCTTTTTGTTGATAATTACTCTTCCAAACAACCCTTGTAATCCATCAAGCAGAGAGTTTCCTATCATGCTGATGTCTCTGGCCTTGACATTGTCTGGACCACTTGCCTTCTCTGGCTTTATTTTTCTGAGTTACTTCTTCAAATATTCCTCATCTACATCAATCTTTCCAAGTGATGGTGTTACTCTTGTTATGAATTGAAAGTTCTGATGCTCAACTTCTGGTAAATTTTTAGCTAAATTGGATCCAACTGATGCAAAGAAGTCATTTATGATGCCAGCTTTTGCAGAATCCTCAGTATGAATGACACCATTCTCATCCTCTATTGGTCCTATTCTGTTTGATATTCTCTTTCTTTGAACCTTTTTTACTGTCTTCCAGAATTCTCTGGAGTTATTAGCCTTTTCAAATTCTGTTTGCCAGTAGCTAGATTCTGCTTGCCTTAGTGCTGCTTTTGCTTGATTTCTGGCCTCTTTGTAATTTCTGTGATCAGATGGATCTTTTGTTTTCTGCCATTTCTTTAGCTGCCTATATCTTCTATTCAGCTTCTTTCTGACCTCTGTGGTGATCCAGGGCAGGGAATCAGTTCTAACTTTGGCCTTCCTTGTTGTTACAAATTCTTTTATGATTTCATTGTATAGATATTCCCATGCATACCAAACATCATCCATATCATCAGAAATATTGCTTACCCACCATGGAGTACACTCAACAACCTGTTTCAGCTCATCCACTTTTAGATTCTTGTAATTTTTTACAGTTCTGATTTGTGGACTCTTTCTTTCTCTGTGTAGCTTGACTATACAATATATTATCTTATGATCAGAAATGGACAATTCCTCTGTCCCAGCCTTTAAGATTTTTGATGAATCCCCAGTTATGATCAAGTCAAGAAGAGTTTCTGATGACTTATCAATTCTTGTTGGTGCTTTTATCAAATTTTTCAAACCATGTCTGCTCAATATTCTCTGTAATTTTTTTCCCTTGTACTCCAAGATCTGTTTGTTCATTTTTATGAAGTAGATCAGAATTGAAATCACCCATTATGATGATGTTTTTTCTTTTACTCCAGACTCTGGAAATAAACTCCTCAAAATGTTCATAAAACTTGTTGTCATCAGGGGCTCTGTACACAGTTCCAATGAGAACCCTCTGAGATTTCTGAATGACTTCAACCCAAGTTGCTTCCAGGTTTCTGTCTCTTAAATCTTCCCTTGGCAATACGTTGAGATCCTCTCTGAAATAAACAATACAACCTCCACCCCTCTTATGGGTTCTGTCACACCTTCTCATGTCATAACCACTGATAGTTATCTCACTGTCTTTGTTCTTTTCATTTAGATGAGATTCCGTGATACCCAACCACTGATATGGATGTGTGTATATATATATAAACCCAATCATCTATTTTTCTACCCTTTTTCCTTTGTTTGGTGCCTTGATATGGAGACCAGACCATAGATGGCTGCACTGCTGTTTTCACTAGGAGTTTAGGGACTCTACTTAAAATATCACTAGTTATTCTAATATGCCTTGCAAAGCAGTTACTGGACCAGCGTCCCAAAACCTTTAACAGCCGGTCAGGAATGTTCGCTGCTGCTGTTGTCGTTGCTGCCCCACTCCTGAAGCTGTGGGACTAGATGTTTTGGCTGGTGGCACCTTGTAGGTATGTCTTTCTTGAACTCTCTGATATTGACTGAAGTTGTGTAGCAATTCAAGCTCCCTTTTTAGGTACTCCAGACTGCTGGGGGAATCCTTGTTGGCAGTGGATTGGCTCCTGGGGCGAGTTGAAAGAACCTCCTCCCCTGTGAATGAAAAAGAGCATCGGCGAGAACATTGGACGTCCCAGGAATATGTGAAGCGTTTACAGTAAAATTGTGCTTGGCTGCAGTGAAGAACAATTCACACAGGAGGTTAGCAATTGGGGGCATTTTGCTGTGTGTTTTGACCATATATCAACAACTGCTTTGTTAACACAATGGAAGAGAGGCTTTTGCCAATAAAATGCTCTGCCCAGATCTTGCATGCTAAATATATATAGGAAACAGTTCCTTCCAAGCAATTGAATAACTCTTGAACTGGGCTGACCACCGTTCTGACATCCAGACCCCTTTAAAATAAATTCCAAATCCAAGCTCTCCTGACGCATCTGTAAAGAGTTCAATATCTGGACACTTTGTGGTGAAACGGTCTAGGATTTGCTGCTTACTGTTCCAAGTAGGGAGAAATCAAGCCACCACTAAATATCCTCTCGTGCTGAACTGTTTATTGAAATGAGGTGGCTAGGCCTATCAACTGTAGTAGACAGATCAAGTAAATGTCTTAGGAATGTGTGGCCTGGAGGAATGATTTTTTGCAGCAAAGGATAATTTATCAATCAAGGATAATGGATCGTGTTTTGTGCAATTCCTTTTTTTTTGATACCAAACCTGGAGCAACGATAACAAGTCATAAAGTTTTTCCCAGGAAAGGTGAGTAACCATAGCAGCTGAATCGATTACTTAGTAATTGATTGGGAATTTCCCAGGTAGGTTAGCTCAGTTGTGGGGGCCACCATTTGTTCAGGGGCTAGTGGGATGCCCAAACGATGAAAAAGAGTTCTTTAGTCTTTGAATCTTGTGTGCACAAGATGCCTCATCTGCACAAGAATTAAAATAGACAACCCACAAAGGGAAAAGACCAAGTAAATGCCAGTCACTTGGGGCAACTGAGCACATCCTAAAGGCACTCTTTACATCTAACTTGGCTAAGTGTACCTCTGTGTATCATCTGTTTACATCTGTTTACCTCTGTTTACCATCCTAAGTGTACCTCTGTTTACGTCTGACTTGGCTAAGTGTACCTCTGCCTAAGTGTACCTCTTCCTAGTTCCGAAACGATATCAACTGCCCTATTAAAGTTTCATAATGGACAATTGCTTCTTCATCAGGGATATAGTCATTGATGGAGTAGCCTTTTGGAGATGAAAGGTCTGTAATCATCTGCACTTTGTTCGATTCCTTCTTTTTTTTGGGGGGGGGGGCGATAATCCCAATTGGGGATGTCCTTAATTTTGAAAGTGGTGCAGTGTGAAAAGGGGCCTGCAATGCGGTGGGCCTGGATTTTAGCCAATATATTCATATAATATCAGTAATAAGTTGCACGTGACTTTCTTCTGATTTCAGAATAAAAGCTATGTTGCTAAATTCTGGGCCTGAGTAACCTATGACAAAACCATAAGTAAAACCAGATAAATAAAAGCTACAAACTGCTTGTTTGGGTGGTGCCTTAGTTCTCTTTTAAATTCAGAAACCTTCACTGGGGTGTAGATTGATGAAGGCAAAGGTTCAAAATTGTTAGACGGGTATGTTTTGCAATATACTCCTGGATGATTGCCTCCGCACTTGTTGCAGGCATGAACGGTGAGGGCAGTGCTGAGAGTTGCAGTGGTCACCTGCATTGAATTCCCGGCAATTGGTATGTAAGGGGTTCTTGTATGGAAAGGAGCTTGTCTTGGGTCAAAAGGGCTCATTTGCACTTGTTTTTTTTGGGTAAAGGCTCACTTGTGCTTGTTTTGGGACGAAAGATTCATTTGGGCAGTTGGAGAAGTAGTGCCCTGGCTGAGAACATCTGAAACAGGTGGGCTGGCCATATGACTGGGTGGGCTGGGTACATAGAAAGCGGTCAAATGCGTAGTCATATAGCTTGTCCCATCAGGCTGATTTGTCCCTGGCGATATTCAGCCGAAATGCAACATCATATCTATACCAGGCTGTGAAGTGGTACACCCTTTGAAAAGAACAGATTGACTCCTGGTATGCTAACATCTGGCGGGCAAGGTCCAGATGTCAGATGAAAGTGGACCATACCTCTTAAAAACACATTCTAAGCTTTAAACCTTTGGCTTGTAGTGGTTACGCTACGCTTTCTGGCATTTGAGGTTGAAATGCTACTTGAGCAGGCCTTACTTCAGATGCAGACAGGTCAAAAAGCAGGTGAGGTTCTACAGATGTTGCACCATACAGGCTTTTTGGGAGAAGGGTTGCTAAATCAATGTACTCCTTGTTCTTAAGGGCCTTTATGACCTTTTCTGATAAGGGAGGGAGGGAGGTTGATGCATACTGTTGATAAATTGGCAAATTTATACCTGCTAATGATCCATGGGCATCTGCTGCTGGCAGTACAGGTTGAGTGCTGGGGCGCTGTTGTTTTGGTCAAGCTTTGGTTGTGTTGGAGGGGCAGAGCAGAATCAGATTGCCTTCTGTGGCTTCTTGAACAGGGTGAATGGCAGCTGCTGAAGCTGGAGATAATGGAGGGGCAAATGCTGCTTGGTGGGAAGCTGTATGGCAATAGAAACCTCTGATCTGATCAGGGCACAAAGTTCTTGCAGAGAGAGCCCAACTATTTCTTTGCTAGCCATCAGGGCTGAGTTTGACTTTTGAGTAGCTTCCTGTGATCTGTGTTCCTGATTTCCTTCTGTAATCACAAATGATGCATCTTCCATATTGGAACTGCTTTCGCCAGGTTGTGGTACGTTAAAATGTGTAAAAATGCGCTCTGCTAACGAGTTCTTTGGGCCACTCGTGGCTTAGGCCAAGTGGGCACAGCGAGCTTTGAGAACTGCTTTGGCTGTTCTTCTCCAATCACGCAGGGTTTTGACCCGAACTTCTGTTTCCGATGGAAGTTTCTTTGACAAAGGCCCCATCCGAGGCCGACATGACGGTGATATCAACACAGATTCTTCTAAAAATTCCACAAAACGAGCTCAAAATTCGAGAACGAATGGCTTACACTTTGCATGTGCTCTCAACCATATTGCATGCTGGGAAGGCGGAAGCAAAAGGCGGGAAATGGCCTCCGCAGGGGGTGATGAGGTGAATTAACCTCCGCCTATGTGTTAAAAAACATTTATGGGGCATAAATGTGCTAATTCGAAAGTAAGGGGCTAGGCTGCTGCGGTATATCGTCACTAAGCTTTTTACCTACGCTACAAAAGAAATCATTCATCGACTGAGCGATTTCGTTGTTGTCAGTTACATTGCGACCTTCCACATCAAGACTGCTAACATTTAGGCCTCAAAACGCACTTTTCTAGACTTCAATATCAAACTTTATCTTGAGATGTAATTTTTTATCATATCAACACACAAGATGCTTGAATACAGTCAGAAAAGCACGAAATAATAGCTTGCATATAAAACTGCTTATCTTTCATAGTGTTTTTGCTGTAACAACGTGCCGCAGACCGACAGGCAGGAACAAAGTATTCACTGAATGCATTTATGCCTAACCCGTTTGGGAGGAGATATTCTTACATTGTATTGAAGAGATATTCTGACGTCTGATATTCTTACATAAGGAGATATTCTCACATTCTCACTACATTTCCCAGCTTGATTTAGCAATGGGCACAAATGGAGCGTAGATTTACAACTATCGTTTAAGAAATCTGAACATTTACTTTTGGGCCCAAATATGAGGCTTTTCGTGCTAAGAAACAGAAAGGTACTGCAGTAATAAGAACCATCAGTTAGATTAAAGGTAATAAAAAGACATTCACACAGTGGCTGATGAGCAGTAGGCACAGCTCTTTTCAGTGACTGTGAAATTGCATTTATCACAAATTCCGATCGTTGCCTTAGTTCTCATTTTCCCCACATCGATAACGGAAATAGCAAGAACAGCAAGTTACTTGATTTGCCCCCTCTTTGCCTACATACCTTATTGTCAGAGGCCCATACCCTCGGCTTTCCATGTACTCAAGATCGATGTGCATGCATCTTTAAGTATGAAAGAAGGCAGCTGGTATTTAGTAAAGAAAATCACAGATTTTTGAAGAACATTCATCAAAGCTGGCAAAGAAGCATGAGCGCGATGAAACATTGTAAACGGTGCCGAAAGGTTAATATTCCAGCTTTACGGCGAGAAACGTCTCGTTCCACTTATAAGCGAAATAGAAAAAGAAAATGTTTTGGAAAAACTAATCTCTGGAAAATAGGATGACATGAAATGTCACTGTTGCCTACATTGATCTCACTAAGAATTGGATAACAGTTCCTCTCCCTAAAAGTATCATACAACTGTTGGCAGACATAAGCAACAAAGAGTGTGAAGCTACTGCCACTGAAATCGAAGAAGATGCACACTTTCAAATATACGTGAAGTGCGCGAACTGCTGATACTCACATACGTGACATGGAGTGTTGAAAAACTGTGACAAAATGCACTTGTTAACAAAATTTTACCTAGGGAGGGCACAGGGGGACTGGTATAGCTAGAGTGTCAGAGCATAGGTTCCAAATCTTTAAATCTACGAAAAAAGGCGGTGTAAAATGCAATGACCTGTTTCTTTAAACTGACTGACTCGAAAGAGACTTCAGTCACTTTTCTAGGATTCTACCGTTGGACTTTTCAGAAATCTTGATTATTGGTCGAAATTACAGCCTATTTTATATTTCAGCTCATTTTATGATGTGACGTCATCAAATTTCTAAATCACAAACCAGAAGAGCGAAAGAGTTTTGCTTGATACCATATTGCAGGCATCCATAAATTATGGTTTTCTTGAAAATTATTCGATCTTTCGTCAGCAGGTTTAGAAGTTGCAACAGTTTCAATGTTTTTTTCGAAAAGTTTCTTGAATTCAAACAAAAGAAAAAAAACACAGTAATTCTGGAAATATTGAAGATTTTAGAAAAGTCCAACGGCAGATTTACTGTAAAATAGTTCAAATTTCTTTGAAGCCGTTCAGTTCAAAGAAATATGTCATGCAATTTTACACCCAGCTTTTTACAGATTTGAAACCTTTGCTGAGTGTCAGGGAAAAGGGAAACTTGCATAACAAACATCCAAGTGCTGCTCTCTTAATATTATTATTTTCATTATTACAATTTAGAGTCGTTAAGTGACTACCCTGGAAGGGTTTACTTGCTCATCTTACATTTTCAGCAAGACCCCCTAATACACCCTTAACTCCCGCTGAGGAACCTCCTTTGATTAGAATATCTATTTATTTAGCATTTACGTGAAATATTATAGTCTCTATCGTCAAACACGCAACAGCGCAACCATTTCTTATGCATTTACCCATTTCGTAATAATCCCAGAATTTTTAGCCAAAACCCCCCGATATCTTGAAAAGCCCTCCAAAATCGTCGATCAACACCCAGATTCGTAATCTGCTTCAAAAACTGATCTAGAAAACGTTGTCCCGTAAAGTCCCTCGTCGGGTGGTAATACTCCCCCTTCACCCTCTGGACCAAATAGAAGGATATGCAAATTCGAATTTACGAGAATGTTTTTGGTTACAAAATGCCTGAAAAGGAGCCTAAAATAGCAATTAGCAAAATGGGACCAAATACTAAAGGGCGAAACAGTGTAAAAAGTGTAACTAAGGGATCAAGCGTGAGGACTAGGGGGGGGGGGGCTTTTGCCTACATTGGTTGTATGTTAAAAGACGCCCTGGCTGTGTACGATTTCATAGATTGATCCAGCTTCCTGTGAATAAATTCAGAATATTTAGTTTTCTTGAAAGCTTGCGATTACAAAGATGCTGGAGATACAAAAGTTACGAAATCGATCAAAATATTGATAAAATCTAAAAATAAATTGTTTCAAAATTCCAAAACTTTAGATTTCAGAATGAGTAGCACGTTAAGGTATTCGTTGGCATGTGTATTAAGTGCAAGTTGCATCTGACATAATTCTATTCTCTCATTTCCTCCATAATAGAAGTTATCAATTGCCCTAATATGACTGTTCTTTGTCAGGAAAAAGATGGACAGTGGTTGGTTCAAGTGAAACAGTTAGTGATTTTTTACGGTTCACAGACAGGCACGGCGAAGGTAAGTGGAAAATTGAGAAAGGTAGTTTATTCTTCTCAATTCGTATCTTGTTCTCATGCTGTTTCTGTAATTTGTAAGGTGATCTTGTAGAAAACGTTTGCAATTTTTATCACAGATGTCTCATTGCATATACTCAGGGCATTTTGGTTTAAGCCTTGTGCAAGCGACTTTCGTAGCAAGCGACCGAGATTTTCTGTATGTGACGAAAAGTGTTTGTTAACAGTGGGGTGCAGCTAAAGATTTCTGTCACCAGTGACTAAATTGTTGGGGATACGTGCGAGCTCAAGTTGACGAGGCAGTGGATATCACCTCGGGGACTATGAATGCGTGCGTAGTGAGTAAAATTTTATTAATTTGATATGTAATGTCACTATTTTCATCAGGAATTTTTAGTCATTTGAAAGGCAACCGGTAGTCAGACATTCGAAGGAAACCGCATCCGCCACAGAACAATCAATTTTCGATGGGGGAATAATCACAACCGTTTTCGAAATCCCTCTCACGATATCGTTTCATGGAAGCTTGGCAAAGAAATGCATTTATCTGATAAGCGAAGGGTACTCACTCATAGGAGGCCTACCCACCTTTGTTTGGGTTTCAGTGTCTAATCGCATAGGTTTGTCTCAAATGGGCTCGCCGAAATTTTGTCAATACACGAAATACAAGTGTGAAATCTTGGCTTTAGACACCAATGCTCAGAGGGCTGGTGTTTTGCTTAGGCCAATAGGTCTTTCCACGTGAGATCAACACCCAGATTCGTAATAACACGTGAGAGCTGGTTTATTGGGAACTGGTATGAAATTTATTGAACATGATAATATATTAGATAATCATTTAGATAAGTGGGGATTACACCTCAATTTCCATGGTATGAACATTTGGACTGAATATTTGATTGATTTTATAAATGGGGAATGACTAGATATCATAAAAAAACGTATGAATAATAATAACATAACACGAACGCATGACACGGCAAACATTGCAGATAACGATGCAGCGTTACAAACCACAAAATCGTTGGATAATAGGTGCAGCGAAACTGCAGGACTGTTCCGAACTGCAGACCTTAAGTTGGTAACTTTGTCTCATTTTCCACATCGACTCCAACCAACGGGACCCCAACCATCGGACCCCCAAGATACGTCTCTTGGGAGTTTGGTAAAAACATCTTTGGTTCTAAGCCCTAGCCCAGACAGTATTCCGCGAATAGAAACGCCTCCCGTGTGCGAACCTTCCTTTTCTGCAACTACAAACGATACAAGGCAGATCGTTGAGGCCACTCCCCTTCCGCAGAATGGTCACGCTACGGCTCCGCAGACTGGACCACCTACAAAAAGAGTAACTACACTTGGGCACAGGAAGGGTATGACTATTGCATCTTTAAATGTAAATAGTCTGCTCTTGCATATTGATGAAATACGAATGCTTGTAAACGAACTAGGGAATCATATCTTGGCCTTAAATGAGACTAAGCTTGACAAAAGTATTGATGATGGTTTGGTAGGCATCGAAGGGTATACTTTAAAGAGATGCGATCGTGACCGTCATGGTGGAGGTGTTGCAATTTACATAAAAGATACTTTGTTGGACAAGTTTACTGTGCGAGAAGACCTTCCTAAGTCAAATCTAGAGCTTGTATGCATTGAGATTAAACCTGTTCGTGCTGCTCCTTTCTTTGTTATGGCTTGGTACAGGCCACCTAACGTAAGTGATGGTTTTGATCAGATGGAAGAATGTCTACAATTTCTTGATAGGGAAGACAAGGAAACTATTCTTCTAGGCGACACAAACTGTGATTTTCTCCCTAAATGTTCCAGAGAGGACCCAAATGACCTGCCAGCTTAGTCTCTACGTCTGCTAGAGTTATATGATTTTTTTGGCTTCCATCAATTAATTGAAAGCCCTACTCGTGAGACACTGACCACTACTACTCTTATAGATTACATAGCTACGACAAACAAAAGTAATATAGTATCTTCGGGGATACATAAATCTTGTCTCAGTGATCATTATTTAATCTTTTGTGTTAGAAAATTTCGTGGTTCTTGCAAAAAACAACACAAGAACATTTCTACCAGGCAAATGAAAAATTTTGATCAAAATGAGTTTATAAACGACTTCTTTAGGGGTTGACTGGAGAGGCATCGTACGGAATACAGACGATATAAATATTGTAGTTAACAACTGGACAAAAACTTTCTCACTTATTCTTGAAAAACACGCCCCGACACGTAACAGGCGCGTCTCTGACAAATTCTGTCCTTGGTTGACTAACGACTTCAAACTTATGTGCAAGGCAAGGGATAATATAAAAAAACGAGCCATTCGTACAAAGTCCGAACTATTGATTAAGTCCTATAAACATGTACGTAACCAAGTTAATAAACTAAATGAGCAGCTTAAGCGCGAGTATTTTACTCACAAAATTGCTTCCTGCGAAGGAGACCTCAAAAACACATGGAAGACCATCAATAACGTTTTCAACAAGAAATCCAAAACCACCAACATTTCGTCCATAAGTATCGAAGGGAAACACATCTCTTCCAGTGCTGGCATAGCAGAATCTATGAATGATTTCTTCTGTACCATAGGAGAGACACTTAGTGGAAAAATTCCCAGAGCGAAAAACCCTCTTCTTGAGAATGATTACGAGGTTAATCCACAAAAAACTATGTTTAATTTCCACGTTATTGACACCTTTCAATTAGGAAAATTTTTTGGCAAATTGAAAACATCAAAGGGATGTGGGAATGATGGTATTGCTAGCTGTTTTCTAAAAATTGCACTTCCGGTTATTTCAGAATCTCTTTGTGATATTTTCAACCTTTCAATTGCTACTGGTTGCTTTCCAGATAGCTGGAAAATTGGCAGAGTAGCACCCATTTTTAAAAGTGGCCAACCTGATGACCGATCTAATTACCGACCAATATCGGTTCTGCCTGTTTTAGCTAGGGTCTTTGAAAAACTTATTCATAACCAATTATATGATTATTTGGACAGAAACAAACATCTGTTTTCAAACCAATCCAGCTTCAGAGCTCTTCATTCTTTTGTCACGTGTCTTCTTAACAACACAGATGACTGGTATGTGAACATGGACAATGGCAGATACACTGCAAATATCTTCATTAATCTCAAAAAAGCATTTGATACTGTGGATCACGACATTTTACTTGCTAAGTTGAGGAAATATGGCGTTGAAAATCTAGAACATTTTGGTTTACGTCTTATCTAAGCAACAGAAAGCAATTTTGCAAAGTTAACGGGATATGTTCCAAAACTAAAGATATTCATTGCGGTGTGCCCCAGGGTTCTTGTCTTGGCCCTCTTTTGTTTTTGATTTATATCAATGATCTTCCGTTCGCCCTAAAGAAAGGCAAAGTGACGATGTACGCAGACGATAAGGAGACAGTCTATTCCCTCACTTATTTATAATAGCATTAATGCCCTTCTCGTTTCTGCTGCGAAAGGTCAAATCCGGGACCAATTTAATAGATCTTCTCCTGCAATTAATCATCTTCATATGGACGACTTAAAGTTATTTGGTAAAACAGAAAGTCAGCTTGATACACTTTAAGCACGGTTCACATATTCAGCCAAGGCATTAAAATGGAATTTGGAATATCTAAATGTGGAATCTTATTGATGAAAAGAAGGAAATTGGCGAAAATAGACGGCATTGCTGTTGCAAAAGGTGAAAAGGTGTAGATAAAGATAAAAATGAATAAAGATAAAGGTTACAAATACTTAGGGATTCTGGAAGATGATGGTATCAAATCATCTGAAATAAAAATCAACATCAAAAGAAGAATATTCAAGACGATTGAAATTGATATTCACGTCATCCCTCAGTAGCAGAAACACCATAAGTGTATTAGCTCACGAGCAATTTCAGTCATAAGCTACTCTGCTGGGATAGTCAAATGGAATTTTTATGAAATGAAAGAACTTGATAGAAAGACCAGAAAGATGTTAACACTCCATTACATGTTTGCAAAAAAAGGAGATGTTGATAGAGTCTACATGAGTAGAAAAGAAGGAGGGCGAAGTCTGATTGGTGTGGATGATTGTATCTAAATGGAAGTAATAACTTGTTTGCATACGTCTCGAAGAGTACAGAGCCTCTTTTGAAAGCAGTGGCTTAAGAAGGAACGATTAAAGACGGAAGCCATAAGAATGAGGTTAAAGGATCAAGGAAAGAAAGTTTGACGGAAGAAAGTATGCCTAGCGTCTTTTTTAACAAAAACGGACCACAGGATGCCCAATCGCGTATATTTTGCTGATGCCTAGCTTTAACTGAGGCAATTTATGCTGTTGTTTTCCTAACTGCAAAATAAGCAACGCTACTTGTTCTTTGTATTGAAGAAAAATGAAATTCATACTGCGAAATGGTTGATTGTTTATCACTGTTTTTTTCTTCTTGCTTCAACATCATCGCAGCATGGTGCCGCCATGGCAACATCGGTCCTGTTTCTGATGTTGTTTAACTGCAATGACGCAACATTATTGCCTTTGTTTGTTGTTCTGTATCAGTATAATATTCTACATTTTACATTGATACAGCACAACAGACACAGGCAATAATGATGCTTCTAGCCCCTGACGGATCATTAGCGCAGACCCAGCCGTGAAAGCCACCCAACCACAACAGCAGGCATCCGTCGGGGGCTAGTCTGTTTCATTTCATTCATTCATTCATTCATTCATTCATTCATCCATTCATTCATTCATTCATTCATTCATTCATTCATTCATTCATTCATTCATTCATTCATTTATTTATTTATTCATTTATTCATTTATTCATGCAGTGATTAATTAATTAATTAATTAATTAATTAATTAATTAATTAATTGATTGATTAATAGATTCATTCATTCCAGATAGTGCTACAAACAATGTTAATGCTGCTGTACATATGGCTGCAATTTATGATACCTTTGGTTTAGCTCAACTTATTCAGCAGCCAACCAGGGTAACTTTGGACACTGCTACGTTGATTGATCACATAGCAACTAGCCATCCTGAAAATGTTCCTGAATCTGGGTCCTAAAAATTGCTCTAAGTGACCAGTATGCTGTTTACTGCATCGAAAATTAATGGGCTCTTTTAAGCGTCAACAAAAAACTATCGCCACCAGAAAAATGAAAAACTTTAATCAAGAATGTTTCTTGTCAGACCTTTGTTAGGTGGACTGGGACCAAATAGTTGAGTATAGTAGAGATGTGAACGAAGCAGTGAAAAATTGGTCTACACTTTTATCATTAATAATTGAAAAGCATGCCCCCATGAAGACGATGAAAGTCTCCGATAAGTTGACCCCGTGGTTGACCACTGAGTTTAAGAAACTAGCCAGAACAAGAGATAAGCTTAAGGCTGTAACTGTGAAAAGTAAATCTACCATTCTGATGGAATCCTATAAGCAAGTTCGTAACAAAGTTAATAACCTAAACAAGAAACTCAAGAAAGAATATTTTCCAAGAAAATTGCTCACAATAAGGGCAATTTGAAAGAAACTTGGAAAACAATTAACTTGCTGCTGAACAAAAGATCCAAGACCACAAATATAAAAAGTCTTAAGGTAGATGATCAGGATGTTGTAGATAATGCAGAAATAGCACAGTCTATGAATAAGTTCTTTTGTAGTGTAGGTGAAAACTCAGTGACGACATTCCACAGCAACCTAACCCCTTGTTATCTAATGAATATGTTGTGAATCAACCTAGTACTCAATTCAGGTTTGAGGCTGTCAGTCCCGTTGGTGCAGAGAGAGCTCTGATGAAAGTGAAGATTTCTTTCGGCTTTAGATCGGACGGTATCGCTAGCCATTTTCTCAAAATCGCATTTCCGGTCATCTCTAGTTCTCTATGTAGGATATACAATCTCTCCATGGAGACCGGGGAGTTCCCGGGCAGTTGGAAGGAAGCACGTGTAGCTCCTATCTTTAAAAGTGGCAAGTCTGATGATCGTTCGAACTATAGGCCAATATCGGTCTTACCGGTTGTCTCCAGGTTGTTTGAAAAACTCATATATGATCATCTTTACAAGTACCTCGATTCTAACAACCATCTGTACTCAGATCAGTACGGCTTTCGACATTCGACATTTGCATTCGGTTGTTTCCTGTTTGCTTAAATGTACCAATGATTGGTAGTTCAATATAGACCGGGGAAAATATACTGTAATGATTTTCATCGATTTAAAGAAAGCATTTGACACAGTAGACCATAAAATTCTCCTTGATAAAATGCACCACTACAGGATTGATGGTCTCGAGCACCAATGGTACAGCTCTTATCTCCACAATCGCAGGCAATGCTGTAAAGTCAACGGTGTCACATCCCATACAGCAGAAATTAATATTGGGGTACCACAAGGATCTTGCCTTGGACCTCTCATATTTTGCTTTATGTAAATGATCTTCCTTTCGCTTTAAGAAAGGCACACACTACTATGTACGCCGACGACACAGCGATCTCCTACTCTTCGGATAAAGTGGAAGAAACTGACGTTGTTATCAATGCAGAACTTGCCTGCCTCGAGAAATGGTTGCAGGGTAATAAGCTTTCCTTGAATATCGTCAAAACACAAGCCATGATAGTTTTGTGGAAATCGCAGTTTAATTAAGAACCGAAGGATGAGGCAAGCGACGACAATCATTGTGTTCAACTTCATAATTAGAGACATTCCATGTTAGCTATATTTTGACAAATCCAGTACAAATCCAGTGAGACAAATTCGAGGTTACATTTCGAGTTAAGATAAAAATTAATTAATTAATTAGACGTAAACATGTTTTATTTGTAATTCGAACGTTTCGAACCAACTAGGTTCATCTTCAGCGAATCAAACTGATAATGAGTGGCAATTTAAACCAAGAGACAAACAAACTAAAAGACGAGGTAAACAAGCGTGAGTTACATTTTCTACGCACAGGGGACCCGAGGCCTGAGCCTCAGGTGGATAAAGTGGCCAACAAACTAGAGGAGAACCAGGGGAATAGACGACTGTTGGGAATTGAGAACTGGTCGATCCCGTAGAATTAAAAGGCTTTCATGAATGAGTAAATCAAACTCATTGTTGGCTCTGTCCAGAATGGAGAAATCTTTAGGCGACGCGGCGTGCCCTGATTGGTTGATATGGTCCCGAATGGCAGATGGACCACCTTTTACTTTAAGACCAGCTTTATTAACTCCCAAGTGCTCTCTGCAACGAGTAATCAAATTACGTGATGTTTTTCCATAGTACGAGGCATGGCAGCCAGGACACTGAAGCTTGTAAATGACAGATGAGCGCATAAGAGCAGGAAAGCGGTCTTTAAACGCTTTAAACACTTTATCCACCTGAGGCTCAGGCCTCGGGTCCCCTGTGCGTAGAAAATGTAACTCACGCTTGTTTACCTCGTCTTTTAGTTTGTTTGTCTCTTGGTTTAAATTGCCACTCATTATCAGTTTGATTCGCTGAAGATGAACCTAGTTGGTTCGAAACGTTCGAATTACAAATAAAACATGTTTACGTCTAATTAATTAATTAATTTTTATCTTAACTCGAAATGTAACCTCGAATTTGTCTCACTGGCTTTGTACTGGATTTGTCAAAATATAGCTAACATGGAATGTCTCTAATTATGAAGTTGAACACAATGATTGTCGTCGCTTGCCTCATCCTTCGGTTCCAATCATTCGTGCTCTTGATAAATCATAAGCTCTTTTCTGTTGACTATATAAATGTAATAAAGAATTTCAAAAATATAGAATGCTCATATGACGTTTCGCTTTCGCTTCATCAGAAATAAACTTTACAATAATTTGGGGCCTATCTATAAACCTAAATTACAATGGGGTCACATGGATACAATGACTTAACGGTGGGCCGACCTATTACACTCTGTCAAAATGAAAATGGATTAAAAAGGGGAGAGGGCCGAAAAGAGGGAAGACAACAGTTGAGAATAAAGGCGGTGTATCGAGGAGCAGATGAATGGCACCGTCTGTCCCCGAGGGAGGCAACAAATAACAACGATATACGATGGAAATTAAGGGGTTCCGGACAGGTGACGGGCACAATAGGTGCAGGCCCCTTTTCATGTTGACATACACGAAAACCGACAAGAAATGGAAAACATATACAACCCGAAATAGAAATTGTACTAAACTGCGGAGAAGCGGTAGGTCTAGGAATCCACAAGTCTGACATTGAGCCCCTTAGGTGCAACAGTATCCAACTTAAACTGCCAAAGACCTTCCTTAACCCTTGAATCCCCAAACAACTTATCAACAACCTGAAATGTAACGTCCTTAAGAAAACCGTGATGTCCTACGTCCGAAAAATGCCTGAAAAAGTCTGCCTGATTAACACGTTCTCCCTTATCAAACCTCCTACTGCACGACTTGTAATTGCTAAACCTAGTGCGGAAGGGGGTAAATGTGCTGCCTACATACTGTATCCCACAAACCTTACAACTTAAAAGATAGACGACACCAGATGAATCACAATCAAATCTAGAAGTAATCCTATATTCTTTACCAGTGACATGACAAAGAAACTTATCCCCCTCCGACATATGCTCACAAACTTGACAGCGAGATTTGCCGCATTGATAACGGCCTTTAAGCTGATCTTCCTGCTGCAATGGAGCAAGCTTAGCTCTGACCAGATTGTCCTTGAGAATTTTGGCGCGTCTAAAGGAAACAAGCGGCTTATTGGGGAACACCTTCTTGTGCTCCTCAGACGCATCCAACATATGCTGAAGCCTTCTCACAATATTGTAGATCAGATTAAAGGCTGGATGATACGTAACAACATGTCACTGGTAAAGAATATAGGATTACTTCCAGATTTGATTGCGATTTATCTGGTGTCGTCTATCTCTTAAGTTATAAGGTTTGTGGGATACAGTATGTAGGCAGTACGTTTACCCCCTTCCGCACTAGGTTTAACAATTACAAGTCGTGCAGTAGGAGGTTTGATAAGGGAGAACTTGTTAATCAGGCAGACTTTTTCAGGCATTTTTCGGAGGTAGGACATCACGGTTTCTTAAGGACGTTACATTTCAGGTTGTTGATAAGTTGTTTGGGGATTCAAGGGTTAAGGAAGGTTTTTGCAGTTTAAGTTGGATCCTTTTGCACCTAAGGGGCTCAATGTCAGACTTGTGGATTCCTAGACCTACCGCTTCTCCGCAGTTTAGTACAATTTCTATTTTGGGTTGTATATGTTTTCCATTTCTTGTCGGTTTTGGTGTATGTCAACATGTCAAGGGGCCTGCACCTATCGTGCCCGTCACCTGTCCGGTAACCTCTTAATTTCCATCGTATATCGTTGTTATTTGTTGCCTCCCTCGGGGACAGACGGTGCCATTCATCTGCTCCTCGGTACATCGCCTTTATTCTCAACTATTGTCTTCCCTCTTTTCGGCCCTCTCCCCCTTTTAATCCATTTTCATTTTGACAGAGTGTAATAGGTCGGCCCACCGTTAAGTCATTGTACCCATGTGACCCCATTGTAATTTAGGTTTATAGATAGGCCCCAAATTATTGTAAAGTTTATTTCTGATGAAGCGAAAGCTAAACGTCATATTCGTGTTCTTGAGTAGACATGTGACACAAGAGTGCAATGATTGGAACCCAGATTGGTGCACGTAGAGCAACTTATTTTCATCCAAGTATTGGTATAGTTGGCCGTGCTAGACTTTCTCAAATAAACGTGAGACCGTTGGTAGAACCGAAATCGGGCGGTAGTTGGATATGATATTATCAGGGCCATCTTTGAAGATAGTTGCAATCCTAGCTGTCTTGCAACAACCGGGAAATACGCCCTGCCTCAAGGAAGTGTTAGAAATGATACTCAGTGAACTAGGTAGGACAGGCATGCCGACTTCCAAAAAGTAGCTTGAAATACCGTCTAAACCAAATCCATTTGATGTTTTGAGGCTTTTCATTGCTTTGCGTATCTGCACTTCATCAACATTCTTGAGCCTAAAGATTTTAGAATGCTGATTCATCTTAACATCCCCCGATAGGTGGGGATTTCTCCTTTTTGGATTTTTTTTCTTGAGTTTTTCTTCTATGTTACAAAAATACTGGTTCATAGAGTCGGCAATTTTTTGAGAGTCAGTAATATCTTTGTCACCATCCTTGAGAGAAGAAATATGAGTAGTTCTGTATCTCTTATTTATCATCTGGTTGATGGTTTTCCAAGTTTCTTTCAGGTTGCCCTCAAAGGCTTTTATTTATCAGAGAAAATGTCCCTTCTTAGCTTTTGGTTCATATTAGTAAGTTTGTTTCTGATTTGTTTATATGCAGAAAATAACAAATCAGATTGGTTTTTAACTGCAGCTTTCTTTATTTTGTCTCTTACTTGTGAGAGCTTACACTTTATTTTGTCTTGTACTTGTGAGAGATTACCTAGGACTATCGTCTGGAAATGATTCATCTTCTAAAATTTGTCTGAACAATAAAGGTAGCCTATGTTTTGATGATAAAACAGATGCTGAAACATTTAAGGCTTTCTTTTCAAATTTAGCCTCTGACCTTGTTAAAAAACTCCAGCGGTCTCCTCACAAGCTAGGTGAGGTCCGTAAGTACTACCAACACCTTAACCTTACCGAGCCATTCTCATTTGCCCCCACTTCTCATGAAAATGTTCTGAAGCTCTTTCAAGAAATAAACCCTTCAAAAGCGACAGGGTTGGATAATATTGCAGGGAAATTTCTCAAAGATGGTGCAACCATCTTAGCAAGGCCGATAACCGAATTGTGCAATCTCTCAATCCTTCTATCTACTTTTTCTGATTGTTAAAAAGAGGCAAGCTGAAACCACTCTTTAAAAAAAGATCAAAGAGCGATCCCAAAACTATCGACCTATTTCTTTTCTTCCGCAACTCTCTAAAATTGTTGAAAAGATTATCCATGGACAAGTACAAAAGTACCTTGATGATAATAATATTCTATACAGATACCAATCTGGCTATCACGCACACCACTCAACTGATACTTGCCTATCCTATCTGAATGATAAGATCCTTCAAGGTTTTGAAACTGGTATGTTCACAGGTATGATCTTGATTGACTTATAAAAGCATTTGACACAATTGACCACGAAATTTTCTTGGATAAAATAGCATGTCTTTGTTTTAGTGACTCCGCCATTTTATGATTTAAATCTTACCTTCAGGACCGATCATTCTCAGTCAACATTGGGAAGGAATACTCAGACCCTGGAATTTTGTCCTGTGCAATCCCTCAAGGGTCAATTCTCAGTCCAATCATTTTGCTCCTTTACGCGAATGACATGGCACGAGCTGTTGACTGCGACTTGCTTCTGTACGCAGATGATTCCTGCCTAACTTTTAGAGGCACAGATGTCGAGCGTATTGAAAACAACTTGAATAGAAACTTCAACTCTCTCTGCAATTGGTTTGTTGAAAACAATCTAAGTATTCACTTTGGCGAGGATAAGACCAAATCCATTCTTTTTGGACGGAAAAACACAAAAACGTAGAAAAGATGAATATTAGGAGGGGTGATATAGAAATCAAACAACACTCAGTGGTCACATTCTCGGATCTGTTTTGGTTGAGAATCTCTCTGTGGGGGGGGGGGGGTCGATGGCAACCAAAATGCTTGGAAAAATAAGTGGGAAGCTAAATTCCTGTACAGAAAACAAAACTTTCTGGATTCCTCCCTTCGCAGGTTGCTCTTAAATGCTCTAATTCAACCTCATTTTGTTTATGCATGTACCTCATAGCACCCAATGTTAAATAAGGGGCTGGCCAAAAAAATCCAGTCGGCTCAAAACAAATGCATCCGATTTTATCTTAATTTAAAAAACACAGCACACGTTGGGGCTACAGTATTCAAATCTATAAACTGGCTCCCCACTAAGCACAAAGTAGAACAAAATATCTGTGTAAATATAATGAAATTTTCCAACGGAACTGCTCCAGCTAATGCTGACGAAATATTCCATCCAGCCGAAAGTCGAATAACGCGAAGGCCTAAGCTTAGACTAAACGTTCCTTTTCGTAAGAGTAGCACAGGCCAAAAATGTCTATCTTGCCAGGGGCCAAAAATATGGAACAGTCTCGCATCAGACTTGAATCTACCAACAGTGTCAACACATTTAAACACAAGATCAAAGACAATTTCTTCAAAGATATACAAAGGAAGGAAGATGATGTATATGTGTATTATTAACACCGCACACACTTCTTACTCCCGATTTGGCTCAAATTAGAAATATTTCAACATCTAATAGAAGTTTCTTTTCTTCTAATAAAATTTTTCTTTCCTCGACACTTTTGGAGGGACCATTATGGAAACAAGGTCGCACTGACCGTTTAGTGCTATCCCTGCCATTTTACCTAAGGGTGTTTTTGATTTAGATAGTTGTATTTATTTATTATCGCATACCTGCTATTAGATTGTTTTCTTTTTAAATAGATTTATAGTATTTTAGTATTTAATAGTTTTGTTTGGCAAAAATGTACATACATACATAGGTTATATTTATTGAACTAGTTTAGCATAAATCGTAACTAATCGTCCAATGTGTCCAATAAACACCAGACATAAGGATTACCTTCTACCTAAGACAACCTAACCCTTACTACTTTTCTGCTCGTTTCATTTCATATTCTGTTCGGTATCTCCTCAGCTACACTTCCTTATCAAGTTTGCATCTTAAATTCCAAAGGTTCTTTGCACAAATTATATTTCCAGTAGAACACCATTTTAAGAGTCCCTTGGCCATTTCTTTCTTCATTTGATGTTTTAACAGGAGCTTCAAAGCTTGATTATGTACTGTTCCTAGAGATCCAATGATAATTGCATTGATACTACATTCAATTTCTTTGTTTGATAAAAATTCTTTTATGCATCTGTATTTCTCCAGTTTAGCTTGGTAGGTGGATTCAATATATAAATCATAGGGGCATGCAATATCTATAATGCTCACATCTGTGCCCATTTTCATGACGATATCCGGTTTGAGATCTAATATCGTTGATTCTTCTAAAAATTCAGGAAATGCCGTCTTGATGGTTTTGTTGACATAAATCTTGGTTCTGAACTTATCTTTTCCAGGATGTGATCATGTCTTTTTGTATAATTGTTTTTCATTTTCTTACAACCATTTAGGATATGTGACATACTGTCCAAGTGATACCCATCTAATCGACATTCTGGTGGATGTTCCGGGTACCATAGTGACAATGTGTAATGGCATGGTAGGACATTATGCCTTGCTTTGTACCAGAAATTTAGCAAATTATCACTGATTTTAAAATTTCTATAGATGTTCTGTGAAAGAAGGTAGTCAACATTGTTGATATCGATAAGGGTTCCTTGCATTGGTAGCTTTTTCAAATCTTGCAATTCTTCAGATAGTTGTTTTTCTAAAATCTCTTTTCGAATTACTTTTCCAGTGGTGAATATATTTTGACTTAACGTTCCGATAATAATCTTTGCTTTTCCAGCTTGATGTATGTCAGTTTCTTCAATTTTTTCCCAGTGCAGTCTCACGCCTACTTTGCTAACTAGGTGACACAGCTGGGGCCAGTCAGATTGAACCCCAAAACCACCTTTAACGTGTGTTTCCAGATTGCCACTTGCTGTTGTATTGAAACCTAGAAAGTTATTATCTTGAATTGATCTTTTAGCCCCACGTTTGTTGAAATCGAGGCTGAGTGAATTTCTGGCAACATATCGTATGTTGTCATCTTCATGGTTTAGCATATTAACAAGAAAACTAATCCTTGTTGCTCTATATACTGTTGACGGTTTTCGTATGCCAATGCCACCATGCTGTTTTTTCATAAACATTGTTCGAACTGTCGTATTTGTATAAATATTGAACATCTTTCTCAGACATGCCGTCAGTACTTTATCAAGTTCTGCTAAATTTTCTTCTGTAAAGTTGACGTTAGGAAAATAATGTTCTATTTTTGACAAGGCTATTATACCCAACGCTTCGATTTGTAACGCTAGAGGTAATACGCTTGCCGCAATTTTGTCCAGAATTTCAGAATACTCATCAATTATATTTCTAATAAGATCTTTGGGTTCACCTGCAACAGTCACTGGCTTCCCCAAGTAGGTGAAAGGTTCGTACCGCGCACGGACGGTAATTTGTTGCCCTCCTATTTCTATACACGGTGGCTTATCACTTTTGCTTTTATACCATCGGTTGGCTGATCTTCTTTCATAAAATATAGCACATTTATCTGGCCTTATACGTAAACCTGTGTCTTGTTTTTTTTCGATAAGGTTTTCCAACATTAATTTGATCACATTTTCAGAATGGTTTACGAAGGCAATATCGTCGGCATAACCTAAAACTGGTTATGGTGAAATTCTCTTTTCATCTTGGATGTTTTGATGAATAATTGCAAGCTGATGTACTTCTTTTAGGGATTTGTCCAGGACTATTATGAATAACACTGCACTCAATGGGTCCCCCGTTTTTGTTCCAACTGGTAGTGGGAATTCTTTTGATAGGTGTTGTCCACAAATTACTTCGAAATGCGAATCTTCGTAGATATCTGCTATGAGTTCACAATATAGTTTGTGGACCCCGCTTTCCAGTAGTGCACGAATCAAATATCCTTGATCTAAACTTCCAAACGCGTCCCTAAAACCCACGAAAATCGCATAAAATCGTGAACTTATGTGTTTGAAATCATCTATTGCCGTTTGCATCAAGAATATTAATTCTTGTCTATCTCTCTTCTTTATGTATGCTCTTTGCCAAAAATTAATCGCCGATCCGACAACGTTTGGTAATATCCGATTGCATAAGCATTTTGCAAAAATTTTATAGATGGTTGGTAGTAATGAAATATCGCGAAGCGTGGTCAAATCCTCTGGTTTATAGTTCTTCTTTGGGTTTCTCCGAATTAATGCATGTTTCCACCCCCATGGTGCTTTTTTAAACTTTTTGACTACGTTTAGGACTTTTGATACTTCAACATTGGTTTCAGATGGCTTTTTCTTGTAGTCCTCATAGCGAACACCATCTTTGCCCCACTTTTTTCCTCTCGTTAGACATGAATTGAAGCCAATTTTAGATGAATATGAAGACGACCATGATGAAATACCGGAATTTATGCCAGATGAGGTTGAGAGGGTTGTTAGAAAAACACCGAGAGGAAAAAAATGTACATACATACATACATGCATGCGTACATACATACATACATACAAACATACAAACATACATACATACATACATACATACATACATACATACATACATACATACATACATACATACATACATACATACATACATACATACATACATACATACATACATACATACATACATACATACATACATACATACATACATACATACATACATACATACATACATACATACATACATACATACATACATACATACATACATACATACATACATACATACATACATACATAGCTCTGAAGTGTACCAAGGAGTATATCTTTCGGCCACGCGCCTTTTTCTTACGCGCCTTACATACATACATACATACATACATACATACATACATACATACATACATACATACATACATACATACATACATACATACATACATACATACATACATAGCTCTGAAGTGTACCAAGGAGTATATCTTTCGGCCACGCGCCTTTTTCTTAGGAGGTATGCTTTTCAATTATCATCGAAAGCGCACCACACACCAGTTCCACACCTGCTTATTGAGATCAGTACCATGTTGTAAGATCAACGACCAGTCAATTAACGCAAGGTCATGCAAGAATGCACTCTCGTTGAATTTTTTCATCTGGCGAGTTATGAAAAACTGCTACTTTATGACTACTTTATGTTTAGTCTTGAGGGCTCCTCGGAACCTTCTAACACAGTAGACCAAGTAATGATCGTTGAGACCGATTTCGAGAACTCCAGAAGATACAATGTTATTGATGTGACTTGTTGCAATGTGGTCCATAAGGGTAGACTGTAGAGGAGTTTCCCTGGTAGGTTTATTGATGAGATGTTTAAGCTCATACGAACCATACACTTGTTGCATATGCTTGCTATGGTTATTCAGACAGGGCTCATCTAAAGTGCTTGAAAACTTTAGGAAGTCACAATTCGTATCAACAAGGAGTATGATCTCTTTACCCTCGGTCTCCAGAAACTGCAAGGTCCGATCAAGTTTTTCAAACTTTTCGACAGTGTCACTAGGGGGCGGTACCAGGCAATAACAAAAAATGGTCTAGCCTTTAAAGGTTAAACCTCAGTCAAACTCGCATGGGTAGGGGGTGGGGGGGGGACTCTTTGGTAGTGGTGCAATCTTAAGTCCGCTACTATCTTAATGAATGATGATGATTGAAAACTATCATAAATAACGGTGTGAATGGTGCTGGAAAGGTTGTTCAAGGCTCCTCACCCGGCAGATGTTCCGTGGAGCAGCAACGCAGACCCTGCTGTAATCCTGCTACTGCTAATGCTAAAGTGGAATGGTAGGAAGAAATAAACGAAATTGCTATGGAGTGTTTTTCACGAAATGGGCCGAAGAGAAGAGGATTCAGGAAAAGAATGCTTGAAGTATGGAATGAAATCGGCATGTTCAGCATGCCTGAGCAGCAACTTGCTGGCCAAGTTTTGTGTATCAGAAATGGAGATGACACGCGTGACTCGGCAACTTTTTGTGGTACTGCAACTTTGACTTGGGGGGGGGAGGGGGATAAACAGGGGCAAATAAACTGAAAATCGGGGGTTGGCTCAACAATTTTGTAACTGATTGTAGAATGAATAGGAATAGCTAGATTAATTTTTTTTCTCTGCGTTCAATCAAACGCCGGCACTTTCTTGAGACACTCGGTAGTATAATGTGTTTGTAATAACGCTTCATTGTTATCGAGTTAGTGAGTTTCTCATTGAATGGTTTATTCATTTTGACTTTACCTTCAAGCTGTCTACTTTGTATGCTATCTTTGCCGTGTTGCTCTTTTCGTCTAGAACTTTGCTACTTCACTAAGCAAAGAAATGAAAAGTGCTGGTTTTGGGATACAGCTTTACAACATGGCTGATTATGATCCAGAAGATAAGCTTGTCGAAGAGGTATGAAAATAGTTAGACCTCAGTATTTTTCATCTTCTTTGACTGTGTGAGATATTTTGGACTTGTTGCTGCTGCTCCTCCTACACATTAAAGACAAAGAGTCAGTATTTTGCAACTAAAGATCACAAACGTGGATACATTTTATCCCCTTCTTGTACTGGTTTACGTATGTCCTTAAAGGTCATGTAAAGGCAAATGCGATTTTTTATGTTCATAATTTCAGACTATGGGGAATCCGATGGCAATGATATTTTTATCTTTGCGATGCAAAAGGATAGGTTTGGGATTTTGAAAAAGGACACTCCTTCAAAAACCGCGTGATGATAGAGGCCCAGAACTAGCTAAATCATGACGTGGAATGAGTCATAAGAAATTCATCACTTGAGAGGCCCAAAGCACTTGAAGAATTAACCGTCAAGAACACACGCCTCATCGCAAATACACATCGAACAGTAAACAAAATAAATTTTAGATGGCGACCAATAGCTTGTCTGATATTTCAAGGATCGAGTATTGAGTGGCAGACCCTCATAGTTTTCCCTCGATGCAGAAGAATGAATTGAACACAGTCAGGCCAAGCCTCCTATGTTCTACTCTCCTCAAGTGGGACCAACTCTGAAATGGAAACATAAAAACTTCATTTGAATTATTTTGATGCAAATTAGCAATTAGATATTGGTTGTTTTTAGCGGTGAATGGCTGGATTAAACCATGGTCTTGATCAAACATTTAACTATTGTGTTATTTCAAAAGACTACGGAAAAACGAGCCTTGATCTCCCCAGGATTTGATTGTTATTATTAGGATTCTTCCTCCTCATTAAACCGACAAGCGCCTGTCGAAGGCACATTTGCATTTGCATGACTTCACGAATAATCTGTAGATACAAATTATATTGTAAGAGGCAATACACTGGCCACCTAAAATGTTTGCAAAGAACCAGAGCGTTATCGAAGGAAAGGAAACATAAATGTGGAGAAAGAACTTGCCCTTACCTATCCATGAGTGTGATAACATGGCCTAGTCCTGATATGACAAAATCCAGTGTCATCATGTTCGAAGAGTGGGTGAGTGTATAATTCGATTTCAACTATAATTTCATGTTTTCCACGTCGAAAAGTTATCGGAAGGTGCTATGGAAGCCAGCTAATGCACTTGTAGCAGCCAATGAATGTTTAAAGTCGTTATGATTGAAATATCTTGTGCAGACCCGCAATGTTTTCGTTGTTGTAGATCTGAAGGGTTTCCTCTCCAAGCCAGTCCAAAGCTCACTGATGGCATAAGTCGGTCCTCGCCAATGTTCGGAATAATGAGCACACACATTCTTCTCTGCCAAGCTGACTAGCCACGACGATAAACTACCTACTTTCTCGGCGTTTTGGTTTGAGATAGTTAAAATAGTAGTTGTTTCTAACTTTCGCAACTTGTCAATCAGTGAGTGCAAACAGACTCCTCCATTCCCTCGCAGCTTTGCAATGACTCCTTCGACTCATTCCACGTCACGCCTCTGTTAGATCCAGGCTCTGTTGCTTGCGCAGTTTCTTTGGAAAATTTGACCGAAAAACGGAATTCGACAGGTTATTTCGATTGTTTCTAGAACTCATATCGAAATTTCTTTTGAAATTTTGAAATCTCCAGGCCTTAAATTATCGAAGTCAATAAAAATGTCTTTTGCCTTTATCTGACCTTTAATGAAGCTTTTTTGTTGTGTATGACTGTTATGACTGAAATTAAATCACCAATTTTGCAATTTTTGGTCGAAGAAATCATGTTTTGCTAACTCAAATTTTCAGAACTTTTTCATTTTCACAACCGCTGCCAGGAATTTTCATGTTTCTTCTTTACACGGTAAGGACGAAAACTACCCCCAAGAATTAAAAAAATGACTATTGTTTCATGTGCAATTTGCAAGTGTTGACACAAATAGCTGCTTCATTGCACATATGATGCAAATACTGCCGAATACATTGAACCCGGAAAGATCAATGCCTTGCAATTCGGCGGGCGAATTCAGGTTTCAGATGCTGTCTGGCTTTTGAATGCTTCTATTTAAACTGATCGTTGTAAACATCCTATTGTCCCAGGACGGATGAAAATAGATTTCAAAAGGAAAGTCAAGGACTGTAGCTCCTCATAAGCACTTGTGCGGCAAAATAAATTCATTATAAATTCAGAATAGTATTTAGAAACGAAGTTATGGACACATATAGTGACAGGGATTTCAAGCTCTATATTGGGACTGAAGTGTAGGCTATTGGCAGTTGCATTTAGCACGGTGGGGGTCAAATGTATTCGAAGGTCTTTTTTTGATCAATAAGCGGCGAAGGTCTCTTTAAAGATGGCAAAGCGAGTATCGGAGGAGTTTATCATATTTTGCCGGCCAAATGTAGGCATTTCCGTCTGGATAAAGGATAAATGCCTTGTATCGCCCTCTGTTTTCATGTAAAACATGAAAATCATAGAAAATACTACGCTACAATAAAAATTACGCCTGTTTTAACCCGCACTGTTCAGGTGACCGTCGATCACTTTCGTCAGCCCAAGGCTTGGCCCAAGTCAAATTTGAGAATGACGTAATCCTTGTAAACATTTGTAAGCTTAATTTAGATCTCTCACTTAGGCCAGATACAAATCTGTATTCATTTAAATGCAAACGTTTATGGCCTAAATTCAAAGGGAGCCTCCTTTCAGAAGTGGTCACCGCCCAGTGATTGAGTCTCCTCCCTGTGAAAATCGCCTGTATTTCCAGTAGACCTGTATGATCGCTTTTTAAGGTTTCAATGAAATTGCTAATCGTGTGCCTATATTGCCGTGAAAATATTACCTTGTGAAAATACGAATTTTAGGAGTGTTTTGCTTCTTTGTACATGAACACTTTGATTTGCTGTTTTGAGGTGAAATCATCAATTTTCAAACATGTTTGAAAGGCCTCATTGAGAAAGAAAACGAGGAAAACCACATAAAAGCCTTTTATTCAGCAAAGGACTTGCTTGCCACCATATCCCAGCAAGATATGTGTGATACAAACTGGTGTGAATGTTTAAAGAATATAAAATGAATGAATAAAATGAATATTTAAACGCGCAAGCTCTTAACAGCAACTTAAAGTTACACCAATTTCAGACAATCGCGGACTAAGCTCGTTGCGACAGATGAGTTTACGTTAAAAGACACCTTTCCTGCATGTAAACTGCTACCTTTCACTGCTAATGGCCCACCTCCCCCTTTGCACCGGTGGTTGCTTGAAGAAAACATACCTGTCAACTCATCTTTGACGTTTTCTTCAGCGTTCAAGATTGCGATGGGGGCTTGGGTGGATATCAACTCGATGTTTCCTCCAGAAAATACGAAGTGTGTCGAGAGTTTTATCCGCAATTGTAGCTTTTCAAAGAGCCTTGAGATGACAGGCAAGGCTGACATTGGTTGATAGTTAGAGTTGTCAGTGATGTCATCTCCATCTTTGAAAATTAGAGTGACTCTAGAAGCTTTCGATATGGCAGGAAAACAATGTATTTCAATAGATTTATTGAACAGAATAGCAAGGAAGTTTTCAATAAAAGGCAGCACAAGCTTCAGAAGGTAGCTGAAGATGTTGTCGGTCCTACAGCTCTTTGCTGTCTTAACAGTGGCAAATGCATCCCTGATCCCCTGCACTTCAATAGTCCTAAAGCAGAATGTTGCTTTGTATTTTGTTAATTTCATAGTCACCTGGGGGATTCGGGGATGAATCTACACTTAGGACACAAAAGTATGGAAACGATGGCCTAAAGCATTGCGGCAAAGATGTCCTATGGCCTATGAGCCTCGTAACAAAAGGGAAATTTTCAGTCTAACCCAGACCGCAATTTAAATGCCCGTATTGGGGGGGGGGAGGGAATATTCGTCATTTCGTCTTCTGTTTATCAAACCAACAAGAAAAAGTTCATAAGAAACATGTTGTGAATTTCGGCACGAAACTTCGAAGTAGTATTGTTGTTTTGACCTGCATGAAATGGAGGAGATATGAAATGGAAAGTTGTCGAAACATCAGTTTGCTTCAATGAAGGGTTGGCTGAATGGCTTCCATTTTAAGCTACTTCTACTGGACATTGTGATTTTAAATCAAACTTTTGGGAATAACCGATAAATTTTCCGAATTTTGGTTGTAAACTCAATGTTTTATTGTTATCTATTATTATAAAATTCTTTAATGTTGGTTTACAAAAATAGCTCTAATATAAGAACTAATAAAGACCAAATATTTACAAAAACAAAATTAATTACAGTTCATCAAAAAGCCAACGTAATACTTAAAATACCCTATTTACATATTTTACAATGAAGATTCTCCCCATTCCATTGTTTTTGCATGATTTGAAGGAACAGACGGAGGTGGCAGTTTTATTGTTATTAGGTAGGGAATTCCGTAATATGCTACCACGAAAGATAAACTATCATTGCCATAAGTAGTTGTTTTAGTTTGAGGCAACATCAACAGATTTTTTTATCTTAAATCATAATTATTGTCCTTTTCGTTGAACATATCCCACGAAAATGAAGGATTTTGTTGTGTTAAACTGTTATAAACCTCGAGCATTAACTTTTGCAAGTTCTTTTGATGAACTGTGCACTCATTTCCTCTGCGTGACAACTCATTGTAAGCTGTAAGTAGGTAAGTGACATTATTTTCGTTTACGCGATGCTTCATTCTCGAACATGGCAAGTCTTCATGAAAATTCCTTAAAAAGCTGAAATTCGAAAAAATGATATTTTGTTTATTTCTGGTTTTATGCTTGTCGACTGAGCTGTCAACGGTTCGATTTGAAGCCATTGCAAGGCGATAATTGCAACGGTCACAAGAGAAATCGAAGTTACAAGCTTACCTGTTAGCAGCATCCCTCGAGTTTACAGCGAAATTTTTGAAATTTTCTCGATTGTTCCCAAAAGTTTGATTCAAAATCAAAATGTCCAGTAAAATCAGCATAAAATGAAGCCATTCAACCATTTCTTCAGCATAATCAGCATAAAATGTAGCCATTCAACCAACTCTTCTTGAAGCAAACAGATGTTTTGATGACTTTTCAGTTTCATATCTCCATTTCGTTCAGCTCAAAACAACAACACTGCTTCGAAGTTTTCATCTCGAAATTCATAAAACGTTTCAGAAACTTTTCCTTGTTAGTTTGATAAACAGAAGATGAAATGGCGAATATTTTCCCGCCATAGGAGTTTAAATTGAGGTCTTGATTGGAAAATCTCCCTTTTGGTACCGGTTGTGCTAAACACCGGAACCATCCAGAACCAGCCAGCCAGAACCAGCCAGAACCAGCCAGAACCAGCCAGAACCAGCCAGAACCAGCCAGAACCAGACAGAACCAGCCAGAACCAGCCAGAACCAGCCAGAACCATCCGACACAGCAAGCCATAGACAAATCCATTCACTCGTTGCTAGAGTCGTCTTCGTCTCACTTTATTTGTCTCCTGTGCTTAGGTTCACTGGATGAGGACCCTCAACTTAAGGCCTACAGTAGGACCCCGCAAACAAGAACATACTTTTCTAAAAGACAGACTGGCTAGGTTCTTATAAAAGGGGTACTTATGACATTTACAGGGTTTGGTTCTTATCACAAGGACAGTTATGACTATGATGAATATATAGCTACAGTATACAGTATGTGTTAAATATACTTAAGGGTATAATGACTTCATTGCAAAATCAGAAGGTATGGTATTTTTGTTATTGACAAAGCAATTTAAATCATACAGCTAGATAAAAGAAGTTGCATGTTCCTGAAACTGTGGAGGTGTTCAGTTGTCAATAAATTGTTTGCACTGATTTGATGAAATTCCTTAATCAAGTGTACCATCTCATAAGAACATTGAAGTAAATCAGTCTGTATTTGGTTCTTATATTTGGGTGTCTTTTCCCACAAAATCAGTCTGCAGGTTCTTATTTTGCTATGTTCTTGTTTGCGGGGTTCTACTGTATTTATACTAGCTGGATTTGGCTCCAACCATCTGCAGAAGGTCTCGAATCTCTTCAAACATTTACACAAACCCAGGAGCCAGCCCCTGAGCCAGCTCGGGTCAACCCGCCTAGGCGGGTAAACTTTCTTGAGGATAGGGTTGGTCCATTCAGGTAGGCTGGCTGTTTGTAGAATTTGTCCATGTGTAAGCGGGTCAGTTCACCATGGGGTCGTGTAAACGCTTCGAATAGCAAACTTGGGGTGTTTTGGACAAAACGCATTATAATGAAACAAAAGGCACACAAAAAGCCAACTCGCCAAGTGTCAACTAATGCAGCGCACAGGATTGCCCCTGGATTGGCTGATACCATGCCTCAGAGATGCCTCGGGCAGCAGCTTTGCTCAATGAGACGTTTTTGAGCTGACCCGGTTGAATTCTACCCAACCCCAGGTTCCTGTAAACGAGGCCTTACGCTAATTCCATTGAACTATTGTTGTTGTTGTTGTCGCTTCAGTGAGAGCCTTATTTCCAAACTCTTCTCAAAACGGCAAGAAACTTCCTGTGAGGCAGGGCCAAGCTTGACTGATCAGAATTCAAGATTTTGAATAACTTTATCAGAATTGCTGTTTTTTCTTCAATTTAACTTTCGCGCGTTCGACTGAACTGCTTCTACAATCAAAATCTCGAAGTAGCGAGCTCATTTTTGAGCTCTTTTGCATTTGTAAAGAAGCAGAATATCACTTTTTGGTTGAAGATTTTTGCTTTAATGGCGAAAAAGAAATATCTATCTTTGCTACTGCTAGCGTGTTTTACTGTGTAGGCCAGTGTAGTACTTCAGGAATATAGCTTTTTGTATTGCAGCGTTTTAGGGTTGGCGGTTAAAGACAAAACATCGGATGACTAAGGTTGTCCGTTTCTAAAAGCGTTTGGATATGAGTCGAAGTTATGTGGGCATGTCAGTTCAGACGAGGAGCAAACTCTGACATGTAATCAGTCTACGCAGTGTCCTCGGTCATTTTCGTATTTTCCCCAAGATGACCAAGAGCACGGGGGACAAAGAAAGGCAATTTTCATTCTTTGCAATATACATTTCCTGGCAAAATCTCTGAATAAAAAAATTGGTCTTAGAAACTACTCCTCCGATTCGAGATTGCACAATTCGGTTATTGGCCTTGCTAAGATGGTTGCACCATCATTGAGAAATTTCCCTGCAATATTATCCAACCCTGTCGCTTTTGAAGGGTTTATTTCTTGAAAGAGCTTCAGATCATTTTCATGAGAAGTGGGGGCAAGTGAGAATGGCTCGGTAAGGTTAAGGTGTTGGTAGTACTTACGGACCTCACCTAGCTTGTGAGGAGACCGCTGGAGTTTTTTTAACAAGGTCAGAGGCTAAATTTGAAAAGAAAGCCTTAAACGTTTCAGCATCTGTTTTATCATCAAAACATAGGCTACCTTTATTGTTCAGACAAATTTTAGAAGATGAATCTTTTCCAGACGATAGTCCTAGGTAATCTCTCACAAGTACGAGACAAAATAAAGAGTAAGCTCTCACAAGTAAGAGACAAAATAAAGAAAGCTGCAGTTAAAAATCAATCTGATTTGTTATTTGCTGCATATAAACAAATTAGAAACAAACTTACTAATATGAACCAAAAGCTAAGAAGGGACTTTTTCTCTGATAAATAAAAGCCTTTGAGGGCAACCTGAAAGAAACTTGGAAAACCATCAACCAGATGATAAATAAGAGATACAGAACTACTCATATTTCTTCTCTCAAGGATGGTGACAAAGATATTACTGGATCTCAAAAAATTGCCGACTCTATGAACCAGTTTTTTTGTAACATAGAAGAAAAACTCAACAAAAAAATTCCAAAAAGGAGAAATCCCCACCTATCGGGGGATGTTAAGATGAATCAGCATTCTAAAATATTTAGGCTCAAGAATGTTGATGAATTGCAGATACGCAAAGCAATGAAAAGCCTCAAAACATCAAATGGATTTGGTTTAGACGGTATTTTAAGCTACTTTTTGGAAGTCGGCATGCCTGTCCTACATAGTTCACTGAGTATAATTTCTAACACTTCCTTGAGGCAGGGTGTATTTCCTGATTGTTGCAAAACAGCTAGGATTGCAACTATCTTCAAAGATGGCCCTAATAATATCATATCCAACTACCGCCCGATTTTGGTTCTACCAACGGTCTCACGTTTATTTGAGAAAGTCTAGCATGGCCAACTATACCAATACTTGGATGAAAATAAGCTGCTTTACTTGCACCAATCTGGGTTCCGATCATTGCACTCTTGTGTCACATGTCTACTCAAGAGCACGAATGATTGGTACACAGACATCGACAGAGGCCACGTCAGTGCGGTCGTTTTCATCGACCTCGCCAAGGCTTTCGACACAGTAGACCACAGTATCCTGTTAGAAAAGCTGTCGCATTATGATATAAAAGGTATTGAACTTGAGTGGTTCAAATCCTATCTTAGTTGGAGAAAACAATGCTGCAAGGTCAATGGGCACATATTGCACATTGAAAGTATTCGACATGGAGTTCCCAAAGGGTCTTGCTTAGGACCACTTCTCTTTTTAATGTGTACAAATGACCTTCCACTGGTGCTTAATAATGCCAAGGTTACAATGTATGCGGATGATAGAAGCATCTCTTATTCCTCTAAATCAGTAGAAGCAATCAATTCAGCAATCAATGATGATTTGTCCAATCTCAAATTATGATTAGAAGGCAATAAGTTGTCTCTAAATGTTACAAAAACTCAAGCCATCCTAATCGGTAGGAGGCCAAAACTCCAAAATATTTGTAACAGTGATGGCATTTACCGTAAGTTTGTTATTGATGACGAAGTTGTTCTGATGATTAACGAGGCTGTGTCTTGGAAGACAGATAGACAAAACATTAAGTTGGAAGGAACATATCAACATTATTGCTTCGAAGATTTCGCAAGGGATAGGAATGCTAAGATATGCAAAAAGGTAGGTCCCATATATAGCCTGTTGAACTGCAATCAGAGAAAATGTAAATAAGATTTCAAAGTTATTAATTTGCAGCAGTTGATAGAAAATAGTATTTGCCAGAAGATGCATCACTGACAAGGAACTCCGAGGGAACAACTTGCTATTATTTAAGTGTTCCTTCCAGTCAATGTTTGGATGATCAACGAAGGCGATTTTTTTTAAAACACAGGTCAGCAAGGTTGAGATTCATTCACTCTTCTTCGTTTTTTGTATTCATCATCTTGTTCAATCAGTCGCAAAACTGTTACAGTATACTTTTCCTGTTCCTGACGGCATCAACTTAGGTTCCTTCAAAACAACACCACAACTTCGAAGTTTTCGTCTCGTAAAGTCACAAAAAGTCATTAATATCAACTCAGCTTGTTTGTTTTCTGGTAAACACACAAAGAGAATGACGAATATTTTCGCGCCAAGCCTGTTTGATTTAGACGTCTTGGTTGTAGAGAGAGTTGTTCGTTTTATAACGAGGTAAATTGGTGGTAGGGTATTTTCGATGCCTCTTTGAAACAATCATTGTAATACTTTTGTGCCACCAGTGAATACAAATTAAACTGAATTTGAACTGTAACTTATTTACGAAAGGTGACTATATAAAAACAACTTTTCCTAATAACTGCGAGCCAATACTGATCAGTGCATAGATTTCACGATAACGTTGTGACTGCCTAAGTGTATCGTAGCTCATAGTTGCTGTCGTAAATTTTGGTAGCTATGCGTTGTTTGGGGGCATATTCCCATTATGCATTGCGTAAAATAAGATCCATTATTTTTTCCGGAATCGTCCATTGAACTTTGCTGTGCCGCATCATATGCACCACAAATTTGAATCAAGGTTGAATACAGATTTAGTCACACTGCTGTTTAGCTCAATGATTTTGTTAGGAATTATGAATCCCTCTGTCTATAGTGTGATGAAAACGCTGATTGTTAGCTGAATAAGATATTAATCGAAAGTCTTGATTCATTTGAAGGTTGATGGGAAGAAATTATTTGTGTTCATTATATCTACATACACAAATGGAAACCCTCCTGAAGCTGCCCAGTGGTTTTACAAGTATATTGTAGAATCAAGTGATGACTGCCGAGTACCAAAAGAGCTATTCAAAGGACTTAGATTTGCTATATTTGGCTTAGGAAATTCACTTTACGGTGACAATTTTAATAAGGTAAGTGAGAGCCTCTGTTGTGATCTGATTTATGAATGTTTCTTCCTTCACCTTCATTTCGCATCATTATCACTGTCGACGGTTTGCTCAGTGACATCAAGCTTTTCGCAGACGATACTTCTCGCTGCAGTTGTAGAATTATTGCGACCATTTGTGCAAATCACCGATGATGCTTTGACATTGCTTTTATTAAATGGTGATCAAGACCTTTACTATGACCTGAAAAGTTTCATTCACAAAATTGGTCTCTTTGACTAATACCGCATTCGTTATACCGTCTGTGTTACACTGCCTGTGTTGCATTTTCCCGAAGTCTGCTTGAGGCGTGGCGTAAAGGAGAAGGCGTGTTGGTAAGGCTGTTGAATCTGTTGATTGATATTTATGATTAAATGCAATATGGAACACGAAATAGTTGCTGCAATTACTGAGATCAGGTACATGAATCATAAGAGACCTAATTGCGATGCAATTTTCAGTTGTATAGCGAAGAAAATGGAAAAATGCGACATCGTTAGGGTCAAGGATGCAGTCGATAACTTGGTAAACGATGGCCTAAGACAAAGGAAGCGATGGCAATGAATCTTTTAAACACCTCTAAAGGCTGGCAACATCTCTTGGAATCCAGAAAAAATCCAACTTCCTCGAAGCAATCCAGGAATATTGACATTGATGATTTGAATAGATTGCGTTCTGATTTACTTCTAGAAATTGAAAATGTGCGCTTGCAAATGCGTGGGAAGGATGATTCTGTCTGTGAGAATGCACCCGATAATTTTGAGAGGTCACATCTCTATCGTCATATGAAAGAGGAAATTGAATTTTTAAGGCAAGAGCTACGGAACAAAGATGAAATGGTAAATTTTTTCCGAAATTTTTTTCCGAAATATACAAAAAGAGGAAGATGACATATATGTCTTTTACTAAGGACCGTTTTTTTTGGAATTCCTCCTGCTTTACAGACAATGGCCGTTTTTCAGATCACATTTCTTTAGTTATACCTCAGGAGGGACCATTATGCAAACAAGGTCGCATTGACCTTTTTAATGCTATCCCTGCCATTTTTAGCCTGGGGTATTTTTTAAATTGATCATTTAGTTGTTTTTGCCTGTAAAATTTAATATTCCTGTAAATTGATTCGCTTTTGTGTTGTTTTTATCATTAAATGTAATTTACTTTTATGGCAAAAATATACATACATACATACATAAAGTTGGTGTTTTTGGATAAAGTTCCCCATATGATGCCGAATATAAATCAAGGGGTGACCTGAAATATCAGCAAGGATGCAGAAGGTCAAATTTCAATCAGGGTCGAATTCATTAGTAAACAAAAGGCTGTTGCCACTAATGCTAATAGCGCTCAAAATAGTTCATTTAAAAAAGTAAGCAATGCTCATATTGTCTTGGAAGACATCACAGACAATGACATTCAACCAACCAAAACAAAACACCAAAACAAATCGCGTCCAAACAAACGGCAACTTTGATGTAGTGCCTCACCAGCGCCTTCTTTCCAAACTGTTTATGTACGGGGTTTCTGGTAAAACATTAGGATGGATCCAGGGCTTTCTTGGAAACAGAACACAGGAAGTAGTTGTAAATGGGTCCCACTCATCCAAACAGCCGGTAAAATCGGGTGTACCTCAAGGAACAGTATTGGGTCCCTTGTTGTTCCTCTTGTACATAAATGATATAGAAGAAAATATTGAAAGCTCAATTCGTCTATTTGCTGATGATAGTGCACTTTATAGAAATATAAACACTCCCGAAGACTCAAAAATTCTTCAAAAAGATCTTTTCAATCTTCAGAAATGGGCAAACAACTGGCAAATAGTCTTCAACATAGAAAAATGTAAAGTGTTGCGTATCACTTACAGAAAGTCCCGTAAGGTTAATGCTGTGTATGAGATGTACAAAGAAAACGCGTCAGGTGACCCAGTAAGTCAAGATTTTCTTCACATAGCTTTCCAAGCAACAGGCATCAGTATGTCCAACTCAGAATTCTGTGACTTGGAAGAAATCACATCAGCTCGTTATTTAGGTGTAATATTGGACTCCAAACTTAACTTCAATGCGCATGTAGACAAAATTACGAAAAAGGCTACAAAATTATTAAATTTGTGCCGCAGAAACCTCCATATGTGCTCTGCTGAAGTAAAGACTATGGCATATAACTCGATCGTTAGGCCACACCTTGAGTATGCCTCAGGGTGTTGGAACCCCCACACAAAGTTAAACATTGACAAAGTGGAGGCAGTACAAAGAAGAGCAGCACGCTTTGTCCTCAACTACTATGACTATAGTCCAAATTCTGATCTCACAGGAAAGATCCAAAGCACTTTGAAATGGCCGCCATTACAACACCGCAGAGCCATAAATGATTTATGTTTGTTTTACAAAATTCGGAACAGTCTCGTAAATATCTCATTTCCAAGCATTGTAGCTGCATCTACCAGACACGGTCACCGTTTCAACTATATCCAGTCGCTGCATTCTGAAGCTTACAAATATCAATTTTTTGTCCGGACAGTTCGACTATGGAACGTTATCCCAGATGAGGTTATCATAAAGCCTTCAGTAGATTCGTTCAAAAACGGTATTACACAGTGGATAGCTCCACAAGCATGGATCAAAAACTCTGCCACAAACACTTGGGGACTTTCCACCTCCTCGTATTGATTAAATAAACCACTTATTAGCATGTTTTACTTTTTATCCAAAAATACGTGTGGTGGGGGCGTTCGTTTCCGTGTCTCTTGTTGTGGTTTTCGCTGTCTTGCGCTCCGTGTTCTGGGTAGCTGGGGCACGGTTGCTGGGTGGCGGGAACTGTGGCGGAGGGCGGGGATGGGCGCTTCCTGCTACACGTAGAGAAATGAAAAAAATAGTTTTGCTTTCTTTCTTTTGGTCCAAGGTCACTTGGTCGATATAAATCTTAGGTTCATGCATTCCTCTCCTTGATATATGAAATTGCAATCTACCCAAGGCTACTGTAAATATTAGTCCGTCATACCTGTCTTATCACTCAATTGTAGTATGCGTTACCATGCAGCCAAAGTAAAACATGTTGACCAGGTGCCCTTGCGCCAAAACTACTAATCCGTTAACTAATATCGTGTGTAGTTATATGTAGTCAGGTAAAGTAGGTGTGTTGTAGTGTGAGTATCGTGTATCTCCGTCATGGGCTTAGCCTCTTAGGAGATTAGCATTGTAGATTGTAGATTGTAGCAACGAAAGAAAAACAGGGCCGAAGCCTCGTCATTGAAGTTTTTTTTTCAATGAGTGTGGACGTACGATATCTCGCTCCTGTCTTAGATTAATGTTTTTAAGATGAATAAAGCTTGTTATGGCGGCGAAAATGCTTCTTGAACCTCAGGAAGTAGAAGAACTTATATTGGATACAATTGAAAACATACAAGTGAAAAGAAGCGTGCAAATTCGATCTCAGTTTGTAAGTCTTTGTCGAAGACGCATGGCCTAAACAATTCCGCGACCTCGCTGCAATTGACGATGATGCTGGCTGAAGGGAAAATAGAAGATACCAGAACTGGGGGCAGCGAATCTTTTCGAGTGTGTGAGCCAGGAAATATTTTAAAGCAGAAACAAAAAGAAAAGGTGAGAAAAGATCCGATGATGAACAGAGACTCGCTGAGTGTAGAAATGAGCTCCTGTTTGTTGCTGCCACTCCTAAACCTCAGAGAACGGAGGCATCACACAAGCGAGATGAAATGGAGAAATCTTCCAGTGAAAATGATAGTGCATATTCTCAGAGTCTTGGAAAGGAAATGAATCTTGGCTTTAAAGATCGCCTTCAAGAAATAGAAAAGGACCTTTCGACGATTTTTGAAAGGCTTGACAAAGTAGAGGAAGGGTACACTGAGGGTATGCAAGGTAGGCCCACTGATTCTTACAAAATGTTAGTGAAAATCAACTCATTAGAAGGAGAAAAAAGAGATCTAAAAGATGAAAGTTTTGCCTTAAGGCTAGAAATTGCAGATCTTAAAGAAATTATTGGAAAAAATCTTGAAAATAAATTGGATAAAAATGGAGAAAATTTTAGAAAAAAAGATGGAAATACAATGCAGGTGGATAAAAACAATTTCAGAATCCCGAGGGATGATAGAAGATCTTCCTTATATAATAGTGATTCCGACTGCTTAGTCGAGGCAAACCCCTGGCAATTCCCTAAACGCACTGCAAAGTCGCGTCAGTGTCCTGAAATGTTTGTTAAAACTCAAAATAGATTCAGTGGTTTGGGAAAGTCTTCAGAGAATTATGCTTCGTCAAACGACAATGCTTATGCAGAAATAACAATACCGCAAAGTTTTTCGGATAAACCTCTTGAGTATGTTGAAAGAAATAGGGCGCAAAATCAGAGCGAAAAATCGACGTCACCAAAGAAAAATATTCGGAACGTTGTCCCTGGAGAGCTTAGTTTTGCAGAGGCCACTGCAGCAAAACCACGCACAACTAACGGTAACAACAGATCGAGTCCAAACAAAAAAGTTACATTGCAAAGCAATTCGCAAGTAAAATCACGAATCCAAGAGCCGTTCGAGGATCGTAAAAAGCCTGTCATAACTGTGGTCGGGGACTCAATTGTAAGGGGAATAGGAAAACAAGAAATTAATCGAACTGTGCATAAGTATAACTCGTTCGTAAAAACGTTTCCTGGAGCGACAACAGAGGACATGGAATCGTACATCATTCCAACTCTGAAAAGGAACCCCGATGTTTTGATTATACATTGTGGAACAAATGATTTGAGGAAGGAAGATCCTGGGAAAATTGCAACAAAAATTACCAGAGTTGCCTTACAAGCGAAAAAGACAGTTCAGAAAGTGGCTGTTTCAAGTATACTAGCACGGGGTGACTCCGATCATTTGGAAAGAAAACGAGTACAGGTAAATATGATGCTACAGAAATCACTTGCAGATAACGAAATTGACCTGATTGAACATGAAGTTTTCGATACAGATTGGCGACACCTCCTATATGATGATGGGATTCACTTGAATGATGACGGCACAAACGTCTTGGGAAATGATTTTGTAAATTACATAAACAGTATTTGACTATCCTCGAATTATTTTAAATATGACCGAAACTTCCGTACGGAGATAGAACCTTCACAGCCGATAAACAGCAACAATGAAAATTCAAATAAATTCGGGTCTTTGGCCATTAGCCCTAGCCTAGGCAGGCCACATGATCAACTATATTTATCTTCCTGTGCTTCAAATGATTCCAATACGATCAGTGAAAGTTCTTTCTCTGCATCTTCAGATAGATCCACGCAATTAGATACTTTCAGTGACATTGGGGAGATTTTTGATCTGAGAACAAAAAATCCAAACAACCCTTTGATTGGTTTCTTAAATATAAATAGTCTTCGTAACAAAATCATAGATTTGAGATTGGTGATGGAGAGATGCTTGCCTGATATTTTAGTAATAGAGGAAACAAAACTAAATTCAGATCTCAAAACGGAGATCTTTTTAATAAATAACTACCAAAGGCCAATCCGTCGTGATAGGAATGAATTTGGTGGGGGCCTGATGCAGTTTGTTAGGAAAGGGGTTGTTTGCAACAGAGTTTCTACTTTTGAAAGTCCCAATATTGAGATCATTTGTTCCGAACTAATGATTTGTAAAAAGAGGTGGGCCATTTTTAGCATCTATCGACCTCCAGATGTTTCCAATCTGGAACCATTTTTCAGAGAACTGTCCTCTTGCCTAAACAAAGCTTTGGACAAATATGACAATGTTATGATCATGGGCGATATAGACATTGACACTCATGATATTCAGCATCCAGGGTATACTAAGTTAATTTCTTTCTGCGATGTTTTTGGACTGTCCAATTTGGTAAAGGATAAGACATGCTTCACAAAAAATCACAGCTCTTCAATTGACGTTATGCTCACCAATAAACCTAGATGTTTTCAAAATACGACCGTTGTTGAAACTGGTCTAAGTGACTTTCATGGCCTTGTCTTAACTTTGATGAAAACACACATTCCCCGTCTCAAACCTAAAGTGATCAAATATCGTAGTTATAAGAAGTTTGAACCTGAAAAGTTCCTCCGAGATGTAAAGGATACAGACTTAAAGAAGATTTAAATGATGCGGATTCGTTTTACAAGAATATTTCATCTGCTTTCCGAGAAATTTTAGATCGCCATGCACCTTTAAAAACAAAAGTTCAGAGGGGAAATACTGCCCCTTTCATGAATCAGCAGTTACAAAAGGCAATTTATATCAGATCAAGGCTTAAAAAAGACTTAATAAAACCCTACGGCAGAAAATAGGACTAATTTCAAAAAGCAACGAAATAAATGTGTCTCTTTGAGAAAGAAGGCTATCAAGAGCCACTTTAAAGAAGCAACTAAAAATGGCATCATGTCTAATAAAGAATTTTGGGATCTTGTTAAACCTTTTCTTTCAAATAAAGGGGGACTCACGAGTAGCGATATTTCTCTTGTAAGAAATGATACCATTGTAACTGATGACCAGGAATTGGCAGAGATTTTCAACCATCACTATGTAAATATAGTAGAGAAATCTAGCGGTAAGAAGCCTATTAGCCTTGCTAAAGACATTGGGATTTCTGATGATCGCCAAATTGTTCGCTTGATTCTTGATAAGTATAAATACCACCCTAGTGTGCTAGCTATTATTCAATACCCAGAGCAAGTGATGGGCACTTTCACTTTTCAAGAGGTAGAAAATCAGGAAGTTGCGCATCTACTAAAATCCTTGGATGGCAGGAAATCTACCGGTGAAGATAAAATACCCCCAAAGCTGGTGTCTCTAGCTGCAAATGAGCTTACAAACAATTTAACCACGGCAATAAATTGTAGCATTCGAAATTCCCGCTTTCCAAATGATGCAAAAAAATCGGCAGTCTGCCCTTTAGATAAGGGGGAGCCAAATAGAACAATAGAGAGGAACTTTCGCCCAGTTAGCGTTCTCAATACCTTTTCTAAGATATACGAGAAGGTCTTGAAACAGCAACTAATCAAGCATTTAGACAATACGCTTTCTGTTTTCATTGCGGCCTATCGAAGAGCATATGGAACTCAACACGTCTTGATACGTCTTGTAGAAGATTGGAGGTCTAAACTAGATAACGACTATCTCATAGGTGCTATCCTTATGGATCTTTCCAAAGCATTCGATTGTATCCCTCATGATTTGCTTATTGCCAAATTACATGCATATGGACTTGATGAGGATGCACTAGTCCTTGTCTATTCTTATCTCAAAAGACGAAAACAATGTGTCAGGATAAATAACACATATAGTTCTTTTCAAGAAGTTATATCTGGTGTACCCCAGGGCTCTGTACTGGGACCTATCCTTTTCAACTTTTACATAAATGATTTATTTCTTTTCATAAAGAAGGCGACGCTCCATAATTACGCTGATGATAATACACTAGCTTATTTTTCTAAAAGCATGCCCGATCTTGTAAATACTTTGGAAAAAGAAACAGGAGTGGCCTTATCATGGTTGGAAAACAACGAAATGATTGCAAACCCTGAAAAATTTCATGCAATACTGCTCAGGAAAAATCAAACGAATACTAGTGGAGAACAAATTAACATAAATGGTAAAATGATCAAATCTGAGGAGACCGTAAAACTTCTGGGGGTTACGTTGGATTACAGACTTGATTTCGACCCACATATTTCAAATATTTGCAAAAAAGCAGCAGCACAATTAAGTGTTCTTAAAAGATTAAAGGCATTTATTGGCTTTAAGGAAAAACAGATTCTTATTCAGAGCTTTGTTTATTCAAATTTTAATTACTGTCCCTTGGTGTGGTATTTTTCATCTTCAAAATCACTACAGAAAATTGAAAAGATACAAGAATGCGCTCTAAGATTTCTCTATAATGATCATACCAGTTCGTATGACGACTTGCTTTTGAAGTCAAATAAATGCACGATGCTTGTTGCTCGCCAGAGAATCCTTTGCATTGAAATTTTCAAAACAGTAAAACAATTAAACCCACCTTTCATGCAGAACATATTCAGATTGCGGTCTTCACATTATTCATTAAGAAATCCAAATAGCTTAGCCCATGTTAGGCCCAACCAAACAACATTTGGGTCAAATAGTCTGTCGTGTATTGGGCCATAGATTTGGAACGGCCTACCAAACGAAATAAAGTCAGCAGAAAATCTAAAAAGTTTCAAGACTTTGATAAAGCAATGGAATGGTCCCATATGCAAATGTAGTGCCTGTAAATCCCTACCACCTTAGTTGATATGTATTTTAGGAAATATTTAGTTTCTTTATTGTTATTTATTTGTAAATTCGATTTGGATTAGTTAACTTGTATATATTTAAATAATGTATATATTGTTAGCTATTGTAAATAATCGAATCAAAATAAAGTTACACACGCACGACAAAAAACGCTGAAGATGCAGCTTGCAAGGGTGACCAAGCGGTTATTTAACCGAGCACAGCAAGTACTGCGATAGATAAAGCCAGGAAATCCGACTTGAAAAGCAAGCTGCGATCCATACGCGTACTCAATACGGGAGACTCAATGTTGAATTTTTTCATTTCATTTCATTTTTATTTATTTAGGCACGGTAGCCCATCAGTCCATGCGAACTGCTTTTCAGGTGGCCGTGACATAAACGTTTTCAGATTACAATGATTTGATTCTTCTCTTAAAGGCGGCAAGAGTTGTTGCCTGTTTCACATCAAGTTCAAGGTTATTCCAAAGCCTTGGTCCACGAAAAGATATAGCCCTTTGCCCATTGTTAGTTTTTCGTAAAGGTATCGAAAGATCAATTTCGGTATTTCTCAGTTCCCTGACATTTCGAGTCGACTTTTCTTCAAACAGGCTGGAACGGTACTCCGGGATGAGACCGTTTACCGATTTGTACACTGTAGTTGTGGTTTCGCTTCTAATAATGTCGCTTACAGTAGGCCAATTCAAACTTTATATCAAACCTACAGAAGGGGTATCAAAACTGCTCTTTGTAGCCATTCTAGCCGCGCGATTCTGCAGCTTTTGAAGGGTTTGCAGCTTGGTCACCCCACACCACCCCCATACCGAACTACAGAACCGAAAATGGGGCTCGACAATACCTCGATACATTTTAATGAGTGTGTTTTGAGGTAAAAATTTCCTGCAATATTTCAGAAACCCAATGGCTCGAGAAACTTTGGTACGGACATTGCTAATGTGCTCTTCCCAATCTAAGCTCCCATCGATTATTACACCTAGGTTTTTTGCCTGGTTTACATTTTCAACATGACAGCCGCCAATAAAAAACTGTGGATGGTCAACAATTTTGTCAGTAATTTTCTTAATTTTGGACTGAGAGCCTGCAACCATAGCTTGAGTTTTTAGGACATTCAAGGAGAGTTTATTACCTTGGAACCATAGCTTCAGTCATCCAATTCACTATTTAAAGTTTGGTCTATGTCTACTAAACTCGAGGAGGAATGAGAAATACTCGTATCGTCTACGTACATCGTTACTTTGGCTTTCTTTATAGCGAATGGAAGATCATTGATATAAATCAGAAACAAAAAAGGGCCAAGACAAGAACCCTGAGGCACACCACAATGAATATCTTTAGTTTTGGAACATGTCCCGTTAACTTTGCAAAATTGCTTTCTGTTAGTTAGATAAGACGTAAACCAAGTAAGTTCTAGATTGTCAACGCCATATTTCCTCAATTTAGCAAGTAGAATATCATGATGCACAGTATCAAATGCTTTCTTTAGATTAATAGAAATATTTGCAGTGTATTTGCCATCGTCCATGTTCACATACCAGTCATCTGTGTTATTAAGAAGGCACGTGACAACAGAACGACGAGCTCTGAAGCCAAGTTGGTTTGAAGAAAGACGTTTGTTTGTGTCCAAATAATCGTATAATTGCTTATGAATAAGTTTTTCAAAGACCCTAGCTAAAACAGGCAGAACTGATATAGGTTGGTTGTTAGATGGCCACTTTTAAAAATGGGTGCTACTCTGGAGATTTTCCACCTGTCTGGAAAGCAACCAGTAGCAATTGAAAGATTGAAAATATGACAAAAGAGATTCTGAAATAACCGGAAGTGCAATTTTTAGAAAACAGCTAGCAATGCCATGATTCCCACATCCCTTTGATGTTTTCAATTTGCCAAAAACTTTTCCTAACTGAGAGGTATCAATGACGTGGCAATTAAACATAGATTTTTGTGAGTTAACCTCGTAATCATTCTCAAGAAGAGGGTTCTTGCTCTGGAAATTTTTTACGAACTGTCTTTCCTATGGTACAGAAGAAATCATTCATAGATTCAGCTACGCCAGCACTGGTAGAGATGTGTTTCCCTTCGACATTTATGGACGAAATGTTGGGGGTTTTGGATTTCTTGTTTAAAACGTTATTGATGGTCTTCCATGTGTTTTTGAGGTCTCCCTTGCAGGATGCAATTTTGTGAGTGAAATACTCGCGCTTCAGTTCCCTATTTAGTTTATTAACTTGATTACGTACATGCCTATAGGACTTCATCAATAGTTCGGACTTCGTACGAATAGCTTGTTTTTTTAACTTATCCCTTGCCTTGCACATAAGTTAGAAATCGTTAGTCACCCAAGGACAGAATTTGTCAGAAACACGCCTGTCACGTGTCGGGGCATGTTTTTCAAGAATAAGTGAGAAAATTTTTCGTCCAGTTGTTAACAACAACATTTATAACGTCTGTATTCCGTACGACACCTCTCCAGTCAACCCCTAAAAGGTCGCTCACAAACTCGTTCTGATCAAAATTTTTCATTTGCCTGGTAGAAATGTCCTTGTGTTGCTTTTTGCAAGCACCGCGAAATTTTCTGACACAAAAGACCAAATAATGATCACTGAGGCAAGATTTGTGTATCCCCGAAGATACTATATTACTTTTGTTTGTCGTAACTATGTGGTCTATAAGAGTAGTAGTGGTCAGTGTCTCACGGGAAGGGCTTTCAATTAATTGATGGAAGCCAAACAAATTGTATATTTCTAGCAGACGTAAAGAATGAGCTGGCGGTCATTTGGGTTGGTATCCCCCTCACTGGAATATTTAGACAGAAAATTACAGTTTGTATCACCTAGAAGAATAGTTTCCTTGTCTTCCTTATCAAGAAATTGGAGACATTCTTCCATCTGATCAAAAGCATCAACACTTACGTTAGGAGGCCTGTACCAAGCTACAACGAAGAAAGAAGCAGCATGAAAAGGTTTAATCTCAATACATACAAGCTCTAGGTTTGACTTAGGAAAGTCTTCTTGCACAGTAAACTTGTCCAACAAAGTATCTTTTACGTATATTGCAACCCCTCCACCATGACGGTCACGATCGCACCTTTTGATAGTATACCCTTCGATACTTACCAAAGTATCATCGATACTTTTGTCAAACTTTTCTCATTTAAGGCCAAGATGTGAATCCCTAGTTCGTTTACAAGCATTCATATTTCATCAATATGCAAGAGCAGGCTATTTACAGTTAATGATGCAATAGTCATTCCCTTCCTTTGCCCCAGTGTAGTTACCCTTTTTGTAGCTGATCCAGCCTGAGGAGTCGCAGGATGATCATTCTGCAGAAGGGAAGTGGCCTCAAAGATCTTCCTAGTATCATTTGTAACACTTGTTTGTATAGGTCCAACTGTAATTGTAGTTGCAGAAAAGAAAGGTTCACATATGAGTGGGGTTTCCATTCGCGGAATGCTATCTGGGCTAGGGCTTCGAACCAAAGATTTGTTTACCAAGTTCCCAAGAGACTTGAAAAATTTAAACAGCTGGAATTTTAACAACGATTGCCCCTCTGGTTATAAGGTCATCGTGAAGTCTTTCAGTGGCTCAACTACTAAAGATACGCACTCATATGTATTACCATCGATAGAAAAGGGGCCAGATTGCATCGTTCTACATGTCGGAACAAACGATCTGCCGGATGCCAAAAAATCTGATGTAAATATTGCTCAAGGTATTATCGGACTTGCAAAAAAGATTTGCGAAGACAACATAGAAGTCAAAGTATCAGGACTGGTGCCAAGGTATGACAAGCATGAACCAAAACGAGTTAAGGTGAACTACATTCTAAGAGACCTTTGCTCAGAGAACAAATTTGCTTTTTTTGACCTTTCGAATATCGATCCCTGCAGATTATTTGACACTCCGCCCTGTTGGTACAAAGCTAGGGTTTAGGAAGGGTATGATTATAGCCTCTCTCAATGTGAACAGTCTCCCAGCTCACATTGATGAAATTAGACTCCTTCTTCATGAGAAAAATATCCATATTTTAGCGCTCAACGAAACTAAAATTGATTCTGACTATGCGAGTGAACTTCTATAGATTAGGGGTTATCAGTTTGACAGACTTGACCGTAATCGTAGAGGGGGTGGCATTGGTTTTTGTATAAGGGACTCTTTTGAAGTAGATGTACGGGAAGACATACCTGTCTCCAGTCTCGAGCTAAGACGCATAGAAGTGAAGCCCGTACAGGCTAAGCCTTTCTTCGTGGTTTCTTGGTACCGACCCCCATCTGATCCGGTAGAGGTATTCGATAAGTTAGAAGAAGTTTACAAGTTTTTAGAGTCTGAGGGTAAAGAAATCATCTTATTGGGCGACACTTATTGTGACCTTAGTTCTTTGAGTCCTCTAGAATGGCCAAATTCTGATGTTCCAATTTGCACTAAAAATATTCTGGATATTCATAACAACTCTTTTGCGCTGAGGCAACTTATTACCGAACACACCAGAGAGACACTTGATACTACCACTATGATTGATCATATTGCGATCAGCAACCATTCTAATGTTGTTGAATCTGGCGTTGTGAAAACATGCATTAGTGATCATTGTTTGGTATACGTGACTCGTAAATTTCGGGGATCTATCAAAGCCAACCATAAAGTAATAATGTCCAGACAAATGACAAATTTTGACACATACCTTTTTATTAGTGACCTTGCCGAAACTGACTGGTCTGCTATTGTATACAACAGCGATGGGTTAGACAATGCAGTGCGTTTGTGGTCCTGTCATCTGTCCTCCATCATTGAGAAGCATACCCTGTTAAGAGAGCATAGAGTCACTGAGAGTTTCAGTCCATGGATCAGTCCATGGATCACCCCTGATCTGAAGCAGCTCTTCAGGACACGTGACAAAATGAAGTTTGCTGCAGTAAAGGCAAAATTTGAACTACTTATGAGTGCCTACAGACAAATGCGATGTAAGGCCAATAATTTGAACTCTAAAATGAAAAGAAGCTATTTTCAAATATGATCCAGTCTTATGCTAGGGACACAAAGGAATCTTGGAAGACAATAAACCAGTTGGTTAATTAAAGGTCCAAAACAACTGAGATCTTGTCACTCAAAGATGGCGAGGACACAATTTCTAAACCCCAGGAAATAGCGGAAACCATGAATAAATTTTTCTGCAATGTTGGTAAGGACCTCAGCGAAAGCATACCTAACAAAGAAAACCCTCTTTTAAATGGCGATTATGGTGAAAGAGAGACTGATTCAACCTTTCGTTTAAACCTATTACTACTGAAGATGTTATAAAAGCATGTTCTAAGATCAAAAAGTCAAATAGATCAGGCACTGATCGCATTTCTAGTCACTTTCTAAAAGTAGGTATTGAGATTTTGGCTCCTTCGCTTGCCCAACTCTTCACACTGTCTCTGTCCGTCGGCTGCTTCCCTGACAACTGGAAGACTGCTTGCGTAGCCCCGATTTTTAAGCAAGACTCAAAAGATGATAGGTCAAATTATAGGCCTATTTCGGTGCTACATGTTATCTCTCGTTTATTCGAAAGGCTTGTCTATAACCAGCTGTACAACTACCTTGACAAAAACAAGATGATTTTTTCTGATCAGTCTGGTTTTCGGGCCCTTCATTCTGTCCTGACGTCTCTATTGAAGTGTACAAATGACTGGTACTTAAACATTGATAAGGGTAAATACACGGCTGTAGTTTACATAGACCTCAAGAAAGCTTTTGACACAGTCGATCATGATATTCTATTGAGGAAGCTCAACTTCTGTGGCCTAAAAGGAAACGAACTAAACTGGTTTCGTTCGTATCTCACCGATAGATGACAATGCTGCAAGGTAAACGGTCGAATTTCCGCTACAGACAGTATAACTTGTGGTGTACCACAAGGATCTTGTCCTGGACCACTTCTCTTTCTTGTCTATATCAATGATCTTCCTAGTTATTCGAAAAATTCCTTTGTATCCATGTATGCAGACGACACAAGCATTTACTGTGCCTTTAAATTAATCAGGCAGATAATGCTGACTTAGAAGCTTTGAAGGGATGGCTCGAAGGAAACAAGAAAAATCGATTCTACTAAACCACACTTTAAGATTGGCTCCGAGGATTTCAAGTTGGTAAAGGAGGTCAAATATATTGGTGTTCAAGTTGACCATCAACTAAATTGGACATCTCAATTGGCCTTAACATCTAATAAGATCTCTGCAGGTATTGGTATGATTCGTTATGCCGAGTAGTACCTCCCAATATCAACTGTCACGACTATGTAAAAGAGTTTAGTGGAGCCGTACTTTCGATATTGTTGTCCTGTCTGGGGAAATGCTGGGGTGACTGTCATTGAAAAATTGCAGAAACTCCAAAATCGTGCTGCAAAACTCGTTACCAACAGTGCATTTGATGCTCCCGCTCTACCATTTATTCGTGCTCTTCAATGGCCTACTCTTAGGGAACTCATTGATTTTGAATCACATAAAATGGTTTTCATATCCTTTAAAGGAGACGCACCTTTTTACATGAATGACTTGTTGATGAGAGTCAACAATGCCATTGCTCGTTCTCTTAGGAATTCTGAAGTCAACCTCGAACCCAGGGTAACAATGGGCGGCCAGTTGTTACCCTGGTGCCTACCTGACCCTTTCTTCGTTTTCATTGGCTAATGCTAAATGACTGCCTTTTTGCATAAATTAACTACGGCCATAAAGCAGACTTATTACATTTACAATTACATCATAACACTTATGACGTCACGGAATTATTACCCGTAGAAATGTAAAAGCACTTGGAGTGAGCAATCGTAATAAGTCAATACGGGAACTTGTTTTCCTGCTGCGGTGAATGGCCTAGCGATACAAAATAAGAAAATGCTCGCTTTTGCAAACAAAGAATTAAAAGGTGACAGTTTGCAAATCGGAAGATCCTTAACCATCTCTTTTATCATGAATATCGTAAACTAAGGCGTAATTTCTAAAATATCTGCGCTTTGTACGGCAGGTGCACATAAACATCTTTGTTTCAGATACACAGATCCGTGATTTTAAAAACTTAACTCTTGATATGAGCACCTTACAGCATCTGCTAAGAAATACATCTGCAGCTGTATCATATAAACCGTTTTACTTCCCAGTTTTTATCCAATGTATGAGTGGAAGAACATAAATCAACCTGACCAGGGGCGCTCCCTACACCTGACTTACAGTTGGGTGACTCTCGAGAAATTTTCGATCGTGAAATTACAGAAGCTCACAAGAAGCTCACAGGTGATGCTCCACTCAGACCTCCTTTCAAAGAAGATACTTGCGGTTCTGCATTCGACAAAGTTTGGCTCACTGGGTGAACCAAAGAAGTCGCCTCTTAGAATGATTTCACAGTGCTAAGTGCTACCAGACCCTGGTGCTACATGGATTGGAATGAATTCAACTTTTCAATCTTTCTTTCATTTTACTGAGCACTAAAAATACGGGTAAGAACGATATCCTGCAAAGCTAAGACCTTCAGAGAAATGACCGGACCTTGCAATCATTTTGTGCTCTTAAAGTCTTGTCAAAACTACAAAGTATCTGCAGTGACAACACCAAACAATAACGCGTTCAAGCAAGTAATCAAATTCGAAATATCATGAAAGAAATACCGAAGTCTAAATTCGCTGTACAAATTTTTGCAAGTACCCTAGAGCTATAAAGGTTTGCCAATCGAAGCTGAGTTTGTGCAAAGTACACAACGGAATGGCATGATTGAAAGCTCTTCTAACATCCGCACATTTGTATTGTAGGGCCACAACTTTGAGCACAAATTGAGGTTTTTTTTCGTTGGGTTTGCCATCATGAAGTCTGAAGGCTATGCATGCGACTTACTTTATCACTTTTTTTTCTGATTGAAGCAATGAATTTCTGAGCATTCAAACCCCCACATCGAACTCACCTCTGCTTTGTCAGCAACAGCCAACGACTTGCGAACAATGTAGTTGCACTCTTGTCAAAGTTCAGATCAAATTTCATAAAGTCGTTTAAAAGGTCTTCTCATTCTTGCTTCCTTGCAAAATAACTTGTGAAACTTCCAGTGGTTGATTTTACTTTGAAGAGCAAATAAGACTTCGAGCAAAAGCTGAGAACATTCTGCAACCTCAAAATGCGATGCAAAGCGAGCAGATAAATGCTTGAGTGTTTCTCTTCGACGTTCAAATCTTGATAATCATTATTTAAATTTGTTCACGTCAATGATTGAAATTGATTTCATGTGAGACGTGTCATGGTGGTGCAACGGAAAGAGACCATTTAGTGCCAGAAACCGATTTTTCAAATGTCTAAATAACTGCAACACTTGCAACATGGGCAAGATGTCAGAAAATCATATAAGATAATTAAAAATATTGCAAGAACTAATTGATGAGAGACAACATATAGTCAACTGACTTGACTTGTGTAAAGTCAAGGCACAAAGCAAACTTACCGGCCCCTTACCGGGTTGCGTGATGTCTTTGTTTTCCCTCAGTAAATATTTTCTACTTGTAGCCCACTCCTATCAAATTCTAGACATTGCTACAATGCAACAAACCAATCTTTTCTTTCATCACGCCATCAATCTGCAAAGTGCGGGAAACAGCCAAATGACCTCCGCAGCTTTCCAGTCTGAATATGACGCCATTACTGTGAATAAGGCTTGCATAATTTTTGACATAAATTAGAATACGTTAACCACGAATTGTCAGGTAGGAACCAGGGGTATCATTTGTGCTGAAGAGGTGAGGCTGAAGACAATGATAGCCCTGGAATCGAGGTTGTGCTGAAGTCAACCTCCGGTTGCCATTGTTAAAATCAGCAGGGTGGGGGGGGGGGAAGTGCTTCTCGTACCGAGGCGCTAAGCTTTGGAACAGTATTGGGATTGAGGCTAAAAATTCTTCAACCCTGAGAGCCTTCAAGAGAGAGAGGTGCAAAAATGAGCATTAAAATCGTTTTATTTCTTTTTTGTTGAGTTTTGACAAATTGTAATGTTAATTTAGTTCAAAATTTACTGGTTTTATTTAAATCATTAATATTGTTAAGTTTTCAGCATGGCTTCCTGCAAATCAGTTATTCTAACTGAGGGGCTACCATGAGTAAATAATATAAAATCAAATCAAATCAATCATTCACACTGAGACAGTTAAACCAGCTTTATCTAAACCATGTTAAATTCCAGCCAATCAAATGCACTCGATTCGTTGGATTTTCCAATCAGAAGGCTCCATTCCATAGCCTGGTTTGGTTTGAACTGCTTTTACTTGCAAATGCAAATGGGGGTATAAGATCTTCCAAACTTCAGCAATGCACAAAGCTGCTACCACATCCGTTAAAGTAAATGTTCATTTGCTTTGTAAATTCTGTCTCACATCAGATGTCATGCTTTCGAATTACTGTAAATAGCAACTCTTTACAAGGTAACGAGTTGTGCACGTAAACTAACTACAACCCTGATCTTACATCTGATGTGAGACGGAATCTAGTACAGTATAGTATCCATTAGATATTAAATTGTCGGTAGTGGCTGTATTTGGTTTAACATTGCATGTATTGTCTTTCACTCCTCACGGTATCTTCCATGTAGTGTTGTGTAGTAATCAGAAGCGCATAGTAGAATTTAGGATTTTTTGTAATATTTTTACGAGTAACAAAAATACTTCTATTCTTTTCGGTGTTAAGGACAAAGATGAAGCTGATGAGAGCCTTTAGCGTTATTTCCATGGAGCTGCAGTTTGCGGTAGAGCGTAAAATGCTCGCGAGCATATTGTTTGAATTGAAAAGAAATTTACGGCTGAGCAAACTTTTCATGTGTGAAAATACGCTCGCTCGCAAAATACGGCTTTAATCAAGACCTGGAAAGAGTGCGGCTTTGGACTTGGCAATGGAAGATGCAATTTAATTGTGATAAAACAAAAGAGGTAACCCTCAGTTAAAAGGTGTAACAATAGAGCTTCCGCCTTCGAATCTGGGGTTGGGTGAAGTCACAAGGAAGGACGAACACAAGCCTCTTGGGGTGATTCTTGATTCTAAGCTCGACTTTAAAAGTCATATCAGATGTGTCTAGATATGTATATGAATGCGTCTGAATATGTATCTCGAGATGTCCTTGATCAGCTCTACAAGCAATATCCACCCGCATCTGGATTATGGGGATATCATTTACAACGCCCGCATCTGGATTATGGGGATATCATTTACAACAGACATGATCCTGAAATGATTCTAGATTTCACTAAAAGGAATAGAGCAAACTCAGTAGTCAACAGCTCTTGTTGTTGCTGGTGTCTGGAGAGGAACCATGGACAAAAGCTCTATAATGAACTTGATTGGAAAGTCTATAACATCGAAGACCTTTTCAGCCTAAGGAAATTTTGAAATTACTTTTCTGTATTCCTATTTTGACAACGGGTGTATGACTTGTGACTCACTGCACACACACAATGGTTGGTGTTCATCGTAGAAATGAATCATGAATCACCAATCAAATTTCTTGAAACTTGGCCCACAGGGTCACAAAGCATGAAACTACGAAACAGTATTAGAAATTTTCGATAGATCGACTGGTCCGATTTTTGCAGATTTGAAAGGTGTTCGAAAGTTAAACATGAAAATTCTTGCGAAGGAATACGATTGCGCTATCTCCAGGCTGACCTAAAAAAGAACTCTTTAAAACGTTGCGTCATGAAACATGGAGATTGATGACATGAAAATCGCCAGAAAGGCAGAAAGCTACAAATTTTTGTGTGTTTAGCAATTTATCTTCGAATTTGAATGTCAGTTAAATATAAATGGAGTAAATCTAAAACGATGTTTGAATCTCGACGCAAAATTCTGCAGCGGAAGTAGGGCAATTAAGCAGTGACTCCCTAAACGTGATCTTGGGAACTTGACATTAATTTCAGAAATATGAAACAAAATTTTTACAAACAGCCTCGCCATGTAACCGAACAATATAGATTTATTCATTTGGAGGGCGGGTGCAGAAATTCTCCTTCGCCATTTTATTCCTGCAAAGTGCTCCTTGTTATGATCCTCCGTGATAGAATGAAGCCTTGCAAAGCCGTTTGTTCACCATTCTTTTGTTGTAGCAAACTGCAGCAGTCGAGCTGTTGACGAAGGGTGGCTTAGGGAAAATTCAACCGCTGCTGACCCGGTCATATCTTTAAAGGCAGTTTGAAATGAGGGTGAACGCTGTGTAGGAGCTAACAGGTCAGACGCGCAGGAGCCATTTGAATTTGATTTTTAGCTCTGGTTAGGCTTGGGCCGAGAGAAAAAACAAAGAGAGGCAGGAATATCGAGGTAATGAACTTTAATTCACCGTAGCAACGCAGTTGCGTACAGTGTTTAAAACACTCAAAATCAGAAACAGCACTTTCCCGTGCTACGTAAGCAATTGTGTCCTCCGGGGTTTGCCTCGGGTTTTCAATGAAAATGACGTCCATAACAGTGAAGAACAAAAGACAACTTAATCCTTGATTTAATTTGATTCTATTTCAATAGCGAAGATGACAACTTTTGCTTAATGACTGAAATGCATAAATGTCCCTCCCCATCAAAGAGTCAACTGTGGTTGACAGACTGTTTATGATTTATCGCCAGGAGGTCTATTTACAATAGTCGCGACAACAAGACAACAATTTTGAAGTTTCAAGCATATTTTGTGATGAATACGGCAGAAATAATCAAATGCCATGGATTTTACCCCCTTTCCAGGTTTAAAGTAATCCGGAGAAATTTTTGGTGAGGAAGTATTTTCGACTTATTAGGGCAAGAGGACCTGGGAGTGAGCAAAATTTTAGCCTTGAATTTTCAAAACCTAAGCATAAATTACATTGGTTAGATTTCAAACGTACACATTTCAACCAGATGTCCTCTATCTAAAATGTCCCCATACTTGTTGTCATTGTAGACAGTAGGCAGCCTTTCTTTCAAAGCATTCAGTTTGTTGCTACTGCGCTCAAGCCGCTCGACTTCTTGTTTCTAATTATAGAATATACAATGCAATATACTGTTAATACTAACTAAAAACTACTGGGTGATTTGTAAGCCCGTGGTTAGCTAAGCTACTTTTCAGGTTTCTCTGCTGGCATTGGCTGTAACAGGTGTGTGGAAATGTTCAAGCAGACAGAGGCTTTATGAGGAACTCAGCTGGGCGAATCTCTATGAGAAAAGGTGGTACAGACGCATATGCCACTTCCACTGTTTTGAGAAAATCTGCAGCTCCTGCGTATTTATTTTTAATGTTTCCGTGTGAGCGAGCAGTAACGTATAGTCTTGGATCCTCACACACTCATGAACAAAATTCCGGGCGGATAACTCGTTTTTCTAACTTGAATCTCTTAAGGTTCCTTCATAGGGAATGATGCACCGTGGTTGTAGCTTGATTACTTATCAAAAACTTTTTTTCGGATGAGGTAAGTCAAGAAGATGTTTTTCTGAAAGGCTCATTGATTAACTTTAAATAAATTCCCTAGGCCGCAAAAACTCTGGATATATCACTGAAGAAGCTTTCTGGTTCCAAAATGTTTCCTACAGGTCTTGGTGATGAAAACACTGCCAGTAGCAAGGAAGGGGGTAGGTACATTTTCATTCTTGTATGGTTGAAATTTATGCTGCCATTTGGCAGTAGTGAAGGCCTGCGATTGCTAGAATCCCAATTAGACCAGAGGCTAGAGGGGGAGCATTATCACCCTAGCAGGCAATTTACCAGACCAACTTCTTTTTAACTCAACTCTTTCTTTGCGTAGAATATATATCCGGATTTTGCTTGGGCGATTAGGGGTTTTTTCACCCCTAGGGGTGGTGTTTTCAAAACATAGGGGGTGGAAGGTCATAATATATCGCATCAGACTGTTTCCTGCGTTTTTGCAATATTACCTTTAAAATGGGTCACTTGTGATGATGCAGCTGTGAGCTATTTTGACGTGCGCTGCCGGTCCCAAGTTTTTTGGGGGGTAGTTTAAATTGTAAGGGGTCGATTGGTTTAGAAAGCGAAGAGACAACAGTTGGGTGAAACTGAAAACCTAGGCGTACTTTACGATTTGTTGTTCCGAGATGTTGTTCCGAGAAGATGCTCTTTTGGCTTGTTCATTAATGCAGAAGTTTATTTGAGATACTTTATGATTCGATGAAGGCATCGTTCATGCAGTTAAACATTATGTTTCTTGCAACATTCATCAATTCAAAGGCCCCATTCAGTTCAGTCTCTGATTCTAGCTGCTGTTTTGTTACAAGCTAACTTTAAAAAGCAGTTTTGAATGGTTCCACTATATGTTCCATGTTCTCGCATTCAAAGATTAAAGATGATTTTAATGCTATGCTATCACTAAATGACTTTTTGTTTTACAGCCAAGCTAACGTAACAAAAACAGATTTCAAAGGTTGTAATTCATCTCCATCTATCATAGTCTTACGTTTAGGAGGTTTGATTTGGTTTCAACGAATCTAGTACAATATTAAAATGTTGTCTTTTGGAACTGTCAAATTGAGGGAACGGGTTTTGAAGTTCACGTTACAAGTCATATCAAATTCATGTTTACAAGTAGGTTCGCGCCTCCAGTCTGCGGACAGTATAATTCAACTGGTAATCAAGATCACTTAGAAATGCATACAAACCTTTGAATCGCAACAAAAGTAGTTTAGAATATGTGCTATCAGAATATCTACGTTAAATTTTGTTACTGTCTCCAAAATGTATTTCTTGGCTCTTCTTGGCGTTGTTGTCTCTATCCAGTTCGCGGCCATGACCTCCAGTCTGCGGACAAGTGATAAATTCGCCACAAATTGACCTTGAAGTGCATTATTTCACAATGTTTCCAACACTTTAATCATTGCTATCACATTACCATACTTTTCAAATCGCACTGATTCAAATAAGCTCTGTATTCAAGCCAAAATTAACGAAAGAAATCGATCACAGCATCCCGTGTAAAAATTGGGCCTAAGTTGTCGCATTTCCACAGGGCATCGAAGTGATTGTCATTTTTGTTCTCAGTTGTCAGCCGTTGTCATTTTATAGCTGGGCGGGTTTTCTTACTTGTTTCGAGATTAACAATCTAAAACAAGTATAGAACTCCAAGAATCTGCTTTGTAACCACGGTTCGCGTAAAGGAAGACAGAGACGCGCGGGCTGTTTTG